>JABMCL010002470.1:1967500-1977500 GCA_018857735.1 Alviniconcha marisindica
CGCGCTTAAAATAGTCTCTCCGAGCAAGCTTTTGCGCTGTAGAAATAGTTGAATTATTATAATAATCATTGTTATTATGGAAACTTGTGGATAGGTGGGGACAGTGATTATTATCAAACGATCGCTTAATGCTTCACTGGCACGAAACACACACAACCTGAACATCAGTAACAGGTACCCGGCGATGGACCGAGCATCGAAAACACTGTGCAGTTTGCCGGTTCACACGAACCAGCCGATTTCATCAGCCATGTCCTTCTTGCACTCAACTGAAGTGAAAGTCACCCCGTCCTTCAAGTTACGGCGCACGGCCTGACTTTTTGACGTCAGGGTCGCACGCGCGAATCAAACCCACCCCAGCCACACCGCTTTGAAAAGCGCGCTACGACAACTTTACCCTTCTTACTCCGCGCTCTTGTTCGAACGAAGAGCGGCGCTGTTTGAATTAGCAGTTCACGTTCGGGACTGCACGATGCGAAGCACGCCGTCAAACAGAAACCCTCCCAAACTAATGTGCGGGGTCTAAGTTAACAAGTCTTGAAACAATTCCCTTCAAATACCACTCGCCATGTACCCGGGGTTTGATTACACAGTGGCTGCCCTTAACGGATACTTCAGCGAAGCTCTGGTGCTAGGCTGTTGCCGGCTTCTGAGGACGGCTTGTCACCTTCCACCTGACTGTCCGTCTGCAGGTGTCTAAACAGTGAGTGTTTTGTGTTTTAGATACACGTATGCGTGTGTCTAAACAGTGTTTTGTGTTTTAGATACACGTATGCGTGTGTCTAAACAGTGAATGTTTTGTGTTTTAGATACACGTAAGCATGTATCTAAACAGTGTTTTGTGTTTTAGATACACGTCTGCATGTGTCTAAACAGTGAGTGTTTTGTGTTTTAGATACACGTATGCGTGTGTCTAAACAGTGAGTGTTTTGTGTTTTAGATACACGTAAGCATGTATCTAAACAGTGTTTTGTGTTTTAGATACACGTATACATGTATCTAAACAGTGTTTTGTTTTTTAGATACACGTAAGCATGTATCTAAACAGTGTTTTGTGTTTTAGATACACGTATACATGTATCTAAACAGTGTTTTGTGTTTTAGATACACGTAAGCATGTGTCTAAACAGTGAGTGTTTTGTGTTTTAGATACACGTATGCGTGTGTCTAAACAGTGAGTGTTTTGTGTTTTAGATACACGTATACATGTATCTAAACAGTGTTTTGTGTTTTAGATACACGAATGCATGTGTCTTAAACAGTGAAGTGTTTTGTGTTTTAGATACACGTATGCATGTGTCTAAACAGTGAGTGTTTTGTGTTTTAGATAAACGTATGCATGTGTCTAGACAGTGAGTGTTTTGTGTTTTAGATACGTGTATGCATGTGCTTAAACAGTGAGTGTTTTGTGTTTTAGATACATGTGTGCATGTGTCTAAACGATGAATGTTTTGTATTTTAATGGACAGGCAAATGAAACAAAGAACGGGATTACTTTCTTACGGTATTAAAATCCTTTCCAGCATCACCATCTACGACCTGTAATTAATAATTTATTTAATAAATGACTAGGCCAATAAAACAAAGAACGGGATTATACTTTCTGGGTCTTTTAGTATTAGAATTTTCACCAGCATCACGATATGTGACCTTCTTGGATCTACTCTAGGACGAAACTCCATGAAGTAAAGAGCAGGAGTGAATGTGAGGCCTGTCCCAGTAGATGTCTTATGCGTACTGTGCGTTTTATAGCAGATCATTTCATTTCCGCAGTGGATTGACAACGCTGCCTTGTACCTTATAAATGCCGAATGTATTGAAAACCTCTGGCGGTATTCTTTTGTAATATAAAAGAATATTATAAAGCGCCTAGCGCCTAGACGATTCCTTTTTTTTTTCTTTTTTCTTTAAAGTCTTTTCACGTAAGTGATATTAGACTGAACTAACAATTATCATGCTAGCAACATGTATAAGCAAGTTGCACAACAACAACAACAAAGTAAAAAACTAAAACAACCTTATTTGCAGTCAACAAACAACCGTATATATACATTTGTGTCTGTATCCATCTTATGCGCCTAGACGCATAAATTTATGTTAAAACAATTATGTTTAAAAAAAAACACCTTATTTGCAGTCAACAAACAACCATACATACATTTGTGTCTGTGTCCACCTTATGCGCCTAGACGCATAAATTTTTGTTAAAAAACTTATTTGCAGTCAACAAACAACCATACATACATTTGTATCTGTATCCACCTTATGCGCCTAGACGCATAAATTTATGTTAAAAAACTTATTTGCAGTCAACAAACAACCATACATACATTTGTTTCTGTATCCACCTTATGCGCCTAGACGCATAAATTTATGTTAAAAAAAATATGTTAAAGAAAACAACAACAACCTTATTTGCAGTCAACAAACAACCATATACACATTTGTGTCTGTATCCACCTTATGCACCTAGACGTTACGTGAGCCCAAAGTGCATAATACAAAAGCAAAGGGACGACAGGTGTACACAATTAACAATAAAAACCCTACTAATTATTAAAACAGATAAACTGCAACGCTTCATTCAACGTCTTTCTCATCACCTCTAACAACACACACACACACACAACACACAAAAACAACACCACACCCACACACACACACACACACACACACACACACACACACACACACACACACACACACACACACACACACACACACACACACACACACACACACACACACACAATCAATCACGCACGCACGCACTCAAGCACGCATGCACACAATCATATAATTTATATATTCACGCACGCACGTACGCACTGCACGCACGCACGCACGCACGCACGCACGCACGCACAACACACACACACACACACACACACAGGTAAGCCATGCAACGATCTAGGCTCTTTAGTGTTCACAGGGGAAAGGTGGGTCTTGAGGGCAGATTAAAATGATACTACGGAAGAATCAAGAAGCAAGTAACCAGCGTAATGCAGGAAATGTCAGGCCCTGGTGCTCAATACCCCATACTTAGATGTCTGAACAATTGTTTTACAAGTAGCCTTCCCTGTGCCTGAACTGCAGAGCATGCGCGCAATCAAGATGGTTTCGGTGAGGACGGTGTGCGCGATAGCGCAGCTGGTGGCGGTCCTGACGGAGCTGGCGATGGGTCAGACCAAGACGTTCAGGTCGGCCAACGGAGCGCAGGTCAACTACTTCCGGCGGAACTCGGGCTTCAGCCAGCCCCAGATGATGGTGATGCAGGTGAGGCCGGCTCACAGCTGTAAGTAAGTAAACATGGGGTGCTTAACGTCCACAGAAACCATAAGGCTTATTAGGTATAGGGAGAAAGGGGGAGGGAGCGGGGGGGGGGGGGGGGGGGGGGAAGTAAGTAAGTAAACATGGTGCTTAACGTCCCCAGAAGCCATAAGGCTTGTTAGGGACGGACGGGGAGAAGGGGGGAGGGGTATGCTGGTGGGGGAAGAGGGAGATTATATACTTATCGCTACACTGTCACCATCAGAATGATTCCTGCATTAAGATGGGCAGCGATGAGAGCCATTTTAATGTTTCAGTAGGAAGTGATGGACAAAGTCACAAGACAGTGTCCAAAACCACAACCTTTTTGAAAAGAAAGGAGAGCCGAAGCGGTATCGAATCGAGGTCCTTCCGCTTACCAGCCTAACGCCTTACCGCTAGGCCAAACCGGCTCACTGGGTGTGTGTGTTGGGGGGTTGGGGGGGTGGGTGGGGGGGGGGTGGAGAGGAAATTATATGCCTATCGCTACACTGTCACCACCAGAATGACTCCCTGCATTCAGATGGGCAGCGATGAGACGCATTTTAATGTTTGATTAATTGTGAGGGACAAAGTCACAAGACAGTGTCCACAGACCACAACTTTTGAAGACGGAGAGCCGAAGCGGATTCGAACCTAGGTCCCTCTGCTAACCCACCTAACGCCTTGGCTTACCGCTAGGCCAAACCGGCTCACTCTCCCAGCTGTGTAAGTCAAACTCGCTCCAAGCACTGGTTTACTACATCCTTCCTCCAGCCGCTGGTTACCACAGGTCTCCGAAACTTCTCAGCCAAGTCACTTGCTAGTTGTTGTTTTTTGATTTATGTGGCCACCAACGTAGCAATTTTGTATCTTAGGTTTATAATTAAGCTACATGCTGGTGAACTTAAAAACAATGTTCAGTTGTTTAGCGCCGCATTTGCATCGTCGATAATTTAAAAAAAAAGACTTCGTGACTGGACTAACCTCCTAATAACCACAAAGGGTGGCCACACGAAGAGAGAGAGAGAAGGGGGGAGAGAGAGAGAGAGAGAGAGAGAGAGAGAGAGAGAGAGAGAGAGAGAGAGAGAGAGAGAGAGAGAGAGAGAGAGAGAAAAAAACCTCGAACTCGGAAACTTTAATACTCAAGGATAGTAGCGTTAGGTCCATTTGGACCTATCTAACAGCCAGTCTTTACAAACACAAATAAGCACGACTATACCACAAACAGATATTATAAGTACGAATAAGCAATTGATTAATGCAGTTTCACAGAATTCCTACAAATGTGCAGAAACATCGGAAATACATTTATTTCATGGACATACATGTATACAACAATCAATTATTATTTTTCGCAAACATGTGATTCAAACAAATCCGTCCAAACTTGACGAGAGGTTATTCTCAGACATATATCTGTGCAGAATACGTTTGAAACAAAGAAGAGAACTACAGGATTTTATGTTTTGAGGCAGGGAGTTCCAGAGGGACGCTCCAGCGAAGGGTATGCTAGTTTTAGACACGTAGAGGTTATTCCTGGAGTTAGTGTAGTGGGATTGGTGACTAATGAAGAGTTGTGCAAGGTAGTTTGGGGAATTATTATTAAGAACTTTATGCATAAATATTCCTTTGTTGTAAGTGAGCTGTTGCGATAGGTTTAAAATTCCAAGTGCATTCATCTTTTGCTCTGTAGATATGGAAGGATCAGGAAGCATTAATTTGCCTGCCCTTCGATGTAGGGAGTTCAGTTTTTTTAAGTATACTTTGCCACAGCCATCCCACACTACTGATGCGTAATCGATGTGAGGCTTTATCAGTTTTATTTCCCATATTTTGTTACATTTCAAACAGTGCAGGTTCATATTGTCCACTCCAGGTGCAACAAACGACGACCGTGACCTATATTGCCTCTCCGATGGCGTCATCGCTGTCCCAGTTCGTCATCAACAATCCACAGGGGCTGGTGTTCGCATCACAGCGAGCAAACCAGAGAATACAGGATCTGGCGATCCAAGCCTTTGGCTTCAAGCGAATAGGTAAGGGCGGCCTGGTGGATTTGTTCTTTTGTTATAATAATCTGCATGTGTTTTTGTTGCCAGTCCTGCATCGATTTTGTTGCAACCACTTTAAACTTCGAGATCTGATTATAGTTTCGATTTTTTAGTACCATGGATGCTGAGAATTCCGAACTGCCGAGGGTTCTCCCTTTGGATAGCTCTGCCTGATGTAACCGTCATGGTTGACTGGGTGTATATAAAAACACAGATGATGATGATGATGAAGTGATGCTTAATGTCCTCAGATGTCAGTTGACATATTAGGGACAAGTTGTGACCAATGCCGAAGCA
Source organism: Alviniconcha marisindica (assembly GCA_018857735.1). NCBI lineage: Eukaryota > Metazoa > Mollusca > Gastropoda > Provannidae > Alviniconcha > Alviniconcha marisindica. The sequence continues at coordinate 1,973,140 of JABMCL010002470.1, forward strand.
CGGTGCAATAATTCTTTACGTCCACGGAAACCAGAAGGCTCGTTAGGACGGACAGTCCAGGACGTCCACCTCGACTCTCACACAGCTCCTGAACTATGAAAAAAACAGTTCCTTGACCTTCTTTTTATAGCTCTGCCTGACATAAATGTCATAGCTGACTGGGCGTATAAAAACCACAAAAAACAAGTTCCTTGCCTCATTTTGATAGCTCTGCCTGATATAACTGTCATGATTGACTGGGCGCATAAAAAATAAAAATAAAAGTTCCTTGACCTACTCAGGTCAGGTTACAGATCTGCATGTTTTGTCCGCTACCAGAAAATCTGGATCTCTGGTTACTGCTTTTCCGATTCATTTGTCGTCATTCTTTTCCAAGTTCAGTTCAGTTTAAGATAGTATGTATGTGCACAGAAAAGCCCATAGGTGCTTCATCCCGCCTCTCGAAAGTCTCTTCAACGTTGCTTTTCAAATTGTTTCATTATTCGTCTCATAAATGAAGACCCGCTCTCGTCCTTGCAAGGAAGATCATTGAGCACTTCTTCTTCCCATGCTTCTCTCCTACAGGCGATCGATGGTGTGATGTCCTTGGTTTTGTACCTGCAGCTAGTGTCTCAAGCTCCTCAACACTTCTTTCCCAGTCCTCTTCGAACTGTCATAAATTGTTGCACCTTTTTAACTCTGAATCAGACCTTTCTTCTGATCTGATGGCTTGTGTTATGACCCTTATTGTGACCTTTACGGTTCACTGGGCAGTACGTATTCAATAACTAACTCACTTTTTAAGGGCCTTGCCCACACGGTTACTACGCGTCTATAATTAGGAGCACATCGGTTTGAGCATGAACGCACTCGCCGCTATGAACTGCCTCTGCAACAATGGCGGCAATTGGCCTGATGATTGAGCTGGATGAAGATGGAAGCCCGAAATGATTCTCGTTTTACGCGTAGATCCGTTGACCAGAAGATTGAATTGAGTCCAGTTTGATAGGGCTGTCTCTAGCTCTGTCTTCGTTTCTGTTTTGTTGTTCTGTCTGTTCTGCCGACACCCCCCCCCCTCCCCTCATCCACCCACTTTCTCTCGTTCGCTGGCCATTCTGCACCCCCTCCCCCCCCCCCCCCCCCCCCCCACACACATATCGCTTCATATTTCTCCCTCCCTATCTCCTCTGCCTCACCTTTTCTCCCTCCCCAACTCCTTCCCCTCCTCCCTACCCCACCCCACCCCTCTAAAATGTAACGAACCAGAATCTGCTTCAAATTCAATACTTGCCTCTGCTGAAATCAAATTCGGTACCCCGTTGGCTTCCATTTTAGACAGTCGAAAAAATCTTCTTCTTCTTTCTGCACCCCCCCTCCCCTCCATGACTCTCTCACCCCACCCACCCCCACCCTCCCCCCATCCCCTTCTCGCCCCTCTTCCTCTCTTGGTGCATTACTTGTAACCTAATTTAAACTGAACGAAACGGATTACAGGATAAAATCCCATCGTTCATGCTTCCCACGTACAAATTATGGGCTTGTAAGGCACTCTTCTGCACAACATAACTATCCTTGAAACCCTGACGTCTACACATGCGTGTGACCTACGCACTATGAACTAACTGTTGGAGGAGAGCCAGTTTTTAACCTCAGAGCCTCGGACCTAACTAAACGCACAGACTGTGTGGAGGGAGACAGCCGGCCATGACTCACACCCGCAAAAGGACGCACAGCACACAAGAAGCGTCGCTGCACCCGACAGTCATCTTGCTTAAAGATAGTCAAAGCGACGCAGCATTACGGGATCCATCAACAGAAACGGAATAAAGAACAGACGCACAGCAGTTTTTCACTCAGTTTTGGGGCCTTTTTGTTAAAAAATAAAATAAAATAAATCAACGTTTGAAAGTTGCGAAAACATGACCGTGAGTGTTTTCATTCTGAGCGGTCTTGTGTCAGTGACGTTATGAAGAAGGTATGAGTGTATGGCTAAAGTATCGAAACGCCACGTGCCGAAGTTTTTCTCCTCTTCATTCGTGATGAGTGCGCCAAAATGGCTGTGTCTTGAGACGCTCGAATTCGAAGCAAAAAACTAAACAAAGCAAACCAACTCTGCCCCCACCCCCACCCCACCCCCAACAACAACCAACAACCAAAAAACAAAAACAAAACCAACACACACACACACACACACACACACACACACACACGCGCGCGCGCGCGCGCGCGCGCATGCACGCACACACGCACGCACGCACGCTGTCACGCACGAACGCACACACACACACAGCAAACAAACAACAACAACATCAACAACAACAAAAGCATTTCTTTTGTATAAACATTGATAGAACCACCAAAATGAATCCTGCAGATAGAAATATTAATTTTACATGGCCAACTTGCGTGTTCGCTGCGGTTCCCTTTAGCTGACACACATGCTTTAAAATGGATTCCAAGCGAAGCGGCCGTCAGGCCTGAAAACGTACAAATCGTGCCAATATTTCCATTTACACGCTGTTTCAGCCATCAGTATTATGCAACAGCGGCACCTTTTCGCTTAGATCTTCTGGTCCATAGGGCACGGCCATGCTGGATTTCTCTAAGCAATGACGAGCGGAAAAGGACTGCATGGCTTCTGACCAAATAAACTCTTCTGCCACACATGCAAGCCTTGCGTGTTGATGACGTCACAGACACAAACTGCCAGGCACAAAATGGCTTCCCTGTTTTTCGCTGCTTTAGACGTCATTTTAATCAACTACACCATAAATTTACCCCCGACCCCCACCCCACCCACCCCCTAAAACATATATAAATATTGCAGCGAGTCTATACATGCGGCTCGTGATGTTTCTCAGCTTGGGAGATTGAAGACAATTACGTAAATGATAAAGCTAAGGAGAGCTTCTGGACGCCAAAGACAGAGAAGAGGCTGCTGCTGCTGCTGCTGATGGTGATAATAACAATGACTACGACAACGACAACTGTGACGATTATAACGATGACGACGATGAAGAAGAAAAAGTTGGTAACTGGATTTTGAACGTCCCATCAGCCGCTCACGATCATCTCTTGACGAGACGAATGAGAGCTAGAGGAAAAGAGAAGACAGCTGTGGTGACGACGACGACGACGACGACGACGACGACGACGACGATAATGATGATGGTGATGATGATGATGATGATTGCAGGTCTGGACAACAAGAGATCGGACAGCACGTGCGGACGACACACCATCTTCATCGGCACCAAGCCAGCCTCCATGGCTTTGATGGACGACAAGAACCTCATCGACTTCCTGCTGGATGAGATCTTTCGCGCGTGAGAACACTGCAGTCTTCAACACTGAACACTTCTCCTCTCTTCTTGTCCTTCCGTCCGTTTCACCCGTCTGTCCATCCATGCACGCATCCATCCATCTCGACGACCGGAATGAAATAGATAAAAACTACTACTGCTGCTGCTACTGCAGCTGCTGCTGCTGCTGCTGCTCCTCCTCCTCCTTCTCCTCCTCCTTCTACTACTGCTGCTGCTGCTGCTGCTGCTGCTGCTCCTCCTCCTCCTTCTACTACTGCTGCTGCTGCTGCTGCTCCTCCTCCTCCTCCTTCTACTACTACTGCTGCTGCTACCACTCCTACTACTACTCCTCCTCCTCCTCCTCCTCTTACTACTACTACTGCTACTACTGCTGCTGCTGCTACTGCTGCTGCTACTGTTGTTGCTTATAATGATAATACTAGCAGTCATATTACAGTTTTATTGCGCGGTATCGCATCAACAAGTATAAGAGCATCTCTCTGTATGCAACAATAAAATATATTCAAAAAACCCCAAGAATAATATATATGAACCTAATATTATAGACCTCGCGTCCGTATGCGCACGCATGCACGCGCGCGCGCGCAACACACAGAGCCGCGCGTGCACACACACACACACACACACACACACACAACACACACACACACACACACACACACACACACACACACACACACACACACACACACACACACACACACACATGCTGGGCGCACGGAAAGAATGTAACGGGAATGAGTGGCCACAATTATGTCATTGAAAACGCTCGGTGGTTACACTGCCACTTTGGGGCAGCGGCTTGGGGGGAGGGGGGGGGGGCGTCTGACGAAAAGAAAAAGAAGAAGAAAGAAAGAAATACTACATTCTTCAATTTCAAACCCCCTACTGGCGTTTTCGTGTATCTGACTACTTCTCCCGGCTTGCGTGGTGCTTCTGAAGGAACAAGCCATGGCCGGAACAGCAACTAGTAAGCAGTTACTGTTTCCTTTACAAAAAAAATCTGGAACAAGAATGACTACAGGCTAGCGTTCTAAGGCAAGATTTTAACTGTTGTTT
>JABMCL010002470.1:1982500-1992500 GCA_018857735.1 Alviniconcha marisindica
CCCATTTTGCCAAACGACCCGTTCTTTGTCGGACGTCACTGCTTCAGTTTCCCACGATCCGTGCAAGTCACCAATGCCAACTGCCAGCAGAGTACGTCGCCGTTGTTGTCGATGCTCTAGGGAGATAGAGGGCACTATGCATTGCGACTGATCTGACTGGCTGTAGCTGATCTGTTTGGGTTTGACCAGGCTGGTAATCCAAGACAAAAATCCTCCTTTTTTTGCTGATAACTGGACCATGATTATCATTATTATCTCCACTTGTGTCTTCTCATCTGAAAACCTTATCGCCCTGACATAACCGTAATGGTTGACTGGGCGTAAAACACCAAGTTACTTAGTTACTGAAAACATCCAATCCGCCTTCCTGTCTTTCTTTTGATTACAAAGAAACTCTCGTGTGAATGTCTTATTTTTCTTCGTCCGTAATCTCCCCGAGGCTATGATTATCATTGCCACTTTTGTCGTTCATCTCATGGTCTATAGTCCGCCTTCCTGTCTTTCTTTCGCTTCCAAACGGTTTCAGCCTGACGCCTTACCTTACCTTTCTTCTTCCTGATGTCCTTCACCTCTACCTTCTCCACCTTTCTCAGTTCGGTTTGGCAGGCTGCGTAGAGGTACTCCTACAACAGAATACAACAAAATAGAATAGAACTTTATTGCCAAATGTCTATACAATTGCACGAGGAATGTTTTGTGGTGCAAGTACACTCATCACACATTCGCTCCAATCATAAAACATTAAATTACAACAACAGCAAATAAACATCCTGGTAAAAGGTCATTCATAGATAAAAACATGAAAAATCCCACTGGCATCAAGCTGTGCATATCACATAAAATTGTCACTCCTCCTCTTAAAAATTACTGTCCTAATAAAAGCAGTTATAAGAATTATCTACAACAAATAAAATTAATTAACCCTGCCGGCTTACTCCGCTGGCCACTGTCGCCCTGTTTTACTTCAATCATGACCCTCCTCCACACCACACCACACCTCCACACCACACTGAAGTATACTGATGATGATGACCTGCCGTCAATTAAGGCACCTGGTTGGCAAAGGGAAGGACCTTGGTCCATTCGGAATTTCTTCGAGCGAAGAGGCTCTGGGGGGGTTGTCCACAGGCCCTGTGGAGCAGCTGAACCACCACACCAGCTACGCGAACGATGCAGATGGGAGTGGAGGGGGTCATTAACCCTTTCTCTGCCGTGTTATTTGTACTGCCGGTTCTAGCTCCTCCCAAAGATGGTCTCAAAGAGAGTCTTGACAAACCAGAAACATTGAGTTTAAGACATTTGTTCCACAAGAGTGTGGAGGGGGGGGGGCGGGGTTGAGGGGGGTGCACGGAATAGTAGCATACAAGCAGGTAGTCACATGACGTCACATAAGTAAACAGGCAAAGCTCTGCCGATGACGTCGTAGAACGTCTTTGGAGCAGGGAAAGGCTTAACGTGTTTGATTTGTTGAGGTCGTTGTCCACAGCCCCCGTGGAGCAGCTGAACCAGATCACCAGCTACGCGGACGCTTCTCAGGTGTACGGCTCCTCTGACAGGGAGCAGCGCATTCTCAGGACGTTCAGAGGAGGTGGGTGTTTACACGCTTACTCGTCTTAAGATGTTTAAAGGAGGTGGGTGTTTACACGTTTGCTCGTCCTAAAGGAATGTGTGTGTATGTGCGTGCGTGCGTGCGTGCGTGCGTGCGTGCGTGCGTGCATGCGTGCGTGCGTGTGTGCGTGCGTGCGTGCGTGCGTGCGTGCGTGCGTGCGTGCGTGCGTGTGTGTGTGTGTGTGTGTGTGTGTGTGTGTGTGTGTGTGTGTGTGTGTGTGTGTGTGTGAGTGTGTGTGTGTGCGTGCGTGCGTGCGTGTGTGTGTGTAAAACTATAATTATATTTACATACTTTTTAGTTGCTTGTATTATTATTTATCACATACAAATATAAGCGAACTTCCTTTTTAAGGAACAATAAAGTATCGTTGTATATTGTATTGTATTTGTACTCAGGGAAGCTGAGGGTGTCCCACGAGAATCTTCTGCCCAAAGACACAAAGGAAACGTGCGTGCTGAACAATCCGACCCGTGACTACTGCTTCAAGGCAGGTTAGACAGACAATAGACTATACAGATCCTACCCTTAGACAGACAATAGACTATACAGATCCTACCCTTGACTATTGCTTCAAGGCAGGTTAGACAGACAATAGACTATACAGATCCTACCCTTAGACAGACAATAGACTATACAGATCCTACCCTTAGACAGACAATAGACTATACAGATCCTACCCTTGACTACTGATTCGAGGCAGGTTACACATTTAATAGGCTATACAGATCCCACCCTTAGACAGACAAAAGACTATACAGATCCTACCCTTGACTACTGATTCAAGGCAGGTTAGACAGACAATAGACTGTACAGATCCCACCCTTGACTACTGATTCAAGGCAGGTTAGACAGACAGTAGACTATACAGATCCCACCCTTAGACAGACGATAGAGTATACAGATCCCACCCTGACTACTGATTCAAGGCAGGTTAGACAGACAATAGACTATACAGATCCCACCCTTAACTACTGATTCAAGGCAGGTTAGACAGACAATAGACTATAGAGATATATCCCGTGACTACTGCTTCAAGGCAGGTTATACAGACAGTAGACTATAGAGATATATCCCGTGACTACTGCTTCAAGGCAGGTTAGCAGACAATAGACTATGCATATCCGACCCGTGACTACTGCTTCAAGGCAGGTTAGACAGACAGTAGAGTATACAGATCCCACCCTTGACTACTGCTTCAAGGCAGGTTATACAGACAGTAGAGTATACAGATCCCACCCTTGACTACTGCTTCAAGGCAGGTTATACAGACAATAGAGTATACAGATCTCACCTCTGACTCGAACTCGAAAACTTTATTTTCCAAGGATTGTAGTTTAGGTTCATGTAGACCTGTCTAACTAGTCCTAAACTACTGAATAAGTGAAAAATTGAGATTTTTCATTAAAACTTGTGTCACGCTGACTACTGATTCAAGGCAAATTGGACAATAGACTTTAGAGACATCACCAGTGGCATTTGCTTCGAGGCAGTGCTTCGAGGCAGTGAACAAAGAGAATGTCTGACCAAGCCAATGGACAATATGATTATCCTTCCCAGGATGATGATAAGTTTTGAATACCCCTTTGTTCTCTGCTTGGCCTTAGGGGCCAAACACATAGATTCGGCTCCGGGACTGGACCAATGCACCCAATAAGTTCTTCATTAAAGTAGTAATTGTTTTTTCTTTATTATTTTGCATCTAGACAAAATCTGAAATAAAGCTGTCTGGTAGCGTTTTGCAACAAGATCAAAGCACAAAAGATTAAAAAGAACGGTTAATTTAAATCGATATTTTCATTGGACTGATCCAAATGTATATGTTTGTCTGATATTAAATAAATCGATCACTCTCTTTAACCTTTTTGGCGTTTTGATCCTATTTGGTTCTGATTATTTGTTTACTCTGCTGAAAGTCTCTCAGACCGACCTACATAATTATGACGCCTCAGCAGTCAGTTACTTAATTGCTTGTTCTTTTTTTATTTAAAACAATGAACTTAGTTCAGTATAAGACTCCAGCCATGACTATCACACGGACACTGTCTTTGTGACTTTGCTCCGCACAGCTTGTTAAAGCAGCAATTAGCGAAGTACACAAGATGCTTTCACACTAGCGGGGTCCCCACCTCCTTAACTTAACACCGTTGTTCTGGCGATGGCTGACGGCCTATTCGGTCTTTACGGGTCGGGGCGCGTGGACGAGCTATTCGCGTGGACGAGCTAGTCCCCCCCCCCCCCCCCCCCCCCCCCTTCCCCTGTCCCCGTCCCTAATAAGGCTTATGGTGTCTGCGGACGTTAAGCACCATGCTTCCTTACTTAGTGACTGTGGCTTCCTGGCCTGCTATGCCGTGTGTGACCCTGCTCTCACAGGTGACATCCGGGTCAACGAGCAGATGGCGCTGTCCAGCATGCACACTGTGTGGCTGAGGCAACACAACCGCCTGACCACCCAGCTGTCACAGATCAACCCCCACTGGGACGATGAGCGTCTCTTCCAGGTGAGGCAGCTGTCGGTGATCAGGTAGGCCAGCTGTTAGTGATCAGGTAGGTCAGCTGTCAGGGATCAGGTAAGCCAGCTGTCAATGATCAGGTATATCAGTTATCAATGATCAGGTAAGCCAGTTGTCAATGATCAGGTAAACCAGCTGTCATATACCAGATGAGACAGCTGTCAGTGATCAGGTAAGCCAGCTGTCACAGACCAGATAAGCCAGCTGTCACAGATCCGGTACGCCGGCTGTCAGTAATCAGGTAAGCCAGCTTTCAGTGATCAGGTAAGCCGGTCTTGAGGGATCCAGTGTTACGTGCAGCTCACATGATCGTGGGCGAGTTACAACCACTGTAGGAAGTACCCATTTCTGTGTGGGGTCCTGTGTTACATACATGCAGCTCATATGATCGTGGGCGATTCACAACGGCTGTATAAAGTATACCCCTGTCCCTATGGGATCCTGTGTTACAGGTAGCCCGCAAGATCGTGGGCGGCCTGCTGCAGAAGATCACCTACAACGACTGGCTGCCCCTCATCCTGGACTCGGGGCGCAGAGCCAGGTACGGACTGCGCCCCCTACCGGCGGGGCAGCAGAGCAACTTCTACAACCCCAAAGTGGACGCCACCATCAGGAACGTCTTCGCCACGGCAGCCTTCCGCTTCGGCCACTCCCTCATCAGAACCACCATGTCCCAGGTAGGTGGTGGCGATGATGGCTTTTCACTGATCAGAGCACCATGTCCCAGGTAGGTGGTGGCGATGATGGCTTTTCACTGATCAGATCATCATGTCCCAGGTAGGTGGTGGCGATGATGGCTTTTCACTGATCAGAGCACCATGTCCCAGGTAGGTGGTGGCGATGATGGCTTTTCACTGATCAGATCATCATGTCCCAGGTAGGTGGTGGTGGTGGTGGCTGTCACTGTCTGCTGGTGATGGCTGCCACTGGTTAGAACCACCATGTCCCAGGTAGATGGTGATGACGATGACGCTGTGGTTTTTACTCCTTGTTGACCTGCCGATGATGAATACATCCACGTTTCAGATGACGTTCAAATACCAGGACTCTGGCTGTGGTTTTACTCCTTGTTGACCTGACGATGATGAATACATCCACGTTTTAGATGACGCTCAAATACTAGGACGCTGGCTGTGGATTTACTCCTTGTTGACCTGACGATGATGAATACATCCACGTTTCAGATGACGCTCAAATACTAGGACGCTGGCTGTGGATTTACTCCTTGACCTGACGATGATGAATACATCCACGTTTCAGATGACGCTCAAGTACCGGGACTCAGGCTGTGGTTTTAACCCAAGTTGACCCGACAACGTGTGGACGTTTCATATGGCGCACAAGCACCGGATGCGGGGTGTGATTTCAATCCATGTTGACCTGACATGGTGTGGACGTTTCAGATGATGCACCAGTACCAGGACGCAGGCTAATGGTTTCAACCGATGTTGGCGTGACAACGTCTGGACGTTTTTAGATGACGCACAAATACCAGGACGTGGGCTGTGGGGCTGTGGTTTTAACCCATGTTGACCTGACAACGTGTGGACGTTTTTAGATGACGCACAAATACCAGGATGCGGGCTGTGGTTTTACTCCTTGTTGACCTGATGATGATTAATACATCCACGTTTCAGATGACGCACAAGTACCAGGATGCTGGCTGGTGGAGGCTGGGTCAGAGTTTCGGCAACACCTCACAGATCCTGCAGTCTCAGGGGCTGGGTGTGGACATGTACATGAGGGGACTGCTGCGGGATCCGCCCAACGTGGTAATGTTCATCGTCGTCGTCGTCATCCGCATCGTTGTCGTCATAATCATCATTTTACCATCTACGTCGTCGTCGTCGTTGTCTTCCTTGTCTACTTCCTCTTCGTCGTCATCGTTATCATCATTGTCGCCGTCATTGTTTTGTCGTCGTCCACCTCTTCCTTGTCTTCTTCCTCTTCGTCGGCATCGTCATTATCGTTGTCATTATCTTTATCGTCGTCGTCCGCCTCCCCCTCTTCTTTGTCTTCCTTCTCATCGTCGTTGTCATTGTCATCATCATCACTTATGCCATCGTTGTAGTCACCATACTCCTCCTACTTCTTCACCTCACTATCATCGTTGTCATAATCTTCATCAACAGTGTGATAATCAGTCATCAGCCACAGCACATTGACTTCTGCTGCAGCATCCGTGTCGTCCAGGTTGTTACCACAACCACCATCATTGTTACAAGTCACTCATTTAGAATCACATGCTCGAGAACAGTTAGTTAGTTAGTTGGTGCTTTGAGACCCAGTCAACCACATAGGGTTATATCAATTAGGCTACGGCGAGAGAGCAGAGAATAGCGCTATATAAAAGCGACCAACAGTTCATTATCATTATTATTATTACTACAGTTCACCTGGTTACAGAATGAATCAAACAAAAGTATTTTTGTTGTTGTTGTTAGCGCTATATAAAAGCGACCAACAGTTCATTATCATTATTATTATTACTACAGTTCACCTTTGGGTTTCAGAATGAATCAAACAAAAGTAGTTTTTGTTGTTGTTGTTAGCGCTATATAAAAGCGACCAACAGTTCATTATCATTATTATTATTACTACAGTTCACCTAGGGTTTCAGAATGAATCAAACAAAAGTAGTTTTTTGTTGTTGTTGTTAGCGCTATATAAAAGCGATCAACAGTTCATTATCAAAAATTTTTACTACAGTTCACCTGGTTACAGAATGGATCAAACAAAAGTAGTTTTGTTGTTGTTGTTGTTGTTGTTGTTGTTGTTGTTGTTGTTGTTAGCGCTATATAAAAGCGATCAACAGTTCATTATCATTATTACTACAGTTCGCCTGGTTACAGAATGAATCAAACAAAAGTGGTTGTTGTTGTTGTTGTTTTATTAACAAAGTAGCAACTGAAGACAGCGAAGCGTTCTGCCCCAGGTGGACCGATTCTTCACCGGTGAGGTCCAGAACCACCTGTTCCAAGACCGGACGGGCAACAGCCTTGACCTCGTGGCCTTCAACATACAGAGAGGTCGAGACCACGGGTTGCCTAGCTACAACGCCTGGCGACGCTACTGCGGCCTGGCGGAGGTGACCTCCTTCAACAACATGCGGGACCACGACCGCTTCACGGCGCAGCAGTTCAGTCAGGTTTATAGGTCGGCGAAGTAGTCGTTGCTGGACTAGCCTTTTGCTTACCGTCTAATGTCTCGTAAGGACCCAGTCCCAGTCAGCAAAAAGCAGCTAACTTGGCTGGCTGTCTGGCTGGCTGGTTGACTAAGTAGCCTGATTGACTGGCTGACTGACTGGCTGGCTGGCTGGTTGACTAAGTAGTTTGATTGACTGGCTGACTGACTGGCTGGCTGGCTGGTTTACTAAGTAGCTGGGCTCATGGCTGACTTGATGGCTGGCTAGCTGACTGGCTGGTTGATTCAGTAGCTTGGCTGACTGACTGGCCTGATGGCTGGCTGGCTTGGCTGACTGGCTGGCAGACTGTTTGGTTTACTAGCTTGGCTGACTGGCTTGGCTGACTGGTTGACTGATTGGCCGGCTGACTCATTACTTTGGCTGGCAGGGTGTTGCACGCGCGCAATCACACATACCCGCTGCCACATACATACACACGCACGACGCTCACACACACATACACAAATACATACACACGCACGCGTGCACACACCACAACACACCACACACACACACACACCACACCACACACACACACACACACACACACACCCCAAAACCACACATACACACGCACACGCACGCACGCACGCACGCACGCACGCACACACACACACACACACACACACACACACACACACACACACACACACACACACACACACACACACACACACACACACACACACACACACACGCGCGTACACACATACACACACACACACTCTTTCTCGCTCCCACGTCACATTCTCTGCTGTCCCTTCTCTCTTCCTTCACCATCCATCTCTCTCTCTCTCTCTCTCTCTCTCTCTCTCTCTCTCTCTCTCTCTCTCTCTCTCTCTCTGTGTCTGTTCTGTCTCTCTCTCTCTGTCTCTCTGTCTCTGTCTCTGTCTCTCTCTGTCTCTCAGTCTCTCTGTCTCTGTCTCTCTCTCTCTGTCTCTGTCTCTGTCTCTCTCTCTCTCTCTCTCTCTCTCTCTCTCTCTCTCTCTCTCTCATCCATCAGCCTGGCTAGTAGAAGCTGGCTAAGTCAATAAGCAATTTGCCTTCCCCCCCCGACGAGCAATGACACCCTCCCACCGGTCACGACGCGTGTTGTTGGTGCAGGCACCCAGACGACATTGACTTGTACAGCGGGGGCATCTCGGAGCGGGCGGAGGGAAGGGGGCTCGTGGGACCCACCTTCGCCTGCATCCTGGCCGAGCAGTTCAGCAACATCAAGCACGGCGACAGGTTTTGGTTCGAAACCAGCGATCCTAACACGGGATTCACCCGAGGTAGGTAATTCTGTTTCGTTTTTGTCTATTGCTGTTTAATTGTTTTAATTGTCTTACTGTATTATACTGGAGCGGAGAACGTGTATAAGGTATTCAGTTATCGTAGTACTGCCGTGGTATACGCTGCGCTAAATGGAGTGAGATTCCGTTCTCCAATTCAAGGGGGATAAGCAAGTACAAGTAACGAGAAAGAATGGTCGACAGCTCGATTTGGTTATCGGCCTTTACACTGTTGGACGCTGAATGCTTGTGCCTCTGTGTGTGTGTGTGTGTGTGTGTGTGTGTGTGTGTGTGTGTGTGTGTGTGTGTGTGTGTGTGTGTGTGTGTGTGTGTGTGTGTGTGTGTGTGTGTGTGTGTGTGTGTGTGTGTGTGTGTGTGTGTGTGAACGAGTGTGTTTGTGTGTGTGAACGAGTGTGTGTGTATGTGTGTGTGTGTGGTCATAAAACAGTATCATAACATAGTCTTCTTTACAGCCCAGCTGGACCAAATCCGGAAGCACAGCTTGTCACGTATTATGTGTGACGTCACAGCTATCACGGAGATTCAGCCCAACCCATTCGTACAGATTTCTTTCCGGTAAGATTTATAATTAAAAAAAAGTCTTCATCCTGGCTTCTCTCTCTCTCTCTCTTTTTTTTTTTTTTTTTTTTTTTTTTTTTTTTAATATGGTGGGAGGGGGGGGGGGCACACGGTAAAATTAGATAGCGCTGTGACTTCTCGTACTGATAGGGGAAGAAGTGACATCGAATGTTTTGAAAGAAAGTGAGAGTGAAAAAACGGGAAGAAGAAGATATCTCTGCTCGAAAGAAGTGGCGACGTTCTGGAGCAGGTCTGTTGAATGAAACCCACCTTTATAACCCCTTCTGATGAACTGCCAAGACTTGAACAGACTTACTGTCAACAGGGCGAACTCCATAGTCTTCTGAGACTAAACCTAATCTTTCCTGTTAAAGAAACGTTCTGATGAACTGCCAGAGATGATCGTTGTGATGTGGTGTTGTCTGTCACTCTGACAATTCTAGCTGTTGTTGTTTTCTCTGACTAAGGCGTGGTGTTCGCCGTGTCGCAATTCTCTCAGAACCTGACAAATCTCGTCTGTTCTCGGGCAGAGGCATTCTAATGATGTGATGTGATCTTTCATGTTTCGCTGTGACGAATCAAATATTTATTTTGACAGAAACCTTCTGATGAACTGCCAAAGATAACCCTGGCAATGTGTTATTTCCTTCTGACAGATCTTATATTTCGTCGGTCCTCTGATGAACTGAGGAATCGGGTGACGGGATGTTTGTGTCGTTTTTCCCTCTGATAAGCCTCATCTTCTCTGGAGCAGAAGTCTTCGTGTGAACTGATGACATGATGCCTGTGGTGCACAGTACTCCCAAACCTTCCCTTGGGCAGGAACCCTCTAATAAACCGTTGA
>JABMCL010002470.1:2000000-2022500 GCA_018857735.1 Alviniconcha marisindica
GTGTGTGTGTGTGTGTGTGTGTGTGTGTGTGTGTGTGTGTGTGTGTGTGTGTGTGTGTGTGTGTGTGTGTGTGTGTGTGTGTGTGTGTGTGTGTGTGTGTGTGTGTGTGTGTGTGTGTGTGTGTGTGTGTGTGTGTGTGTGTGTGTGTGTGTGTGTGTGTGTGTGTGTGTGTGTGTGTGTGGTGTGTGTGTGTGTGTGTGTGTGTGTGTGTGTGTGTGTGTGTGTGTGTGTGTGTGTGTGTGTGTGTGTGTGTGTGTGTGTGTGTGTGTGTGTGTGTGTGTGTGTGTGTGTGTGTGTGTGTGTGTGTGTGTGTGTGTGTGTGTGTGTGTGTGTGTGTGTGTGTGTGTGTGTGTGTGTGTGTGTGTGTGTGTGTGTGTGTGTGTGTGTGTGTGTGTTGTGTGTGTGTGTGTGTGTGTGTGTGTGTGTGTGTGTGTGTGTGTGTGTGTGTGTGTGTGTTGTGTATTCTTAAAATTATAAATACAAATACAAAAGAACTTGATTATTCATAATAAATGTACCAAATGAAAATTTGATTTTTCGGTCGCTAGCATTCATACATTGGCTATTCCATTTATCCATTTACCTGACATTATTGTCACACAAAACAAATTCCTATAATAATTAGTTATTGCCAGGTTTTTGAAAGAGAGAACAGTCCAAAAGGTCAAACAACAATAAGCAATCATACCGCACGCACAAAAAAAAAAAAAAATGTTATAACAGATAAACCCGTGACATAAATCACGAAATTTAATCCAAATTACCACTGCATTAAATCTGTGCAAAACAACAGTTCCTGTTACACACACACACACACACACACACACACACACACACACACACACACACACACACACACACACACACACACAGAGAGAGAGAGAGAGAGAGAGAGAGAGAGAGAGAGAGAGAGAGAGAGAGAGAGAGAGAGAGAGAGAGAGAGAGAGAGAGAGAGAGAGAGAGAGAATTAAAATACCCTTTTGCCGAAAAACAGTTCGTCGCTCTCTCACCCTCGAGAAAGGCGTTGAATCAACCGTGACGGCCATGTGTGCTTTGTCCTGTTTGGTCCAGCAGGTAGTGGGTTTTGTCCCGTTTGGTCCCACACGTAGTGGTCTTTGTCCCGTTTGGTCCCACACGTAGTGGTCTTTGTCCCGTTTGGTCCCACAGGCAGCGGTCTTTGTCCCGTTTGGTCCCACAGGTAGGTAACAGGCCCGCGTCTCTCTATAACCCGATATACCGATGTAACAGAACACTGTCAGGATCGAGACCACGAACATCCACGCAACCGAGACAAGAGGCACCGTTACAGGACATCTCCTCCAGTAGGTACTGAGGTAACATATCCGCGACCCTCTGTAACACGATGTATGGATGTAACAGGACACTCTGTCCAGATCGAGACCACAAACTGTATCGATTTTCATCCACACAGCCGAGACAACAGGCTTCATTACAGCGTAATTATTTCCTGCAGATCAGCTGGGCGATCAGTGAGGTCAAGGAACAGCACAGGATTTATGGAGAGAATGGGAGGAGGGCAGGAGGGAGCAGGGTGGTGGTGGTGGTGGGGTGTTAGGGTAGGGTGGGAGGGGTATAAGTGGGGTGGTGGTGGGGTTAGTGTGGGGTGGGTGTGTGTGTGTGTGTGTGTGTGTGTGTGTGTGTGGTGTGCGGGGCGTGGTGGTTGTTGTGTTGTGTGTTGTGTGTGTGTGTGTTGTGTGGTGTGTGGTGTTGTGTGTGTGTGTGTGTGTTGTGTGTGTGTGTGTGTGTGTGTGTGTGTGTGTGTGTGTGTGTGTGTGTGTGTGTGTGTGTGTGTGTGTGTGTGTGTGTGTGTGTGTGTGTGTGTGTGTGTGTGTGTGTGTCTGTGTGTGTGTGTGTCTGTTTGGGAATGTTAGTGACCCAAAAGGCAAATTACCGATTCCGTGGGTGTTAAAACCAAACGACAATCATTTTTTCTTCTTCTTTTTTTCTTTCTTTTTTCCCCCTCACTAAATCAGACTTTAATCTTTAGAGACAAAAAAAAAAAAAAAAAAATGGGTGTCACTTTGTCTTGTTTCAGTTTTCTCACCTGTCACAGCTGTACCAGATCGTGCTGGTGTCCGTGTACATTGTGTGCTATGTACACATCGGTCTGGGTCTATCTATCTGCATGTTCTGCTTGCTGTTGTGGAAAGGGATCCACGGACAATGTTCAGGTTTTAATAAGCGGTTCGTAGGGGATTATGGTCTTATTGATCCCGTCTAGTGCCAAACCTGTGATCGAGCTGGTAATAAACAAAAAATCGGACACAAAATAGAACCCTCTCTCTCTCTCTCTCTCTCACACACACACACACACACACACACACACACACACACACACACACACACACACACACACACACACACACACACACACACACAGCACGCACGCACGCACGCACGCACGCACCAAGCACGCACCACAGCAGCAGAGAGAGAACACACAAGTGAGAGAGAGAGAGAGAGAGGAGAGAGAGAGAGAGAGAGAGAGAGAGAGAGAGAGAGAGAGAGAGAGAGAGAGAGAGAGAGAGAGAGAGAGAACTTTGGAACATACCTGCTTACGGCTTCACTTAGAAAGTCAAGCAGAATAGGACAAATGGTTCGGAACATTCTTGTGCAAGAGTCCAGAGGCCCACGAGACGTTACCCACTTTTCTCTATTTCTGTCAGAACCAGACAGACGCAAACTTATTGCACAAGCGTTCAACGTTACGCACCTTCACTTGTAACTACTAGTCAGACGTCTTCAACAGCACAAAGCCGTGACGATCGAAAACCAGAAGCTACCATACTGGTTGCGCATCTTTGCCAGCATGCTCATGAGTGGTTGTTACCTGCGTATTTAGTTTACACCTGCGTAAATAAATAAAATGGATATATTTTATGACGTAAAGTATTTAATACATTGTCTCAGGTACAAGGGTACTGGGATTGAGTTTTGTTGGGTACCGTCGCATTGTAAATTTTTGAGTTTTGTTGGGTACCGTCGCATTGTTGGGTACCGTCTCATTGTGGTCTTTATTGGAATGAAATATCGGACAAATTAGCTAAACAAGGTGCAATGAAAAACATGTCTGAGATATCATCCAATAACCTACTACTATCATCTCATGAGATTAATTCACTACTTAAGAAGACGTATATAAACAAATTGAAAAAAGTAAATTTGCGATACCTTCTTGTTCTAGATATTTAGCAAGAGTAATATACAAGTTACATTTAAATTCATGGAACACTAAATATTCACAGAATGTGACATGCGTTTGTAAAAATATCTTATCTGTTAAACACATACTGCTTGAATGTCCTATTACTACAGAGTTATTTCAGAAAAATGGATATGACTTAAATGCTTACAACACTGTAAGAGATATTTTGTATAATACTGATGTTATTACTAATATTGTCAAATCGATTGTTCATAGTCCTGTGAGAAAATTTGTATAAATAATAATTATACGTTTTTGCTTTTTGTTTTTGTCTAATACCACGTCGATGTGAACAGACATAAAATAAAATATTGATTGATTGATTGATTTACACCTGCGCGTCGTTCACGACGTTGTCACGTAAAAATGCTAGTTTCTTAAAGGAACTATAACCTTCGCAAAAAATCTTTTGGCCCACGAGATAGAAATAGTAATAACATTAACTTAAAATGAAGGTATTCGCTTTACAAAGACCCGTTATGACTTTCTTATCGATTTTACGAAACGGATTTTTCTGTCAGAGAACCCAGAAATCCGAGAGGGGTACGTAGCTCGCAGTTACTCCGCTCGAGGACAAATATAAACAGAGACCGGGGTATTCGACAGGCATCATAGTTCAGGAGCTGTGTGAGAGTCGAGGTGTCCGTCCTGGGCTGTCCGTCCTAACGAGCCTTCTGGTTTCCGTGGACGTAAAGCTATATTGAACCATGCTTCGGCATTGGCCTCAGCTTGTCCCTAATATGTCAACTGACATCTGAGGACATTAAGCAACACTACCTACCTCGACAGGCATTTGCAGAGCTCAGGAGCTGTGTGAAAGTCGAGATGGCCTTCCTGGGCTCCCGTCCCTAATAAGCCTACGGTTTCTGTGGACGCAAAGCAACACTTTAACAATATCGACAGGCTGAGTGAGCCGGTTTGGCCCAACGGTGAGGCGTCCAGCTGGTAAGCGGAAGGACCTCGGTTCGAATTCGCTTCGGCTCTCCTTTCTCTTGAAAAGTTGTGGTTTGTGGACACTGTCTTGTGCCTTTGTCCCTCCCAGTTAATGAAACAATAAAATGGCTCTCATCGCTGCCGATCTTAATGCAGAAGTCATTCTGGTGGTGACAGTGTAGCGATAGGTATATATTCAGCTCCCTCTTCCCCCACCTCCATACCCCATTCTCCCCTTCTCCCCGTCCCTAATAAGCCTTATGGCTTCTGTGGACGTTAAGCACCGTGTTCACTTACTTACTTAGGCGGTGTGAGCCGGTTTGGCCCAGCGGTAAGGCGTTAGGCTGGTAAGCGGAAGGACCTCGGTTCGATACCGCTTCGGCTCTTCTTTCTCTTCAAAAAGGTTGTGGTTTGTGGATACTGTCTTGTGACTTTGTCCATCACTTCCTACTGAAACATTAAAATGGCTCTCATCGCTGCCCACCTTAATGCAGAAGTCATTGTGGTGGTGACAGTGTATCAGTAGGTATATAATCACCCTCTTCCCCCACCTCCATACCCCCTGCCCCCCCCCCTCCCCGTCCCTAATAGGCCTTATGGTTTCTGTGGATGTTAAGCACCATGTTTTCTAATTTCGACAAGCGAGTTATGACACTTGACGGTTTTTCTATAGCCAGTCCATCTAATCGTCCCTCTTGAGACTCGTTTTCTAAATTTGATATTTTTTAAATCAACGACGCACTTTAAAGGAACTGGCTTCTCAAAAGCTGTATCGTTCAAGAAAACCGGCCTCTATGCAACGAGCATAAGAGGTCAAAATAAAAACTTAAATTCCAGGATTTTGTTCTAAAATGTTCCGTTAGATTTATTTGTAAAGCAGAATCCTCTTGCGTCAGTCACGGTTAGCAGTACTCGAATGTAGACTTGCAAACACCGCCAACTGTGACAGCTGCCTAACGGCTTTCCGCGGGCAGAAAGTATAGCTCTCACACAAAACTCACAATTAAGACACCTTTCTTGGATAACTGATCTTAGAGCCTCGTTTTGGGAGTGTATAACATCCGGTCAGGTAGATCGCCGTCTTGAGTAACCCCCTTGGGTTGTATAGTAGGCAGGCTTACCTACACACAGATACACTGGAGCAAGTGTGGCGTAGTATAGTGTATTGTAGTCTCTCGCACACGTCATAACCGACTGTTGTCAAGCTGAAGGTTTTCCAACGTGTTCAGAGTTTCCGTTTCGAACGAATGCGTTTGTTGTTTTCTATTTAGGCGCTAGGCCTTTTTGGCGAACGTTTCCGTCTGTTTTTCGAAGGTTCTTCTTCTTCTCACTACGAGTCTCTGTCTGTCTGTCTGTCTGTCTGTCTCTCTGTCTCTGTCTCTGTCTCTGTCTCTGTCTCTGTCTCTGTCTCTCTCTCTCTCTCTCTCTCTCTCTCTCTCTCTCTCTCTCTCTCTCTCTCTCTCTCTCTCTCTCTCTCTCTCTCTGTGCCTGTGTGCGTGTGTGTGCGCATGCGAGTGTGTATGCGTGTGTGTGTGTGGTTGTTGTGTGTGTGTGTGTGTGTGTGTGTGTTAGTGTGTGTGTGTGTGTGTGTGTGTGTGTGTTGTGTGTGTGTGTGTGTGGTGTGTGTGTGGGTGCGGCGCGTGTGTGTGTGTGTGTGTGTGCGTGCGTGCGTGCGTGCGTGTGTGTGTGTGTGTGTTGTGCGTGCTTGCGTGCGTGCGTGCGTGCGAGTGTGTGTGTGTGCGTGCTTGCGTGCGTGCATGCGTGCGTGCGTGCGAGTGTGTGTGCGTGCGTGCCTGCGTGTGTGTGTGTGTGTCCCCCACTCCTGTAAAGACGAGGCCAAGAAAAGGCCATCACCAGTCCACAAATTTAATATTTACACAAAGTGCCCAAACCCTGCCTGTCAACACCCACCCGCCACGCGAAGAGGTTTAAAGGTTCTGGGACTCGTCAAAGGGTAATTCCCTCAAGTATCGCTACTCAAGCCGGCCCATGCTCTTACACGTAATGCGGCCCTCCGTCTCTCTCTCTCATCAGGCTCCAAACTAGCACATTTCAGTACTCTCTTTCTCTCTCTCTCTCTCTCTCTCTCTCTCTCTCTCTCTCTCTCTCTCTCTCTCTTTTCTCTCTTCTTCTCTCTGTCTTCTGTCTGTCTGCTTGTCTGTCTGTCTGTTGTCTTGTCTTCTGTCTCAGTCTGTCGCCTGTCCTGTCTGTCTGTCTGTCTGTCTGTCTGTTCTCCTTCTCTCTCCCCGCCTCCTGCCTGTCTGTCTGTCTGTCTGTCTGTCTGTTCGTCTCTGTCTCTGTTCTGTGTCTGTCTGTCTGTCTGTCTGTCTGTTCTGTCTCGTCTGTCTGTCTGTCTGTCTGTCTGTCTTCTCTCTGTCTGCTCTCTCTTCTTCTCTCTCTCTCTCTCTCTCTCTCTCTCTCTCTCTCTAGGGAGAGAGAATAGAAAAGAAAATATTGGCCCCCTGCATAACATTAGTGATTGATCTACGGACCAATTTTAGCCCTCTCGAAAGAGCTGAATAACACACACCCTCCTTCCCCTTCTTTGTCCACCCTCCCCTTCCCCGCCCTCTCCCCCAAGTTTATACCCACCCGACCCTCAAAGAAATAATTATGTAAATGAAGTCTCAGAGGGTTCAAACGAAAAAGAAAACTCTTTTGAAAAATCGGACACGTATCACCGATACAGGCTATGAAATGGAAGCTGTGTTGAAAGGAAACAACCTCCTAAGCATTGAACTATTTCCCTCCTAATCGAAGAACGCGGTATAGACATTGCGAGCATACACGCAGAACCCTATAGGTATATACTGCGTGTATATATGGAAACTTGAATAGAAAGTTCTCCTGACTTGCTGAAGGTAATAGGCCAGAAGAAGAACGCAAACATTGCGCGCATTCACGAAGAGTCGAGTTAACGCCCTTGGCAACCGGCAATCCGGAGAGGTCAAGTTTAATGTTTCACTGTTTGGACAGCGATCGATGTTCAGTTTTATTTCCATCGGTAAGATCATATGCGGCCCTGTTGGCTTAGTCTAGCTGGTGTTTGTAGGCCTTCGGGATATCGTATGCTTTAGTTTATGTCAATTTAAGACTCAGTAAATTGGCTTAGACTGTTCCGCGCTGGTAGTAAAATAAGCCAAGTCAACTCTGTCCGTGTAGGTCGTGCGGCGCTGCTTGTGTCCGTGACCAAACTGTAAGATCAAGAAACATGGAGAGAAAGCGTTTGTCTGCAGTAGCGCTGTGGAAACAGACCGAAACAGAACAAAGAAGGAAAGATTACGAAAGCTTTAGGCGTATCCAACTTTCTCTTTGTAGACAGCGGCTGAAGCAATAACGTGGCCCGGAACCACCACAACCCCTCCGCACACACACGTACACGC
The DNA here is from genome assembly GCA_018857735.1 of Alviniconcha marisindica. Lineage (NCBI taxonomy): Eukaryota > Metazoa > Mollusca > Gastropoda > Provannidae > Alviniconcha > Alviniconcha marisindica. The sequence continues at coordinate 2,007,543 of JABMCL010002470.1, forward strand.
ACACACGCACACACGCACACGCACGCACACACACACACACACACACACACACACACACACACACACACACACACACACACACACACACACACACACACACACACAACAGACACACACACACAGCACACACACACACACACACACACACACACACCACACACACCACGCACACGCACGCACGCACGCACGCACGCACGCACGCACGCACACACACACACACACACACACACACACAAACACCTACGACCTCTCACCGCCCCACCACCCGATCCCGACATAAAAAAACTACACATATACACACCGCTGTTGTCGATCCAATACCAAAGGTAAACCAACACTTCTAGCCAGACAAAAGCTCAACAGCCACTTGGCTCCGCGTTGACCAATTGTCATCTCAGATGGGAAAACACCGCTACACTTGTGGCAACATTCGGTATACACTGGTGTAGGTTGTATCGTGCCGGCGACCGCGACACTAATCTAAAACAATACGGTAACGTTTTATCGTGGCGGCGTGCACGATTTTAGGGGATTAAGTCCTTCATATCGCGCTCACTGGCACAATTCAGCCTCAAGAGGCCAATATATGCATGAGATTACGAACGTATTGGTCAGAAAAACCAATTTGGGGACAATGTGTATGATCATATTGTTACATATTCTTTGGACAAACGGTGCTTTGAAAATTAGGTGTATATAACTAGTCGTACACATTCACCAGCCTTCATAGCTACCGCCGCTTTTATACAGCATAGGTTTCATTTTTGTTATGTGTGCGTCTGTTTGCTTGGTTCTTTGTTTTTGTCATTAACGTTTGTGATTGTGTGTGTGATTGTGTGTGTGTGTGTGTGTGTGTGTGTGTGTGCGTGCGTGCGTGCGTGCGTGCGTGCGTGCGTGCGTGCGTGCGTGCGTGCGTGCGTGCGTGTGTGTGTGTGTGTGTAGGGGGGGGGGGGGGGGTAATTCGGGCTGTTTGCCACCGGAAAGCAGCTAGCACAAGTCTGAGTCCAATGCTTGTAGATCGTCAGCAAAATGTGGACAGGACAACTTGTTTGTGCTGCCGTGTGATCTTTAACGTGTGCAGACCTGTATCACAGAGGGATCCTGGGTTTATCTCCCCACCCGAAGGCCTGGACACAGAACTGACCGCTCTGACACTAAAGAAGAAGTGAAAAGGTTACTGCCAGATCCAGGATTCGAACCTTCAGCCAATTGATCCTGACTCCAGTACCCTTCATCACTCATCCACGCGACCATCACCTGCTATGTCTGTCTTCATTTCAATGTTGTCCCTCTTCCTGTCGATGTTGTCCGTCTACCTGCCAAAGTTGTCGGTCTTCCTGCCGATGTTGTCTGTCTACCTGCCAAAGTTGTCCGGCTTCCTGCCGATATTGTCCCTCTTTCTGTTTATGTTGTCCGACTTCCGTCTAAGTTGTCTGTCTTGTCGTCAGTGTTGTCCGTCAAACTGTCAATGTTGTCCATCGTCTTGAGGCGTCGTTAGGATACCCTGCAGTATATCCACGAGAGTTGATCGAGGGACGCAGCAATGCTTGTCTTGGGGAACGTTACGATGTCTGTATCTAGGCTGCACCAGTCCACGGGTGTTGCTGTAACTAGTATTGCACATGTCTTGGGGCAACGTTACGATATTTGTATCTAGACTGCATCAGTGCACGGGTGTTGCTGTATTTTAGCAATGCATGTCTTGGGGCAATGTTACGATGTCTGTATTTAGGCACCACCAGTCCACGGGTGTTGCTGTAACTCAGCAGTGCACTGGGGCAACGTTACGATATTTGTATCTAGACTGCACCAGTCCACGGGTGTTGCTGTAACTCAGCAGTGCACTGGGGCAACGTTACGATATTTGTATCTAGACTGCACCAGTCCACGGGTGTTGCTGTAACTCAGCAGTGCACTGGGGCAACGTTACGATATTTGTATCTAGACTGCACCAGTCCACGGGTGTTGCTGTAACTCAGCAGTGCATGTCTTGGGGCAACGTTATAATTGTATCTAGTCACCACCAGTCCACGGGTGTCACTGTAACTCGATTAGCAATGCATCTCATGGGGAATGTTACGATGTCTGTATCTAGGCTGCGCCAGTCCACGTGTTGCTGTAACTCGATCAGCAATGCATGTGTTGGGGAAACGTTGCGATGTTTGTATCTAGGCTGCGCCAGTCCACGTGTTGCTGTAACTCGATCAGCAATGCATGTGTTGGGGAAACGTTGCGATGTCTGTATCTAGGCTGCGCCAGTCCACGTGTTGCTGTAACTCGATCAGCAATGCATGTGTTGGGGAAACGTTGCGATGTCTGTATCTAGGCTGCGCCAGTCCACGTGTTGCTGTAACTCGATCAGCAATGCATGTGTTGGGGAAACGTTGCGATGTTTGTATCTAGGCTGCACCAGCCCACGGGTGTTGCTGTAACTCAGCAGTGCATGTCGCGGTCTTATTAACCCAGTTATACGCAAGCGGAGCCCATCACACGCACACAAATCAATAACTGCTTCGCCGCGATGCGAACTAATAATATTTTTACTGGTCGACAGTTAATTCGTTGCGAGTACACTCTGCTGTGGTTGCACTAGCTGCTACGATTTGCGACGCTGTTGTTCACGCGTTGATGTCAGTCGTCTCATGGTCATTGGGATATATAGATAGATAGATAGATAGATAGATAGATAGATAGATAGATATAGATATAATGTACTACTATACTGTTTTGTTTTTTTCAACGAAGAGGTTGCTCTGATGAGAGCGTGCACTCAAAATTCCATACAGTTAATGTTTATGCTATTATTTAGGAAACTTACTAAACTTGTGTGGTAATGCAACATAGGAATAAACTTTCTACAAAGAACGAAGTTAAAAAAGAAACTCGAGACGTCAAACGTATGCATAAACCACAATCTAATTTAATTCTCTAGTCCAATTTAAGTTCATTTTCTGTACATACGTTGTAGGAAACACTCAACCCAGTTCGGACGAAGAAAATCTCTGGAGATTTAACTTGCGTCGGTGAATAATTGAAGGTATGCTTCGATCGCAGGCTAATCGGGTAAGAAGACAGGTAACGAAAACACATTAAATAATTCATAACACCACGATCTGACCACATGACCGGCTCGGTGCCTGGAGGCCAAAGCTGTGACGTGCTCCAGTGGTTTTTGTGTCGGTCTTGATTTCAAGCTGTTAACACGCTGTGCTCTGACAAGCCAAACTACAGCACGTTCTTGCCCTCTGGCACAGTCTCAACGTTTTTCCTTTCACCGTTAGTCTTAGAGAAGCTAGAGCATGACGTTAAAAAAAAAAAAAAAAACATGGGTTTAGGACAGTAGGCAGTATTGGGAATTAACGTTTCTTTGTTACTAAATAAACGACTTGCCAAGCCCAGTGTGTTTTGTTTTCCCATGCAACTGGAAAGGCGTTGTTCGAGTCTGTCCGAGTGTGATATTTTATTTGAAAAGGGGGGAAAAGTTGGAACTGAAGATGTGTACACACACACACGCACGCATACACACACGCACGCACGCACGCACACACACACATTCACACTCACACACTCACACACACACACACACACACACACACACACACACACACACACACACACACACACACACACACACACACGCACTCACACACGCACACACAACACACACACACACACACACACACACACACACACACACACACACACACACACACACACACACACACACACACACACACACACACACACACACACACACACACACACACACACACACACACAGCCCCATTTGGGCAAGCATAGATAACAAAACAGTACAAATATCATTATTGTTGAAACGTTAGTAATACTGGTGGAGCTGAACAATAACAAATACAATTTGCTGTGTGAGAAAATTGAGTCTAAACATACACAGTATCTCTTAAAACACAACCTTTCAAACATACATACCATTGTCAAAATACGACAATCTTTCCAACATATCACAGTGACAGTACCAGATTTTTGACTCTTGTAAAATCAGATTCTCTTTAATATGCACTTTCATAATAAATACTCCTGAAATGAGAGCACATAAGTTATACAAATTTATTAAGAAACTGCTTTATTTGTAGTTAGTTAGCTAGTTGATGCTTTGAGCCCAGTCAACCACACAGGGTTAGCTTTATTTGTAGAACAAAAAGGAAAAGAACAAAGATAAACAGCTGCTAAAATAACATTTGAAACTTTCCATTACAAGATCCCCAATAAAAGCAATATAAATCACTCTGAAATGAATACCTTAGGTAGTTAGATATATATCTATTTATTCTTCAACACGTGTATGATGTGTTCACCCGTTATTTCATTTGTACGATTTAGTTGTCAACGTTTTAGTTGTGTATGCCATTCAAACAGGTAATAGACTACGTATACTGTGCGTTGTGGTGAGAATTTATGTTATTGTTATTATCAGTATTGACATTATCTGGATCAACATCATCTTAGCACATCTATTATCATCATCATTCGAAGTATATTAAACATTATTCTGTGTATTCAGCACCGCTTTTTGTTTGTTTGTTTGTTTTGCTTTTTGTTTACTTCATGTGGAACTTTCCATAGTTTTTAAACTGCCCTCGTCCTTAGAATACAGGAGGACATTCATAACGTTTAGACTCAATCATTCCTGTGATAAGCAACAATTTAACGTGAGACTGATCATACAGCAGATTATTTTAGTATAACTTGTGTTGATTAGTCAGCAGTTATAAAAAAAAATAGCCCTTTTCATGAATCAATACGACCGTGATGTCTTGTGCAATGTTTACTTTTCAGTCACAGAGACACAGTTTTGTCACGCTGCAGTACGACTTTGTAATATCCATTCTGAAATGGCTTAAATAGAAAATCCAGTCACACAGCAATATGGCATTGCAAAGCGTTGTGCATTGTTCATTTTGCAGTGACACAGGCTGCACAAAGTCCTGTGTTCACTTGCAATCACAGAGACATTTATCACATATATGTATATCACATAGTGACGTACCTTAGCAAAGTTTGTGTTTCCCTTTGCAAACCACACAGCCAATGTTATATCACATACCAGTGTGACTTGGTAAAGCCTAAAATCACACACACTGTTCTGTCACACACCAATACGACTTTGTAAAGTCCTGTGCTTCACTTTACTATCACATACTTTCATGTCAAGCAACATTATCACCTTGTAAACACCACAACCACACAGACAATCCCTGTCACGCAACAATATGACTTTGTAATGCCAACAAAGACAATGTCCTGTCACACAACAGTGTAAAATTGTAAATTCCGCAATCACACAGGCAATATTCTGTCACTCAACAGCATGACTTTGTGGAGCATTTTGCTTCATTTTACGATGACACAAGATTGTCTATACACTACATGGTGACTTTGTTGAGTCTCGTGCTTCACTTGACAATCGCACATTGTTCTTTCACACACCAACAACACCGTGTTCCGCCTAGTCTTTCTCAAGACAATCGTGCAAACATTGTTCTATCAAACATTGTTCTGTCACACACTAGTGTGACTTTTTCAAGCCCAGTGTTTAACTTGACACTCACACAGTGTTCTGCCACACACCAGCACGCAGACGTACACGCATGTACACACACACACACACACACACACACACACACACACACACACACACACACACACACACACACACACACACACAACAACACACACACATAACAACACACACACACACACACACACACACACACACACACACACACACACACACACACACACACACACACCACACACACACACACACACACACACCACACACACACCACACACACACACACACACACACACACACACACACACAACGCATCTATATATATATATATATATATATATATATATATATATATATATATATATATATATATATATATACGCATATATACGCGCACCCGAGCGAAACACAAACGCACATACATGCATTCCACAAGTTCGTCTAACACAACGAAGACACGTGCATTTTAAACATTTCCATACACGTATACCCTAATGGAACCCAAGGGGGAAACCCCCACAAACATATAATTTTCAAGCATGTGTCAATTCGTCACTTACTGACTAAACGAGAAGTCTGTGGACCAAATCTGTCACACACGAATTCGTAACGAACGTATGTTTATTACTAAACACATTTGTGACCCTACCTTCCGAAATGAGTGACATTAATACTCTTTGTCATTTTTAGATATTTATAGCACAGTAGAGAGCACACAAGTCTCTTTAATATGGTGCACAAAATTATCCACATCGGTTCACTGGCTTTGTTATTTATAAACAATCTGAAGTCGCAACCACCACAGCATCTCATTCTGAGAGATCGGCAAATAAGGTTTTCATCAAAGTGTTTAGCAACAAGCGGGTGCATGTTTAGAACACATTGCAATGACACTTACAAACATTTGTTTGTACATAAACAGCAAATATGATTGGGCAATCTGATTTGCTGAAAATCCAAAATCTAAAAAATGGTAACTCCCTTCGAAAATAAGCCACAATGAGAAAGTGGCCTAGTATCCATCCGACTCATTTGGAAATCAGGGTCACATTTTGTCCAGTGACCTTTTTTCTTTTTTTTCTTTTTGTCAACAGTGAACTGGCAAAGGATGCTAAGCTAACAAGCAGTATTTTTCATTAGTTGTACTTCCTTCAAAGTTTATGTATATATATGTATTTTCCGGCTAACATTTTCTCTTTTAGTCATCGACATTGAATTGACATTTAAGCTAAGCTAACAAGAGACATTAACTTTTGGATGTGTCAAAGTGCCTTCAAAGCTTGTGTATATATTTTGCAGTGAACTAACATTTTCTCTTTTGGATGCGGACAGTGATTTGACAAATGAAGCCAAGCTGACAATTAAGAGGCATGCTGGATGCGTCAAAGTGCCTTCAAAGCTTGTGTATATATATATACATTTTCCAGCGAACTAACATTTTCTCTTCTGGTCTTCGATAGTGAATTGACCAAAAAAGCTAAACTGAGAAAGATCAAATGTTTGAAGAATTAAACTCATTCCTAAACTGACACGCAGAGTAGTTCTGATCCTGAAGATGATTTGGGCGTATAATCCACTGTGACTAGAAACAAAAGCAAAACAACAACAAAACAAAAGAAAGGAAATTTTCAAAATTAGTGCCACTAATTGTTTTCAACTTAAGCCGAAGATAAAATTTGATGGGACCAGATGCGGATTTAAAAAAATAAAATAAAATAAATCTAGGTATTTCATTCAGCTCTTTGGAAGGAACTTTTTATTTAGAATCTAGTTATTTATTCAGCTCTTTAGAATACGAGTTCTTTCCAAAATAGAGTGTGTTGATCGTGTGCTGAGGACCATTTTTACCTCCTACGATGCAAATGACATTCAGTTTTAACAATCGCGACTTCTGGTTATAATGAACAGTGAAACAATATAATGCACAGTCACTAAGGACAGGGCCAAATACAAAGAAAACATCGAGTTCAAATCCCACGACTGTGAGAATTTTAGTCTGCTAAAACGGTAGTCGTCAAAACGGTAAAATCCAAGGAGACGGTCGGAAATTCCTGGACCGTTTTTAAAGTTATTTTGGGTCACAAATATCATCACAATCGTTAAATGAGGTCCAAATCTACTGATTACAGCCAAAATCCGCAACAAAAGGTGATTTTTTTTCATATATTTTTGTCTTTGATTGTTTCGAGTCGGCGTCACAGATTGCAAATGGCGAACGAAGCCGACGAAGTGCTGTTAGGTAAGCGGCCTCGATAACAAGCTATGGCAATCAAAAACCCACGGAAAATGTACGGACAAAAATTGCAACCTGAGAACGTTCAGTCGTGAGTACGATTGCCTTGCCAACATCGGCACTAAGAAAGCTTTCACATTGTTACTGGAAAACTAGGTCAAATATCAAAGGGCAACATGCGCCGACTCGAAACAATCAAAGACAAAAATGTATGAGAAAAAAACCTCACCTTTCGTTGCGGATTTTGTCTGTAACTGGTAGATATGGACCTCATTTAATGATTATGATGCTATTTCTGACCCAAAATAACTTTTAAAACGCTCCAGGAATTTCCGACCGTCTCCTTGGATTTTACCTCAAAACCTATTATTCATACATCCACGATGTGAAATTCAACGATCGCCGTGGCCTTTGTAACTAAATCTACCAAATGCACGCGTCTACAGTGTGTTAGGTGGACTTGTGGTGGTACAAAGCAAAGCGAAACATACCATAAACAAATCTGTACGTGAGATCACAAAGGAGTTTTGCAAGGACATCGCTTTCAAACGGAACAATAAGCATCACACAAAACAAGAAGAATCAAAATGCAGGAAGAAGCACAATACAAAACGAGGCTTAAACTGAGACACCGACCACCCACGCATGCCCAGCACACGCTGAGGAGTTCAAGGGTTAATGACTTGCACCATTTCTTCGTTCGCCTTCGATGACTGCGTATTAAGTTGACACAGGAAAGTCAGGGTTACTCCAGTATGCATAAATGTTCCAAACTCTCTCCGTTTTTCTTTTTCCTCTCTCTCTCTCTCTCTCTCTCTTGGTAAAATTGAAATAAACAGTACCCTTTTTGAAGCAAAATAAATAAATAAATAAATAAATAAACAACTAAATCAAATTTAAAAAAAAAAAATAGCAACGAAAACAATACAAGAATACGTGAGGACAAAGTGGTCGACACGAGTCCTTGCTTGACGAATAATAATATTTCATTTTCCTTTGTTAAAAGAAATCAAATTCAACACTTAAACCAAGATTCCAAATGTGACTCCGTCTGACAGTGAAAGAAGCCACGTCAAGCGGATGTTCTCTGTAGGAACTGCGACACTCTTCCTCCTTCTCACAAACGCTAACCGTCAATAAACACTTTTCACCGACTTTTACTCAGCTTCCAGCGAAAGTGAAACTAGAAGTCAACCAGGGCACCTTTTCACAAATTGCTCCTCTGTCAGGTAAAAGGCCGACACTAGAAAGGTGGTGCTACGAGTTATGGAAGTAATACTTGTTCAACCAGTCACGTACCTTGCCCACAGACTTCTCAAAAATGTCGGGAGGCGGCGTGTCGCGGTCTCCTTTTTGGCACGTGATGACGTCACGATACCGGATGTCAAAGTCTGGCGCGGTGATCTCGAACGTGGTCTCCCTGGCAACGCGATACGAGCCCACCCCGCGGATGCGATAGTTCACGTGACGTATACTGTCCTTCCGCGCAAGCGGGGTCACGTTCGGATCAGTTCGACTCGTGATGGCCGGGAGGTGCGTGCGCAGCTTCGCTTCGTGACGATCTACCGGCGACGAGCGGTTGGATGACGCGTTTCCGGTGGAGGCCATGCTGATGAGGTCGAGATCCATGTCCCCGCCTCGGTCGTTGTCGCTGCTTGGCACGTCGACGTGCGTCGTTCCCCGGCCCTTTCCGCTGCGGGGACGGCCGCCTTTGTTGACGACGTTGGCGTGAGTGCTGCGGGGTTTCCGGCCGGTTCGTCTGGGGGACCGAGCTCCCTTGACCGTGGCGTTGACGGAGCTGGAGGCGTCTGCTCCCTGACGGGCGCCGCGTAAGGATCTCTGCCGCGTGGTGGAGGTCTTGTTGCTCCCTGTCACCATGCTGTCCTCTCGACTCTGCTGCTGCTGCTGCTGCTGCGTAGAAGTGGTCGTGTCGTTGTGCTGCTTGGAGCGACGCTGTTGATGATGCTGGTGGTGATGATGATGCTGTTGTGTCGGGACGGTGGAGTAGGGGTCGGTAAGAGAAGGGAGGCTGACGTTGCTGTTGCCGTTGTTGTAGTCATCGTCATCATCGCCGTTATTCACCTCCTCCACCTCCTCCTCCTCCTCCTCCTCCTCCTCGGCGTAGTCATCGTCGTCATCGTCGCCTCCCTCCCCGTCCCCTTCCAGCCAGTCATCGCTGTCTCGGCGTTCCCCAGCCCCCTCCATCTCTCGGAGCGTCTCCGTGACAGCGTGACGCGCCTCCACAGACATCTGCGCGAAGACCCTCATGTCGTGACCCCCGCCCCCGCCCCCGGCCTCCTGCCGCCCGCCTCCCGCTCGCCTGGCCGGCGTGGGGAGGTCGTTGCTGTTGAGCACCGCCGGGCAGGACTTGGTGGTGGTAGCGTGACTGTGGTGGCTGACTCCCGTCTGAGCAGTGCGCAGCATATAGCCGCCTGGCTTGCCCGCCGCTCTGTTCGTGATCGGGTTGAGAGTTCTGACACCACGGGCAGAAGCCTCGCCCATGTCCCAACCCAGCCAGCCGCTGTTGGCGACTCCTCCTCCTCCTCCTCCTCCTCCTCCTCCTCCTCCTCTTCCTCCTCCTCCTCCTCTTCTTCCTCCTTCTACATCACTGTCACCGGCGTTGTTGTCTCTTCCAGCGCCAGTGCCCGTGCTGTCCTCGTGGCCATGTCCCAGTGCCTGAGAGGCGGACGTTAATCGGCCAGCGCGGCTGCTCACGCCAGGCTGGGGGTGGTCGCCGGTGCCGTGCAGAGGCAGCGAAGTCGGGCGGCCGTGTGAGACGTGTGCCAAGCCGGCGGGCTCTGCCAAATCTGCGGCACTGTTATTGTTCGCCTCCAGTGCTTCGTCACGCTTCGACAGCGGCGAGCCGCGTCGGGCCTGCGAGAGCCGGTCGTCGAGAGTTTCCACAGACTCGCCGCTTCTGCCCCTACCCGCACCGCTGTCCCTACCACCCCTACCACCACCCCACCACCACCACCGCCACCCCTGCCCCCACCGCCGTGGAGGGGGCAGGGGGGCAGAGAGGGGTACTCAGACACCGCGGGGTCGGTTCGGCAATGTGAATGGGAAGAGCAGAGACAGCGAGGCAAGGGCCGGGCCAACAACCCCGCTGCACTTTCTCCGTTCAGGACAGTCACTGCAGCTCGCTCCGCTGTCCTTCCAGGGGGGAAGTTCTCATCGTTCAGGTCGTCGCTGTCGTCGTAGGTCGTCGTCGTCGTCGTCGTCGTCGTTGTTGTTGTTGTTGCTGGCCGCGAGGCTGACGAACTCCTCGGTCTGGAGGATGTCGTTGTAGCTGACGTCGTTGGGGGCGGTGCTGGGGTTCCTGTTGACGCACTTGCCCGTGAGGCTGGCGGTTGTGGTGGCGGCGATGTCGGGGGCGGTGTTGGTGTTTCTGACGCCCTCACCTTCACCAGCGACGGCGGCGTCGGCGTGGTGGTGGCCGTTCTTGTGCGCCCTGGCCAGCCTCTCGTTCAGGATCTTCCTGGTCAGGAAGTTGAAGCGGCTGGCGGTGGAGTTGTAGCTGGGGATGGAGGCGATCTTTGTGGTGAAGCTTCTGGTACCGCTCCTCCAGTTTCTTCATCCAAGTGGGGTTCGGACCTCGGTCCGTGTCCGGCCCGGTCCAACGCGCGGTGCTCGTGTCCACGCTGCTGTCGCCTCCGCCTCCCAGCTCTTTACTGCTGCTGCGGCCTACCCCACCCTCGCCCCTTCCGCGACTTCTCCGGGTGGAGAGCGGCGGGTGGGAGGGTAGGGGCTTCATGGCTGATAAAAAGCAGCAGTGATTGGCAGGGCTCGAGTGTCCCCGCTTAAAGTCACCTGACGGCTAGTGGTCCATTATCAAGGGCGAGGCTCGCGAGGCTCTGTCATATCTTGCACGTGGGCCACCCCCCAAGACCCCACCTGCACTTTTTTTCATTACACGCAATTAGAGCAGAGCGGCGGGTATTTTCGCCCCTCTCTGTCAGCAAACATCCCGTTAAACACACGCCGCCTTCACTGACCGCGCTGCCAGCACAGGCCTGGTTTCTATTGAACACCTTCGTGTGAACCTGCGCACTCGTGAAAGACACGCCTGGCCCAGAGGAAAAAATAAATCACACGAAACAACGAGTCAGCGCGAAGAATGGAGGAGGTGAAAGAAAGCGGAACTGGCTTGGAGACGAGAGAAGTCCTTTCAGAACGTGTCCTTTGAAGCCGTGAGGTGGTATTCGCCGCTGTGTATTTTAAAAACAACAACTACTACTACAGAAAAGGTCCCACGCACAGAACAGATACTGAGATTGTAGGCTAAAGTTTTAAACGCTGCACACACGAGGCAACGCGTTCTGTTCGGTGGCGTGCGATAGCTCCCAAGCCGAGGAGAGAAAGATCGAGTAGAGCTAACGAACGCTAATCAGCGTAGGGTCTTAGTCAATAAAAGCAGCGGGTACATTCAGCCCGGTGACACAGGCACTAAGACGTTTTCAGTCTGTGAGTGGCAGAGTCTTTCACAGGCTGATTGGCACGGTCTTTCAAGGGTTGATTGGCATAGTCTTTCAGCCCAGTGCCTCTGAAGAATTGCGCTGAGGGCGGAGGCAGGACTCTCTCCCACCGGTTTTGCCATCCGCTGCCAAGTGATTTATCTCCGGGTGAAAGCCAGCGTACTTTACGGCAGCGATAAGTGGATCACCTGCAAGTTAAGGAATAAATGCGTTAGAGTCAAGGTGGAAATGAAACACTCTGCAGCTTTCCTATCAGGCGTTGTTAACAATGTTATCATTCCGCCGAAGCCGTCGCCCTTTACAATAATCACAGAGCATAAAACTCACATGTAATAAGTCAGAGAGAAAGGAATGGATCCGTTCACTTGTCCCGCAAGTTACGATCTGCATTTTTATAAGCATACTAACAACAGACTTTCTCTTTTCTGAACTGTTCTTTCCTGGCGAGTTCAAATCAATATAATTATAGGCAATATTATGGAACCGGTAACTGGATCACCTGAAATTGAACAGTATAATGAGTTCTGTCACTGAGCTCCCTTTCTCACTGTCTGTCCCTGTCTGTCTGTCTCTGTCCCTCTGTGTCTATCTGTGTGTGTGTGTGTGTGTGTGTGTGTGTGTGTGTGTGTGTGTGTGTGTGTGTGTGTGGTGTGTGTGGTGTGTGGTGTGTGTGTGTTGTGTGTGTGTGTGTGTGTGGTGTGTGTGTGTGTGTGTGTGTGTGTGTGTGTGCGTGCGTGCGTGCGTGGTGTGTGTGTGTGTGTGTGTGTGTGTGTGTGTGTGTGTGTCTCTCTCTCTCTCTCTCTCTCTCTCTCTCTCTCTCTCTCTCTCTCTTCTCTCCGGCCCCCCCCCCCTCTCTCTCTCTCTCTCTGTTCTTTATAAGATAAGCACTGACTGCTTTTTTTCTTGTTTTTTTCTTTCTCTCTCTCCCAATACTGGTGTTTGATCAGATGTTCTACTGCCTTATTTACTGGTTGTATGCTCATAATGCATAACTGAGTGGTGTATGCATGTGAACATCTGGCGCTGTGAACACGCTATGTTTTGTGTGGAAATTCTCCTGCATCAAATTTCACTCACTCATTCATGCCTATATGTATATAAATGATGCCTGTAATTTTATATTTACTCATCAGTAGCTTCACAAGGACTAGTTGTTAGACGGGTTTTTGACTGAACCAAAACTACAATCCTTGTAAAATAAAGTTAGAGAGAGAGAGAGAGAGAGAGAGAGAGAGAGAGAGAGAGAGAGAGAGAGAGAGAGAGAGAGAGAGAGAGAGAGAGAGAGAGAGAGAGAGACTGAGGTTTTCGAGTGATTGCCATTGTAGTGACTGGTCATTTGAGACCTGTTTATAAACCCATACAACTCCGTTCAGTCCTTCCGATTGCTTGTGAGAGTACCCCCCGCCCCCTCCCCCATTTTTTCTCTCCCTCTCCATTACTTTTCTTTAAAAGATAAGCATTGACTGCTTCTGTTTTCTTTTCCGATACTGATCATATGAACTGATCAGATGTTCTACTGATTTATTTGCTGGTTGTATGCTCATAATATGTAACTGAATGATGTATGGCATGTGTTGATCTGGCGCTATGTTTTGTGTGGAAATTCTCATGTATAACGTTTCACTCACTCATTCATGCCTATATGTATATAAATAATGCCTGTAATTTGATATCTATTCATCAGTAGCTTAGCAAGGACTAGTTGTTAGACAGGTTTTTGACTGAACCTAAACTACAATCCTTGTGAAAAAGGTTTTCGAGTCCGAGTTCGAGTTCTCTCTCTCTCTCTCTCTCTCTCTCTCTCTCTCTCTCTCTCTCTCTCTCTCTCTCTCTCTCTCGCTCTCTCTCTCTCGCTCGCTCGCTCGCTCGCTCGCTCAACTGATTCAACTTTTCATAATAATCAGTAGCCAAACTGTAAGTCACAAAGTGAGAAGATCACTCACAAACGAAATGAACACCATATTTGTAATCCGTAAACCCAAAACGATCCAGTGAAGATACTGGCTTTTTTTCCAACTTCTTGTCTTAAGAATTCTCCAAAAACTTGAAATCCTCTCTTGTGTTTAAACATCCCCATAGTTCCTGTATATAACCTGAAAATTGATGTGAATTGATTTGCCATATGAAATCCGCCGCACTTCGCGATTAATTATGCCACAACAGCTCTCTTCAGTGTCATTGTTAACATCCTTCTCCACGCAATAATTACAGAGCAAGAAATTCGTAGGAATATCTACCCAGGTTACGGATGTCTTCACCGTGTGCCGTTGATTCCCATATCGCTGCGGAGATCTCTAAGCGACACTGGAGCTGTGCAAGTCTTTTATAATGCCGGCAAACAATGTCTTCATTTTCTTTCCTCCGCCGCCTGCCCAGTGGGGCGAGACGAGAAGCTCAGTGGCCAGAAAACGCGTTATTCACCTGCTACTGGTCACGAGTCTGTAGCCCAGCGGCGGGTGTAACCGTCTAACGTTTCCCAAAGTCTAAAACCACACGAGGCGTGTACATCAATTATTAGTCCACTCCGGCTAAAAAGCTGTAGGACTGGTGTATGTAGCCCGCTGTAGGATTGGTGTATATAGACTGCTTCTTTTAGTTCACTTCACTTCTTTCTTTCTTTCTTTCTTTCTTTCTTTCTTTCTTTCTTTTTCTTTCTTTTTCGCTCCTTCCTTTCATTCATTCATTTTTGTTTTCTT
>JABMCL010002470.1:2027500-2037500 GCA_018857735.1 Alviniconcha marisindica
GAACAAGTTTGAAACCTACATAATTTACACGATCAGTCGCTCGACGGTAACATCACGGTCTGTGGTTTCCCATGGCAACTGATCATGCATCATGCAGTCACATGGCCGTGACGGAAGACGGGTCTTAGCCTTAAAGGCCGATACTTGGGCTAATCGTGTTTTCTACAATTCCCTCTCTGTTATCTTTTCAGGTGAACGAGTTTAACCTATCAGGAGAGACAGTTATTTCGGTTGAAGTTGCTGTCGGTTTCGGCCTCTTCTTCTTCCTTTTCTTTTCTATTAGCTGATCAGGTTATTGCGTTTAATCTATCGGTAGACTAAAAGCCGATACTTGGGCTGATTGTGTTTTCCACAGTTCTTTCTCTGTTATCTTTTCAGGTGAACGAGTTTAACTTATCAGAAGAGACGGTTTCTTCGGTTAAATGTGCTGTCGGTTTCGTGTTCTTCTTCTTCTTCCTCTTCCTCTTCTTCTGCTTCTTCTTCCTTTGTATTAGCTGATCAAGGTATTGCGTTTAATCTATCGGTAGACTAAAAGCTGATACTGGGGCTAATTGTGTTTTCCACAATTCTTTCTATGTGTTTTCCAAACGAGTTTAACTTATCAGAAGAGACGAGTTTCTTCTTATCAGAAGAGACAGTTTCTTCTTTTCCCTTTTCTTTTATATTAGCTGGTCAGGTTATTGCGTTTAATCTATCGGTAGACTAAAAGCCGATACTTCGGTTGATTGTGTTTTCCACCTGACCTTCCCTGTTAGCTTTCAGGTGAATGGGTGTGTGTAGCCTTTGTGCGTGAGCTATTCAGGTGAATAAATTGAAGTGTCGGCAAAGACGTTTGCTGTCGACTACAATGGCACCTTTCATTAACCTTTAACGGGGGGGTTTTCAACAAGAAGCGGCGTTTCCAGGCAGGCTGTCAGTCAAGCGCTCCTTTCTTTTGGTGAAGAGTGGGAACTAGACAATATTGTTGTAGCCGTGCCGTTGTTGTCATTCTCATACTTGTGTCGTTGTTGCCAGTCTCATTGTTTTATTCTCATAGCTGTGCCGTTGTTGCCAGTCTCATTGTTTCATTCTCATAGTTGTTGCCAGTCTCATTGTTTCATTCTCATAGCTGTGCCGTTGTTGCCAGTCTCATTGTTTCATTCTCAAGCTGTGCCGTTGTTGCCAGCCCAGGTTTCATTCAAGCGGCCTTTCCAGTTCTTTTGGTCAAGCTGTGGGTTACTAGTGCAATATTGTTGTTGCCGTCTCGTTGTTGTCATTCTCATACTTGTGCGTTGTTGCCAGTCTCATTGTTTCATTCTCATAGCTGTGCCGTTGTTGCCAGTCTCAGTGTTTCATTCTCATAGCTGTGCCGTTGTTGCCAGTCTCATTGTTTCATTCTCATAGCTGTGCCGTTGTTGCCAGTCTCATTGTTTCATTCTCATAGTGTGCTTGTTGCCAGTCTCAGTGTTTCATTCTCATAGCTGTGCCGTTGTTGCCAGTCTCATTGTTTCATTCTCATAGCTGTGCCGTTGTTGCCAGTCTCAGTGTTTCATTCTCATAGCTGTGCCGTTGTTGCCAGTCTCAGTGTTTCATTCTCATAGCTGTGCCGTTGTTGCCAGTCTCAGTGTTTCATTCTCATAGCTGTGCCGTTGTTGCCAGTCTCAGTGTTTCATTCTCATAGCTGTGCTGTTGTTGTCAGTCTCATTGTTTCATTCTCATAGCTGTGCTGTTGTTGTCAGTCTCAGTGTTTCATTCTCATAGCTGTGCCGTTGTTGCCAGTCTCAGTGTTTCTGTTGCTATTCTTGTTGAAATTTTCATTGGTGCTGTTGTTGCTGTCTTTTTGTTCTTCTTTTCCTCCAATGCCTCCTCTTCCTTCTTTTTCTTCTTAAATCTTTCCGATCTTTGAAGTTTCGATTTAGGCTTTTGGGTTTGATATTTTTGTGAGTTTCAGAATTTTCCAGTTTGAATTTCAGAATTTTCGGGTTTGAATTTCAGGTTTTCGCTTTGATTTTTTTCTTTTGTTTTTTTGATTTTTTTCTTTTTCTTTTTTTTTCTTCTTGATAATCGGACAAAACATGTTTCGAGAGGGCTTTTCTGCTCACCTCTCTCTACCTGTCTTAAGACTTCGCTTCCCATCCTCCCCTTGCTTTCACCCCTCTTGCTCCTCCCCCCTCACCCCCCCTCCCCCATCACCCCCACACACCAACTTCCGCACCTACCGACCACCATCCCTGCCACAATTAATGAAACAATAAAATGGCTCTACACAAATGCCCACCAGTCTAGTGGTGACACGATAGAATTAGGTGTAGCCCCCCACTGCCCCACCCCCAACTCCTCTTTCCGGGAGAGAGAGAGAGAGAGAGAGAGAGAGAGAGAGAGAGAGAGAGAGAGAGAGAGAGAGAAATCCAGGATTTCCGGCGGTCCTCTCGAGTACTTTTTCCCGGAAACGCTGGAGTGGGCATTGAACCTGTTTAGCAACAACGTGCTGTACGTCACACTCATGCCGTGTTTCCTAACGGCGGTCTGGTCCTTTGCGAATCCGCCATCACTGATGCTGTGGCTGTTTGAAGTGTAGCAACTCGCCAGATGGCGGCAGTGGTGCTGGTGGTGATGGCGGTGGTGCTGGTGGTGATGGCGGTGGTGCTGGTGGTGATGGCTGTGGTGGTGGTGGGATCAGGATGGGGTTGGGGGGGTGCAATAAAATCTCTCTAGTGGGCCGCTTGTGAGCCGGTTTGGCCTAGCGGTAAGGCGTTAGGCTGGTAAGCGGAAGGACCTCGGTTCGATACCGCTTCGGCTCTCCTTTCTCTTCAAAAGTTGTGGTCTGTGGACACTGTCTTGTGACTTTGTCCCTCACAATTAATGAAACCTTAAAATGGCTCTCATCGCTGCCCACCTTAATGCAGGAGTCATTCTGGTCGTGACAGTGTAGCAATAGGTATATAATCTCCCTCTTCCACCACGTCCATACCCCCTTCTCCCCGTCCCTAATAAGCCGTACGCTTTCTGTGGACGTTAAGCGCCAGGTTTACTTATTTACGCTTGGGCTAATGCGCAGAATGACGCTTCGTCTCTCCTACTCTCCACTCACGTGTAATTAATCATTAAAATGGCTTACATCACTGCCCCACCTTAATGCAGGAGTCATTCTGGTGGTGACAGCGTAGCGCTAGGTATAGTCTCCCTCTTCCCCCACCTCCTGGGATCTCGGTACCCACCGGTACCTCTTCGGAGACAAACCGGCGTTAAACAATTTTAACCAGTCTCTCATATGCTTGCCATTCAAACACCTGCTATTGTAAGGGTGGTGTTGGTAGCCAGTGTGTGTGTGGGGGGTGGGGTGGGGTGGGGAGGGGGGAGTTAGAAAGTTTCTGTCATATACCTGCCTTTATACATCTCTTTCCTATTTAAGGTGTTTTTTCTTAAAATACTCCCACTGAAAGGACCTGTTTCTCATAAAGATGGCCTTTCTTAAAATACTCTCTGGAAGTCTCTCGATTACCTGTTTCTCATAAAGATGGCCTGTCTTAAAATACTCCTACTGAAGGGGAGTCTCTCGATTACCTGAATCACCTGTATCACATGCATCTGTTTCTCATAAAGGTGATCTATCTTAAAATACTCCTGTAGAAGGGGAGTCTCTCGTATACCTGTCTCTCATGCACCTGTCTCTCATAAAGGTGATCTTTCTCAAAATACTCCTATAGAAGGGAAGTCTCTCATATACCTGTCTTTCATGCACCTGTTTCTCATAAAGGTGATCTTTCTCAGAATACTCCTATAGAAGGGGAGTCTCTCATATACCTGTCTCTCATTGACCTGTTTCTCATAAAGGTGATCTTTCTCAAAATACTCCTATAGAAGAAGAGTCTCTCAAATATCTGTCTCTCATGCACCTGTTTCTCAAAAAAGGTGGTCTTTCTCAAAGTACTCCTATAGAACAGGAGTCTCTCGAGCACAGGTCTATATCTCACGCACCCATTTTTCATAAAGGTGGCCTTTCTTAAAATACTCACAATGAAGGGGGAGTCTCATGTTTTTATGGGGGTGACCTATCGTCACATACTACTTAAGGGTGTGTCTCATAGACCAATCTTTCATTGTCCTGTTTCTGAAAAGGGTGGCTTTTCGTCAGAAACTCCTGTTGAAGGGGATTCTTTGACAGATCCGTCTTCCATACACCTCTTTCCCAAAAGGGTAACCTTTCGTTAACCCTTTCAGCGCCAGCAGTTCTGGAAAGCAGCACCTCCTGTGGCGCCAGCTTTTCTTTCTTTTCTTTTTTCTTTTTCTTTCTGGCTCTGGCACCAAACGTACAGTCAGTATCTCTAAACGTGCGAAACTTCCTTATTTCTGAACCAATTCTTTTGCGATCTTTTGCAGAATAGAGTAAAATAGTTCAAGTTTTCAATTTAAGTGTTGATGTACTTCTTTCTTTGCCAGTTTTTACAAAGTAGTTCCATGATTTGGGCACACAAACGTGACATCGGCTGGTAGCTTGGTGGGCACAGTGACAGCATTGTGACATAAGCGCCGTAAGTGTACACCACTGTTGAGGGCGAGTGTGTCATAGGCCAGCCATTTATACAGAGGTTTCTACAAGAGGGTGACTTTCCTTACAAATACTCAATGTGAAGGGGCAGGGAGGGGTGGGGTGGGGGTGGGGTTGGGGGTGGGGGGGTGGGGGGGAGGGGGGCTTCTCGTACACCTGTCTCATACGTGTGACCTTCCGTCATATATTACCTCGGGTGTAGCCTATTGCGGAGTCTCTCACACAATCAAAAAGTTGTGGCCCGTGGATATTACCTACAAATCGACTTTGCCCTCCTAACAAAACCGCACAAAGCACTGCACACACTGCACCTCCCACCTTTTACCGTTCTTGTGGTGACATCGTGACGCTGAGCCGGTGTGGCCAGGCGGTGAGGCGTTAGGCTAGAAAGCGGACTGCGTCCGTTCGATTCCACGATTCGGGTCCCGTTTTTCTTCGGACGTTGTATTTTATGGACGCTGTCTTGTGACGCGAGTTACGCCAAACAGTTTCAGGGAACCCTAACAACAGCGCAATTAACAATGAACGAAACATCCAAATGTCTCTCAGTGTTGCCCGTAATGATGCTGAATCATTCCGGTAGCGACAACGCAGCGTTTAGGTATAGTGCCCCCCACCCCCCACCCCCTTCCTGGGATCTCGGTGCCCGCCATTCCACTCGGCGTTAAAAAATCTAATGAACGAACGAATGGCATGCACTTGGGCCTGAATCGCACACATACACACGCGCGCACACACACACACACACACACACACACACACGCACGCACGCACGCACACACACACACACACACACACACACACACACACGCACGCACGCACACACACCAACACACACATTCACACACACACACCCATACACACTACACACCATCACACACACACACAACCACACACACACACACACACACACACACACACACACACACACACACACACACACACACACACTCACGCACGCACGCACACAACAAGCACACACACACACATACACACACGCAAGCACGCACGCACGCCGCACGCACGCACACACACACCAAATCGCACGCACACACACACACACACCAGCACACCACCACACACACACACACCACGACACACAACACACACACACACACACACATACGCGCACACAGACACACACACACGCACGCACGCACACACACACACGCGCACGCACGCACGCACGCACGCACGCACGCACGCACGCACGCACACACACACACACACGCCCGGCGCGAACGCGGGCACGCATACACTCACACCGATACTGAAACACTAACACTAACATCACGCCATTCCAAGGTGTACGTATTGGAACTGTGTCACGATAGCAGGAGCCCACGCCAGTTCGACAGACAAGATCATGTCCACTGTGAAATGATACGCCTATCTCGGAGGCGGCAAAGTGTCCAAAGCAGCGACTTAAGTCCACGCCCAGTCCCAACCCGCCTGCTCATCCACCCCCCTCCCTGGCCCCCACCCCCCTACCCCCCAGCAGACTTTCTCTACGGGTCCCACTGTCGTGTCCCCCGAAGACCTCTAAGTTTGTTCACTTCTCGCTTGTCCCGGCGTGTCCCTGGCCCCGGTGTTCCCACACCCTGCACACCCCCACCTCCCTGACCCCCCCTACCACCCCCCAGCAGACGTTCTCTACGGGTCCCACTGTCGTGTCCCCCGAAGACCTCTAAGTTTGTTCACTTCTCGCTTGTCCCGGCGTGTCCCGGTGATGCCCCGGTGATTCCCAAACACCCTGCACACCCACACTCACCTCCCTGACCCCCACCCCCTCCCCCCCCCCAGCAGACGTTCTCTACGGGTCCCACTGTCGTGTCCCCCGAAGATTTCTAAGTTTGTTCACTTCTCGCTTGTCCCGGCGTGTTCCGGTGATTCCCAACCACCCTGCACACCCACACCCACCTCCCTGACCCCCACCCCCTACCCCCCAGCAGACGTTCTCTACGGGTCCCACTGTCGTGTCCCCCCGAAGACCTCTAAGTTTGTTCACTTCTCGCTTGTCCCGGCGTGTCCCGATGATGCCCGCTGATTCCCAACCACCCTGCACCGCCCACCCCACCCCCAACCCCCCAGCAGACTTTCTCTACGGGTCCCACTGTCGTGTCCCCCCGAAGACCTCTAAGTTTGTTCACTTCTCGCTTGTCCCGGTGATGCCGGGCGCCGGGCAAGTGGTTCCTACGGCGGAGCAGTAAAGTGGAAGAGTTGATAAGAGGTGTGAGCGCGGACGAGTACACAGTCCCGCGCCACATTCTGCCTTATTGACACGAGCCCGCGAGGTCTGACGCCGAACAACCTGCTTGTTGGCCTTCCGGTGCTTCTCCGTTCGTTTGTGGTACCTTCGCCACGCCAGGAACCATTTCGCAAAAGAACATAATGATGCGAATGTGGCTTGGACCGAGGACTTGAAATAGATGTTGTTGTTGATCGCTTTTATATAATAATTATAGGGCTCTTCTCTGCTCTCAGGCAGGCTTGCTATATATATATACGCTCTTGACGAAATGTAATTCTGGATGAGTGACTTCCTTTTAATAAAAAGGCTTCACACACTGTGAAAGTTTTATATCGCGTTTTTGACTATCCATCGACGGGTTACAGCGCTATTTGCTTGTTACATAGCTGGTGCCAAGTGAAACTGCTGCCGTCTCGGCGCACTTTCTGTGTACGCCATGCAACCAATCGCCAGTTTACAGTGTCACTTCATGCAAACCCACATACGTATAGTGTATGTGTGTTAAGCTGTAACCTGCCACCTGCATTTTTGCCAGATTGAGCAGGTTCTCTTGCGTACTACTGCAGTAACACGAGGGTGGAACGGATGGAGAAGAGAAGAAAAAGAAAAAAGGTGGGGAAAAAGAGGTTTAGCATAGAAAGTTGACCCTGGAGAAAAAAACACTCTCCAGCCGCTCCTACCGGGACTCGAACCCGCAACCTTTCGAGCACAGATTCGGCACTCTACCGCTGTGCTATCCCCGCTCCCCAAGATACGCATCGACTGTTCAGCGAGAGGTTCTGGACTCTGGGTATTGGAAGTTGTAGCCTACGAAGACACCCCAGCCACATGCTGTTAAAGATTTGCTCAGACCTTGTTTTTATGGCAAGGCGTGTAAAATGCTCTCAGTGCAGTGACATGGACCATTTCCAAGGAATATTCATGAGGTGACGTCACCAAGTAAACGAGATCGAAAACGAGGGTTAAGAGTGTAAGCTCACTGTGCTGACGACAAAATATCGACCCGCTCTTGCCATTTTTTTGTTTGCTGTTGCGCCCTAGTCTTGCATTCTGTCTGGTGACCTACCGTGTCCTAGCTCACCGAGACGGGTCCACTGTCAATATTTCCACACTGACCTGCCAGTCCAGCGAGGACTTCACCAGCCGTTTCATTGTTGTCAACAGCGTGCTTTGACGATACGGCAGTGTTCGTTTCCGACGCATTTATTCAGGACAGCGGGTCTTAATATTCAACTTCCCAGTCAGTTAGTTATTAATTGGATATTGACGTCTTGTTAGCCGCCGAGAGTTACACCAGGAGGAACAAACAGTGGCATAAGTCAATACACGTTCTAACACTCTTCTCATATTTAAAACTCTATCCAAGTCAGATCTACAGTCTACTTGTCCTTTTTTAGTGTGGAATTCGAGTGACCTAATGGGGAGGGGGGGGGGGGGGGGGAATCATTTTGTCATTTATTATGAATAATAAAGTTCTTTTGTATTGAATTCTATTTGTATTGTATCTACGAACTCAGTCAAGTCAGGTCAACTAGCAAAGGGGGGGCAGATCAGGACACAACACGACTGATCAGATCACACGTCACAAGTCCCATTCATTGTTCACGTCACACAACACGACTGATCAGATCACACGTCACAAGTCCCATTCATTGTTCACGTCACACAACACGACTGATCAGATCACACGTCACAAGTCCCATTCATTGTTCACGTCACACAACACGACTGATCAGATCACACGTCACAAGTCCCATTCATTGTTCACGTCACACAACACGACTGATCAGATCACACGTCACAAGTCCCATTCATTGTTCACGTCACACAACACGACTGATCAGATCACACGTCACAAGTCCCATTCATTGTTCACGTCACACAACACGACTGATCAGATCACACGTCACAAGTCCCATTCATTGTTCACGTCACACAACACGACTGATCAGATCACACGTCACAAGTCCCATTCATTGTTCACGTCACACAACACGACTGATCAGATCACACGTCACAAGTCCCATTCATTGTTCACGTCACACAACACGACTGATCAGATCACACGTTACAAGTCCCATTCATTGTTCACGTCACACAACACGACTGATCAGATCACACGTTACAAGTCCGATTCATTGTTCACGTCACACAACACGACTGATCAGATCACACGTTACAAGTCCGATTCATTGTTCACGTCACACAACACTGCATGTCAGCAAAGCTGTCGGGAAAATGGCGTTGAAAGAACTCAGAAATTATTCAGGCAGAATTCGAGCTAGTGCATAATGAGAGGCTAACACGCACGCACACGCAACAATTGTCTCTCTGTCCGCTTGCCCAGCACAAAAAGTAATACTAGGAAAGCTGTGCACATCGTTTCGTGTTTTCTAAACAAAAAACATTCCTAGCTCTTTTAACCCTGTGTGTTGTGATCTGAGACAATAACTATCATCCAGATTAATTGTGTTTAGCAGCCAGTGCAAGGATCGATTCGTGTGCCTATTCCGCATTTAGTTCGTTTTAAATGTCCTCAGTGAAGAGGTCTTGGCTACCAAGTCTCACAAGCGAGAGTTTGGACGAGAGTTACCGAATAATCTAAGCCGAATCAAGAATACTACATACACTACATAACTGTATAATGTCCTTGGTTGAATGTCATCAGCGGGTTGGCAAAGACGTTTAGTGTAACGAAGGGAGAGACGTGAGTCAAATTTCAAAAACCTTGATGTATGTCATCCAAAGTAATATAAACAACTATATAAAAAGCAAAAAATAAATCGATGCTGAGATTACTGTTGAGTCCAAGAACCAACCAAAATTTGGCAAATAATTTCAAAACAGACTTGACAGTAATTATTTCCTCAGACTACAAACCTACCGCGCTGTTGACAACAAACCAAAGCAAGCAAACCAACAACAACAACAAACAAGACTTTCTCTGAAGTATCAGTCTTTGCTCTTTACAAATACAAGCATGCAGTTTCCCCACTTTGTAATTTAAAATCGGTTTGATACGATGTATACAAACTAACACACATGTTCAAAGCTAGCGAAGAAATAAATAACACTCTACATAATTACTTAAATATCTGCCTAGGTGGTAGAAAGAAAGTCTCATCCTTACGTGCCAATGAAACGGGAGCCGTTGCAGCATTGTTTTGGAGGACTCGCAATCCGCCCAGTTGGCAGACGTTAGACAAGCCGTTGTGTGTGTG
>JABMCL010002470.1:2042500-2050000 GCA_018857735.1 Alviniconcha marisindica
GAAAACGAATGTAAGAAAAGGGGCGGTTTAATTATTTTAGTTTTTTGTAATGTACTGACTTTGATGAAATTGTACATATTGGTTTGGAATGCAAAACATTCTATATCCTATTCTAATGCCTATTCTAATGCCTATTCTATTTCCCTAGTGGAAAATTTTCCAAACTATGACTGAACAGGTCAATTCAAAACAACAAAAACAAAAACAAAACTGATATTGATATTTATCTTCTTTTTTTAAGTCGAAATATATATGGTTGAACAGGTCAGAGAAACAATTCTGGCACGCTGGAAGACATAGGTTAGATATAAATCATTTGGTAATGTGACTCGTACTTTACAAGCCTAGCATTGACTAGTTGATTGATCTGCTGACTGATTACTTATCTGCGGATTGACTGACTGATTGATCGATAAATTGACCTTTTCGATCTGTAGGCATATGTTACTCTTGCCCACACCCAGGTCTCGCAGTCTCACTGTTGTCAGTTCCACGACCTTAATTGTCCCTATACGTGTACACATGCGAATGAACTGTGCTGATGTAATCTGTACAGTTAAGAATAGGGGGAGACCAAAAACAAAACAAAAGCTTGGCAGAAAACGGGTCTGATACGCGATCCGCCCTGGGTGGAATTCACACATTCGTGGCTGCTGTATTCACTGGGATCCGGGGTGAACAAACAGCCTGGCAGAGGCAGCCAAGCTCGTGGCGATAATCAACGTGTCTGACGGCCGACTTGGAGTTCCCTAACAATTAATCACCTTTTCGCTGTTAAAGGTGCATTGGCGACCTGCCGGTGTCCACCACACACGTGCTCGACCACGCCCCCCCTCCACTCCCACCCGTCTTCGCACACGCCGCTCCCCCCCCCCCCTCCCCCTTTCGCACCCTCCACCCACCACAGCTTTCATGCTCACCCATTCGCGCGCGCGTACACAAACACCACACACACACACACACACACACACACACACACACACACACACACACACACACACACGCACGCACGCACGCACGCACGCACTCACACACACACACGCACGCACGCACGCACGCACGCACGCACGCACGCACGCCACACACACACACACACACACACACACAGGCGCGCGCACACACATACACTAGCACACGCACATGTGCCGGAAATCGTTTTACTGTTCCAGAGGTCGCAGCGCCCACCCACTTCACAGCCTGTTTAAACAGCGCAGAAACTCTGTGTGTGCACCCTATGTTTTAGTCAGCCCGGGTCTGTGGAATCGCCCGCTGACTAATCCGGCTTTGGCTCGAGCGACAGGCGAGCAACATGCCCCGCTTGTTATCGGACACAAAGTGGTCGAGATAAGGAGATTTGTTTTGTCTGTCTCACCGACAAAGTCAACGATTTGTAGGTAGTCAATCTAGCAGTAGACCTACGTACGTATGTACATATTCATATACAGCTGGGACGATGAAGTCAACGATTTCTAGGTAGTCGCTCTGCCAGAAGACCTACGTACGTATGTACATATTCATATAATATAGTTGGGACGATGAAGTCAACGATTTCTAGGTAGTCACCCTACTCTAGGCCTATGTACGTATGTACATATTCATATATAGTTGGGACGATGAAGTCAATCTCTTGTAGGTAGTCACTCTGGTAGTAGACCTACGTACGTATGTACATATTCATATAATATAGTTGTGTACGATGAAGTCAACGATTTCTAGGTAGTCACCCTACTCTAGGCCTATGTACGTATGTACATATTCATATATAGTTGGGACGATGAAGTCAACGATTTCTAGGTAGTCGCTCTGCCAGAAGACCTACGTACGTATGTACATATTCATATAATATAGTTGGGACGATGAAGTCAACGATTTCTAGGTAGTCACCCTACTCTAGGCCTATGTACGTATGTACATATTCATATATAGTTGGGACGATGAAGTCAATCTCTTGTAGGTAGTCACTCTGGTAGTAGACCTACGTACGTATGTACATATTCATATAATATAGTTGGGACGATGAAGTCAACGATTTCTAGGTAGTCACCCTACTCTAGGCCTATGTACGTATGTACATATTCATATATAGTTGGGACGATGAAGTCAATCTCTTGTAGGTAGTCACTCTGGTAGTAGACCTACGTACGTATGTACATATTCATATAATATAGTTGGGACGATGAAGTCAACGATTTCTAGGTAGTCACCCTACTCTAGGCCTATGTACGTATGTACATATTCATATATAGTTGGGACGATGAAGTCAATCTCTTGTAGGTAGTCACTCTGGTAGTAGACCTACGTACGTATGTACATATTCATATAATATAGTTGGGACGATGAAGTCAACGATTTCTAGGTAGTCACCCTACTCTAGGCCTATGTACGTATGTACATATTCATATATAGTTGGGACGATGAAGTCAATCTCTTGTAGGTAGTCACTGTGGTAGTAGACCTACGTACGTATGTACATATTCATATAATATAGTTGGGACGATGAAGTCAACGATTTCTAGGTAGTCACCCTACTCTAGGCCTATGTACGTATGTACATATTCATATATAGTTGGGACGATGAAGTCAATCTCTTGTAGGTAGTCACTCTGGTAGTAGACCTACGAACGTATGTACATATTCATATATAGTTGGGACAGACTCTACAAGTGTTAACGGTGAGATTAAATAAGGCTTACCTGTAAGGTGACCGAGTTTCATCTCAATTTCATCAGTTTCGCACGCACGCACGCACGCACGCTCGCACCACACACACACACACACACACACACACACACACACACACACACACACACACACACACACACCACACACACACACACACCCACACGCACGCACGCACGCACGCACGCACGCACGCACGCACGCACGCACGCACGCACGCACGCACGCACGACCACGCACGCACACACACACACACACACACCTGCATGTGGTTTTAGTCTTATTCATACATTGCGTGTGTGAGTATGCACCATTTTTAGCGATAACTGACTCGGCAAGCAGTTTGAAAATCAAGTGTGTTTGGCAAGTTGCACCTTCCCTGTCTCAGTGGAGTAAAGAAGTCATTCTGTCTGAATGACATCCGGGCGGAATGTCTGTGCCAAGTACTACTATTTAAACGAGGAAGGGCACATCGTGGTGTACTCCAATTTGTTTCGTTATAAGCAAGGATTTCTTTATCCTAGTTTGTATTATCCGAGGAGTTCTTAGTGACAACAAAAAGCAAGTTGTGTGTGTGTTGTGTGTGTGTGTGTGGGTTGTGTGTTGTTGTGTGTGTTGTCGGTGTGTTTTGTGACAGTAAAAAGTTGTTTTGTTGTGTTGTTGTGTGTTGTGACTGGTGTGTGTGTTTGTGTTGGTGTTGTTGTTGTCTGATGATTGTTCGTGCGTTTTGATTGATTTGTGTGTGTGTGTGTTGTTGCGTGTGTGTTTGTGTGTGTGTGTGTGGTGGTGTGTGCGTGCGTGGCGTGCGTGCGTGCGTGCGTGCGTGCGTGTGGTGGTGTGTGTGTGTTGTGTGTGTGTGTGTGGTGTGTGGTGTGTTGTGTGTGTGTGTGTGTGTGTTGTTGTGTGTGTGTGTGGTGTCGTGCGGGGTGTGTGCGTGTGTGCTGTGTGTGTGTGTGTGTGTGGTGGTGTGTGTGGGTGTGGTGTGTGTGTGTGTGTGTGTGTGCGCGTGTGCGTGTGTGTGTGTGCGCACGACTTTTTTTTTATGTCCGAGCTGACAGCCATTTCAAGCAATGGGATGGATAAAGTATTACATATCCTGTACCACTCCGCAAACCAGTTGTAGATCAAAGGATGCATTATCGATGAACAAATGATTGAATCTTATCAAGATTCTAATCTCAGACTGGCACGGAGAATAATGATTTTTTTGTCTCCACAGGTCCTTTGCATGGTTGCCGCCCCCCCCCCCCCCCCCCCCCCCCCCTCCCCCGCGCCTCCTCCGCCCCCGCCCTAAGTCGTGATCCTCGATATGCCTTACTGAGTCGAAGCTGTCATTTGAGAATTAATTGCCCGTGACAAGACGAAACGCCTGAGGGATCAAATACCTATAATTGACTACGTGGGGTGAATCCTACACGGAGTGTCTGGTGAATGGACCAGCAGAGTTCGGCTTACGGTGGGTCTAAGACTTGGGGGGGCAAAGTAAACAAGAAGATACAGAAATTGTGTATATAGCCTGCGTTGATTAGCCTTTTCAGTGGAGAGGCGCACAGGCGCGTGATGCAAGTGAAACAGTTCATGCATGCACTCCCGACACTTTAGCATACACTGAGAAATAGCCGACGTGAGTCGCCGCAAGCGCCTGTGATGGTGTGTGTTTGTGTGTGTGTGTGTGTGTGTGTGTGTTGTGTGTGTGTGTGTGTGTGTGTGCGTGCACTCCCGCACGTTGCTGCGTGCGACGTGAGGTGCGCCGCGTGCCTGCGTGGTGTGTTGTGTGTGGTGTGGTGTGTGTGTGTGTGTGTGTGTGTGGTGTGTGTTGTGTGTGTGTGTGGTGTGTGTGTGTGTGTGTGTGTGTGTGTGTGTGTGTGTGTGTGTGTTGTGTGTGTGTGTGTGTGTGTGTGTGTGTGTGTGTGTGTGTGTGTGTGTGTGTGTGTGTGTGTGTGTGTGCATGCTCTGCAGTTGTAGAAATGTGTAGTCGCATGCGCGTGTGGTTTTCCACTGTACTGAAGAGAGAGAGCATGTTGCCATATGTGTTGTAGTGTGAGTGGATATGGTGGTGGGAGTGGTGTGTGGGTGTGTGTGTGGTGAGTGTGTGGGTGAGGTGTGTGTGAGTGTGTGTGTGTGGTGGGTGGAGTGTGTGTGTGTGTGTGGTGTGTGTGTGGTGTGTGTGTGGTGTGTGTGAGTGTGTGTGTGTGTGTGTGATGTTGCTAAGTGTGTTTGTTGTGTGTGTGTTGTATATGCGTTGTGTGTTTGGGAGACTCACTGTGCCTTTGCCCCGTGTGTATTCTGTAGTGCTCTATTAATGTTAGCAGCGCTATTATATCCAAGTGTGTATGTGTGTGTTTGGTTGTTCATGGTGGTCGTGAAAGTGGTGCGTGGGTACGTTCTGTGTGTCATACAACCATGCCGGTACGTGTTGGTAGTGTCTAGTCAGCGCTGTGCTGCCCTGAGAAGGTGGGGAGGTGTGTAAATGGTCGGTATTCTTGGAGAATGTCTGTGTTAAGTTTGTGGGTATGTGCTGATGTGGTGTGGTGTGTGTGTGTGTGTGTTGTGTGTGAGTGCAATGTTGATGTGTTTTTCGTGTTGTGTGTGTGTGTAAATTGTGTATTGTGTGTGTGTGTGTGTGTTGTGTGTGTGTGTGTGTGTGTTGTGTGTTGTGTGTGTGTGTGTTGTGTGGTGTGTGTGTGTGTGGGGGTGTGTGTTGTGTGTGTGTGTGGTGTGTGTGTGTGTGGTGTGGGTGGGTGTGTGTGTGTGGTGTGTGTGTGTGTGTGGGTTTGTGTGTGTGTGTGGTGTGGTGTGTGTGTTGTGTGTGTGTGTGTTTGTGTGTGTGTGGTGTGTTGGGGTTTGTGTGTGTGTGGTGTGGTGTGTTGTGTGTGTGTGTGTGGGTGTGTGGGTGTTGTGTGTGTGTGTGGTGGTGTGGTGTGGTTGTTGTGTGTGTGTGTGTGTGGTGTGTGTGTGGTGTGTGTGTGTGTGTGTGTGGTGTGGTTGGTGTGGGGTTTGTTGTGTTTTGTGTGTGTGTGGTGTGTGTGTGGTGTGTGTGTGTGTGTGTGTGTGTGTGTGTGTGTGTGTGTGTGTGTGTGTGTCCGAATTTGCAAAGAAATAGCCGACGGAGCCCCCAAGGCCCTTTATGGGTTTTTGTGTGTGTGTGTGTGTGTGTGTTGTGTGTGTGTGTTTGGGGTGTGTGTGTGGGGGTGTGTGTGTGTGTGTGTGTGTTGTGTTTTTGTGTGTGTGTGTGTGGGGGTGTGTGTGTGTGTGTGTGTGTGTGTGTGTGTTGTGTGTGTGTGTGTGTGTTGGGGTGTGTGTGTGTGTGGTTGTGTGTGTGTGTGTGGGTGTGGGTTGGGGTGGTGTGTGTGTGTGTGTGTGTGTGGTGTGGTGTGTTTTGTGTTGTGGGGTTTGTGTGTGTGTGTGTGGTGGTGATGTGGTGTGTGTGTGTGTGTGTGTGTGTGTGTGTGTGTGTGTGTGTGTGTGTGTGTGTGGTGTGTGGTTTTGGTGTGTGTGTGTGTGTGGTGTGTGTGTGGGTGTGTGTGTGTGTGTGTGTGTGTGTGTGTGTGTGTGTGTGTGTGTGTGTGTGTGGTGTGTGTGTGTGTGTGTGTGTGTGTGTGTGTGTGGTTGTGTGTGTGTTTTGGGGTGGGTGGTGGGGTGTGTGTGTGTGTGTGTGTGTGTGTGTGTGTGTGTGGTGTGTGTGTGTGTGTGTGTGTGTGTGTGTGGGGTGGGGTGGTGGTGGTGTTGTGTGTGTGTGTGTGTGTGTGTTTTGTGTGTGTGTGGTGGTGTGTGGTGTGGTTGTGTGTGTGTGTGGTGTGGTGTGTGGGGTGTGTGTGTGTGTGTGTGTGTGTGTGTGTGTGTGTGTGTGTGTGTGCATGCACTCCTGACACTTTAGCATACAGAAATAGCCGACGTGAGTCGCCGCAAGCGCCTGTGATGTTTCCACTGACTGACTGAGAGAGAGAGAGACCAATGCCTGCTTGACACAGTTTTGCTCTGATAGGTAAAAGACCGGGACATGGTGGGGGGAGTGTGTGTGTGTGGGGGGGGGGGGGGAGTAGTGGGGTGAAGGCGGCGGAAGGGATGAGATTTCGGGGGTGGGAGGTGGGGGGGGGGGGGGGGGGGGGGGGGGCAGAGAAATCAAAAATCTTGTTTGCCATAAATTAACTAGAACTAAATAACTAGAATTAAAATGCATTCTTTTAATCGCTTGTATATAGCGCTATTCTCCGCTTTCGGGGCAGACTCACTGTGCCGTCTTGCCCCGTGACTGTGATTCTGAATGAGTGACTCTACTGTAACCTTTTAGCAGCGCGTATTGAATATCCACCAAAGTGATGTACTCACAGTGCTGTTTGGTTGTTACATGGCTGGTACCACGTGAAAGTGGTGCCGTCACGGCGTACGTTCTGTGTGTACCATACAACCATGCCGGTACGCCTTCTCAGTCACCAAAATCACCATCACCAACACCGCGCCCTGCACCATCAGCAACAACAACTACGAGAAACGGATCAGGCACGACAGCTACGCTGACACTAAATGACGTCGGTATTCTTCGGAGACAATCAGTCTCGCTGTTAAGTTTGTGGACAGCATAAATACAGGCCCCTGCACATACACTCAAGCCAAAAAGTTAAGCAACTGTATACCGGGGTCAGGTTAGGTGTAAGTGCAATATAAATGCTCTTTTACATTACATAATATGCTTCATATTTTCAAAAACCTTCGATTCAGAAAGTCGATAATAATTTGCTGTTTTTGTTATGTTGTTTTGGTGTCCGGTGTTTGGAAGAATCAAAACAACATAACCAAAACAATATACAAAAACAGCTCAAC
>JABMCL010002470.1:2052500-2100000 GCA_018857735.1 Alviniconcha marisindica
CACACACACACACACACACACACACACACACACACACAACACACACACAACACACACACACGCGCGCGCGCACACACGAACGCACGCACACACACGCACGCACGCACGCACGCACGCACGCACGCACCACCACACACACACACACACACACACACACACACACACACTGATCTTTGGTTAAAGAGGAAGTATGATGAGCAAATACAGCCCTCATCGTGTTTAGTGTCTAAACGGTGACGACACGATAATTCGGGAAGCCAAAATAGGGCTATCTGGATGGCCCAATCGTGTTTAAAGTTATAGACTCATTTGTTTACGTTTAAGCAGCCTAAAAAGGGCTGCTCTGACGCTGCCGTTTCAGAGTTCAGGAGCTGTGTGAAAGTCGAGGTGGCCGTCCGGGCTTTCCGTCCTAATGAGCCTTACGGTTTCTGTGGACGTAAAGCAACATTGAACCGTGCTTCGGCAGTGGTCACAATTTGTCGTTGATAATTATGTCAACCGACATCCGAGGACATGAAGCTCTACATCATCGTCAGCTGCCGTTACAGAGCTCAGGAGCTGTGTGAACGTCGAGGTGGCCGTCCTGGGCTCCCGTCCCTACGGTTTCTGTGGACGTAAAGCAACACTTCAAGCTGCCGTTATCAGAGCTCAGGAGCTGTGTGAATGTCAAGGTGGCCGTCCTCGGCTCCCATCCCTAATAAGCCTGTGGTTTCTGTGGACGTAAAGCAATACTTCAACCAGCTGCCGTTACCGACACGACCACTACTGAAGAGAAAAGAACACACGGAAACCCCCGTTGTACGGGAAAGAATTTTGGTCCCTGCCGTTAAACAACTCTGGGAAACGTTTTTCCATCCTGCGTGCCATGGAAGACCGCAAATTATTCAAGAAAATTTGGATTCACGCCTCAAGACACATCATAATCAACACAGACGGTGAAGAGGAGACAAGAAAATCTCGAATAGGCAGGGGTCGTTGGGTTACTGACATCAGCTACAGTTGCCTCGAACTTTGAACCTGAACTGTCGTCACACGGTGTCCAGTCAGTTTCCAGTTGTTGTTTTTACGTCACGCGCGTTACATTGTTGGTAAAACAAGGATCTTTCCCGATCTAAAAAATAAACATAAACATTCCTCCAAGCACCGGGAACTGCTCGCCCTCAAAAAGGATAAGTGGATTAGCTCTCCATCTCATTTTCGTCGTTTTTCACTGTTTAATTGTCAAGTATCGTTCTATACCTTGATAAAGGGGATTACCCCGAAAATTCGCATGTTTTGTCCTAATAAATAGCGTTATTTTGAACCTTTTATGCGTTTGGATCTATAACAATAATAATAATAATAAACACAAGCCAGTAGCTATTTCGTAGTATGTGGAAGGACAGCCGGACTTCCGGACTCTTTAGCAAATCGGGATTAAGGGCTATCCGCCTTTACCCTTATCTGCTCATCGTGCATTGGTGATTGGGCCCTGACGCCGTATGTCAAGTAATTGGTAATTGGATATCAACGTCCTGTCAACCGCACAGGGTCACCCCAAGCAAGTAACGGATTACCGGCACTCACGGCTATTCACAACGTGTTCACGCGCCGTGTCTCAATGCAAAGACGCTGCTATGTTTGGTTTGGCTGAGAGTTTAGCAGGGTTCTACCGTTTCACGCTTTCTAGCTCAACTGTTCTCGCGGATCCAAACACGAAAAGGTTCAAACGAACGCTTATTTATTTTGACACGGACACAGAGTGTGCACATTTTCGGCGAAATCCCCTTTGTCAAGCCACAAAACGACACTTAAACAAAACGGTTAAAAACGATAAAAAATGAGAGAGAAAACGTTGTCTTGTTTTGGTTGAGATTTTTTTTTTTTTTTTTTTTTCCACCGCTTGGAAGATCGTTGGCATCTACGCTAGCAGTCATTTTGTTTCAGATTTTTGTTTTCGCGGATGTATCGTGCACAAGACCGGAAGAGTCGTTCTTCTGTAGAGTGACCTCATTCATCATATTGAAGATTATGTCACTGTAATTTCAACCCATTGTTCAAGGCAATTCAGTCTTTATGTTTTGGGTCAGGAAACTTGTGACTGCCTAGCCTACTGAGCCTTGCTTTCACTGACACATGGAGCACCGTAGCTTTGAGGATGAACGTTTTTATCTTTCTAATCGTCTCTTTGGGGCAATTGGAAGAAAGAAAAAGCATCAGCGCGGATGGATTCATCGTTTTTACTGATATACATGTTATATGTACGTCTATGTCAGTCCATGCCTTTAACGCCGCTTTTTTTCTGCTGTGTTTTTGCTGCTTAACGTCCACGGAGGCGAGAAGGCCTATTGGGGACGGGATTTTCTGCTCCCGAGCAGACTCATTAAATTCTAGTCGCATATGCGACTGAACGAATGACTGTAGCTTTACTCAGCGCGGTTTGAATATCCACCGAACTGGTGTATTTACAGCGCTCTTTGGTCCTTACAAGGCTAGAGCCACGTGAAATTGCTGCCATCTCGGCACACGTTCTGTGTACACCACACAACCGTGCACCAGTTTACAGTGTCACTTTATTCGAAGCCACATATATGTAAGGTGCATGCGGTTTAGTTGTAACCTAGTTGCCACCAGCACTTTTGGCAAAATGGGATCTTAATTACATGCTACTTCGGTAACACGGGGGTGGAAACGGATGCCAGAGTAAGAGTCAGCACACACAAAACTGACTATGGAGAAGAAACTTCTTCCGCCGGGTCTCGAACCCGCGACCTTTCGATCACGAGTCCGGTGTCCAACCACTGAGCTATACCTGCCCCCAAAGTGGATCATTGCTTTGTATTGCTAAATTAAGGCTTCCAAGAAATATGATCTGACAGGCATTAGGCTATGCGTCCAGAAAGAAAATGTTGTCTGGTTGTTACCGGTGTCGATGTTGCACAAATACCACGAATTCAGCCACGTTCGCGACTAATAGAAATGCAATGGTTACTGGATGCTTCGCTGGTTATGTGAGTGACACTCGCTGCTGGATTTCCCGTGATCGCGCCTACACAGAAACTGATATAGGATACTCATCGATTATTTCCTATTCTAGATACAAGCCAGTCCTACTACTCCTACACAGATCTGTACGTTTCCCTCATTCGTTGGAAAATATTCCGCTACCTCGCTTTGTGTGTGCGTGTGTATGTGTGCGTGTGTGTGTGTGCGTGCGTGGGTTTGATGTGTATGTGTGTGTGTGTGAGAGAGAGAGAGAGAGAGAGAGAGAGAGAGAGAGGAGAGAGAGAGAGAGAGAGAGTACACACACTGGTGTATGTGTGTGTGTGTGTGTGTGTGTGCTTGTGTAAGAGAAGGGGGGGGGGGGGGGGGAGAGAGAGAGAGAGAGAGAGAGAGAGAGAGAGAGAGAGAGAGAGAGAGAGAGAGAGAAAGACAAAGAAGAAGAAGAAACATACTGACAAAATATAAATAAACCAGCAAGATTAGGTTCGCAATGTCTATTTCAGTGCTTTCCTCAGGGGAAGACTCAGTCCATAACTGACAGGTCACACACACAATGTACAACACATGCTCTTAATCCATAACTAATGGGTTTGACATACAAAATACAACACATACTCTTAATCCATAAATGACAGGTCACATGCGCAATGTACAACATATACTTTTAATTCACAACTGACAGGTCACACACACAACGTACAACGCATGCTCTTAATCCCTAAACGACCAGTCACAGGCACAATGTACACCACATGCTCTTAATTCATAACTGACAGGTCACACACACAACAAACAACACATACTCCTAATCCATAAATGACAGGTCACATGCACAATGTACAACACACATGCTCTTAATTCATAAATGATGGGTCACACACACAACATACAACACATGCTCTTAATCCCTAAATGACCGGTCACACACACAACATACAACACATGCTCTTAATCCCTAAATGACCGGTCACACACACAACATACAACACATGCTCTTAATCCCTAAATGACTGGTCACACGCACAACATACAACACATGCTCTTAATCCCTAAATGACTGGTCACACGCACAACATACAACACATGCTCTCAACCCATAACTGACAGGTCACACACACAATGTACAACAAATGCTCTTACTCCCTAAATGACCAGTCACACACACAATGTACAACACATGCTCTTAATCCATAACTGACAGGTCACACACACAATGTACAACACATGCTCTTAATGCATAACTGCCATGAACGTAATTATACCAGATCATTATCATTCTGCTGCCTGCGAACATGTGATGCCACCTATCTTCAGAACTCTAATGCATTTCCCACAATGTCTGGCATCACACACTAACAGATCATCAGCTCAAGCTGCTGTGTCTTGTACTGTGCAGCATTATCCGTCATTACTGTCCCTACTTCTGCACTCCACAGGGGTAAGGGACTAAATCATGCCAAGCAGAATCCTGGCACCACATGGGTAGGGACTAAATCATGCCAAGCAGAATCCTGGTACCAAAAGGGTAGGGACTAAATCATGCTAAGCAGAATCCTGTGCCAGCAAGAAACAGCAGAATGTAGGAATCTGCCTGGATGACTCTCACATTAAATCATTTTAAAGCGCTTTGTCTCCAGATAAGCCCCCAAGTGCCAAAGGGCATGAGACAATTTAACCCCTTCACTGCTACAGTCTGTACAATTTCCAGGCTGAAAAATGTTAAAACATGCCTTCAAACTCAATGTATTTTCTGGTTTTATAACAAATCTATTTTCAGTACTATGCACCTTTTGAAACAAAGCCTTTCTTACGCTAAAAAAAAAGGAAAAAAAGAAAAGAAAAAAAAGGAAAAGAAGCCTTAAACTAGTCGTTAAATATTTCAAATTTCACACTTTTCTGTCATTTTCAAGTCACAGTGCTGCAAGCGTGGCAGCGAAAGGGCTGAAACCTGCTGCCAATAACTAATACTTAATATGCAATTGCCATCCTACTAGTACTACCGGCTGTGACTGAAAAAAGT
The DNA here is from genome assembly GCA_018857735.1 of Alviniconcha marisindica. NCBI lineage: Eukaryota > Metazoa > Mollusca > Gastropoda > Provannidae > Alviniconcha > Alviniconcha marisindica. The sequence continues at coordinate 2,057,503 of JABMCL010002470.1, forward strand.
ATTTATCCCTCAGTCATCATAGCAATTAGACTTTCAATTTTTTTGTTTCTAAATAACATGGGTCAACGGACCTTTACCTAGAGGGTGGAGCACATTAGAGTTCCACAAGAGGTGTAATAAGCAAATGCATGGATACGGACTGCAGTGATTCAGTGATGATTCTGCACACCGAGTCTAATTGAATTCTCAACATGTTCAATACAGTTGTCCATCAGTAATAGCTTTTGACTTTTTCCTCTTACATTTTAAAGTTATTTTTGCTCTGTGTGATTTGAAGACAATAATTATATCATTATACCCCCCACGTAAGGTAGGGGGCAGACCCTAGCCTACTTCTGGGAAACAAAATGGCAGCCATTAACTGGCCCTGTACATCCAAAGGTCAAGGGTCAGATAAATACTTCAACCCTGAGTGTGTTTTTTATGGTAGGGATTGTCCCCCTTCCACATGCTGCATTCCATTGCATGGTCCTGCTCAGGAAGGTGGTCCAAACCTCTCCATTGTCTCTGTCACTAACTGGAGATGTTCCAGGAAAGAATTGGCACTGACTCGAAGTAGTCTGGCTTCCTGTGACTGTAACACTCTGGAACATGACACAGTTTTATTCTTTGAGTAATCTTGTTTTTATATAGTTCAGTATACAGAGTAAGTAAGTAACTTGGTGTTTTATGCAGTGTACAGATCATCCTTCACTGTGACAAAATCTTCTATACACAACTGAGATTGAAAGAAGTTAATAAATGGAAAACAGGTATTTCACATCGCAGCAAGTCACACAAGGACAGAAAACAAACACTCAGTAAATGAGTAATTATGGCCATTTAATTACTGCTTCATCTGAAATCACAATTGATATTTACCTCAACTAAGCACAGCACAAATGATACAAAAAACAAACAACAAAATCCCCCAAAACTACACAGCTCAACACAAACATCATGCAGAATTGTTACAAAGCATGTCATTGTGTCCCACTTTCATGCAAGATTGTAATCTGTGTGATTCTAGAACTGAGCTGCTCAAAGTAGGTATTCCAAAGTCAACAAACAAGGGAGTTAGATACTCTCCAAGCATGATGATTCAGTAATTGAGACATGAGAGGTGTTGCTGTGCAGAACTCCCCTTCCTACTTGCAAACAATACTGGACAATTCAAACAATCTCCCTTTATCATTAAATTTTATCTTTCTGGTCCATGCATAGTCACCTTTACTAGTCTCACAAGTCAAGTGAGGTAAGCGTGGTGATGGAAAGGGTGTTTGCAAAGGAAGTGAAGAAAGAACGGTGGCACTAGGATGTGAGCAAGGCCATGGCAACTTCAAAATGGGGATGTGGTCATGAATTCAGTGCCTGCGTGAGGTGTGAGTTTTTCTTTAAATAGGGACATGTTTAGCAAACACTGAGTTACATCCCTTGTCTTGAGCAAGAAGGAGGCAGTGAGACAGTGATGAATCAAAGGGCATGAAAGAAAGATGATGGAGAGTGTTTTCAACAGGATGGTAAATTAAAAATGACTGTTTGCATGAATATCTGCCCAGTAATATTTCTACACTGTATTTTGCGACAGTTCCCAAAGCAGCAAAACACCTTCAGGAGTGATGTGGCCCAGTTAGTTATTTAGTAAAACTGGGTTTTAACGTCCTATCAACCAAGTGTGTATTCATTTGCTCTTGCTTCAGCTGCAGACTGGCTGATCTTGCAACAGTGGTTTCTCAACACCGATGTAATCAGACTTGAACAGATCAACCAAATTAGTGTTTTTCAGGTAGGTCCCAGCACAATCTGTTCATACCTTGTGAATACTGTGACCACCCACACTGTCACACTAACCATAATGGTGATTGAGACCACAGGTGATTCTATTTCTAGAATGAAGCAGCTCAATTCTGGAATCAGTGCTTATTTTAGGAATTCCAACTTTGAGTTTTGACTCTGAGCAACTCAATTCCAAAATAAAGCAAATTCCTACTTTGCTCATAGCATAATGATAATCATTATATCTCAAAAAATTATATATTACATAGTAATTAATAGACATACAAAACAGTTTTTACAAATTGAAAAAGTGATACAACTGATACTTAGCTCCAACTCCAAGAGTAAAAAACACCTAACAAAATGCATGTGCATATATATATATATATATGAATATATATAATACACAAAAAAATAATGCAATACAGAACAGAGGATAACAAAATTAACATATATATTTTATACCTGTATATATATATATATATATATATATCTTACACTGATAAGACGTTGTCCCTGTATGTGATGATCTTTGTGACTCCACCACGTCTGGGTTCTTTATCCACACTCAGTGTGTTAGCAGCTATTTCTGCATAGCGGCCATCCGGAAATGACACCTCAAGGCAACTGATGCAAGTCAAGGTATTCATATTTAAGCAAATTATAAACTGTCAAAAAACAATCAATTCATATTTAAGCAAATTATATTGTCAACAACAACAACAAAAACAAAAACTAATAATGACATTTGCTAATTCATCCAGTCATAACCAAATGGGTTATAAATTTCCTAGTTTAGCATCAGAAAATGGGGAATGCATTTAAAATGGGTTATAAATTTCCTAGTTAAGCATCAGAAAATGAGGAATGCATTCAAATGGGTTATGAATTTCCTAGTTTAGCATTAGAAAATGGGGAATGCATTCAAATGGGTTATAAATTTCCTAGTTTAGCATCAGAAAATGGGGAATGCATTTAAAATGGGTTATAAATTTCCTAGTTAAGCATCAGAAAATGAGGAATGCATTGAAATGGGTTATGAATTTCCTAGTTTAGCATTAGAAAATGGGGAATGCATTCAAATGGGTTATAAATTTCCTAGTTTAGCATTAAAAAATGGGGAATGCATTCAAATGGGTGATAATGCATTTAAATGGGTTTATATATATATATATATATATATATATATATATATATATATAAATTTCCTAGTTTAGCATCAGAAAATGGGGAATGCATTCAAATAGGTTATAAATTTCCTAGTTTAGCATCAGTACTATGGGGAATGCATTTTGTGTCCAATTTGGGTTTTGCATCAGAACTATGGGGAATGCATTTTGTGTCCAATTTGGACACATCACAGCATTCAGACACGTGGATTGCAGAACAAAAATTAATTACACGATAGTCGATACAGGTACTTGTATAACAGCCACATTGAAATCCTATCCCTTAGTTGTAGATCTACAACACAACATTGTGTCCTATGTATATTAAACTTTAAACCAAAACAAAACAACAAACAACCATACAAACACCTCATTTTTTTGCAAGATAAGGATACACTCTTTGACCAGTGGCAGATCCCATAGTCAGATTTGAGAAACAAAACATTTACGTCCCTTGAATTCCTGCATACGTCATCTCACGTACAAAAAAACTAAAACTGGTCTAACAAGGAAAATCCAATACAAATATTTAGTGACAGCCTTCAGAAAAAGGACCAAAAGATCAGAGGTTATTTTTTTCTTTTTCACAGGACAGAACAAAGCACAAATGAGATTGTGCAGAATTCTACCTGACACTGACTTTTAAGCAATCATAACAAATATATTTTTTTTTAATTTTATATATAATAACTTTTCTTTTTTTTAAATGGTGTTGCACTAATATCAGGAAATTCATATAAATTACAGTAACCATGCAGGTTGTACCCAATTTGAATGACTCCTGAGATGCTACTTCTAGTGCAAATCATGAAATAATATTTTTTCATTCAAAAATTACACTGAAAACAACAACATGCACAACAAAACAAAACAAAACAAAACAAAGCAACAACCAAGAAAGAAAAGAAAACTAGGCATAAAAAGCATCTGACTTAAAAAACAAGTCATAGTAAAAAATAAAAAATAAAAAATAAAAACCAGCAGAACTTCATTAAATAGCATTCTTTTTAACCTTTTATGTGTTTGTATCCTAACTAATAAAAAGTGTTAAAATTCGATCTTCCAACCAAACATACAAAAAGTTAAAAAGGATGCTGATTTTAATAGGACAACACAAAACACAACATAAAACAAATCCTATGAAATTAGCATTGTTTTTAACCTTTATGTGTTTGAAATCCCCCGCATAGTGTTGTTTGTTCGTTTGTTTTTAGTTTAGTTTTGGAATTTAAAATTCCACAGATCACCTTAGCTTAATAAAACTAAAACTGAAGTTACTGCCAAGATTCAGGGCACAGATCAAAACACAAAACATTTATAAATGAACGTGTTTTACTTGGACAGGAGAGCATTGCGCCTATTGGCGAATGAATATTTTATGTGTTTTGGTGTATTTTGTCTAGTTCCTGGTAAATGGACGTATAAAAATCACGCATGCGTAGCAAACCCAGAACGTCGCCACTTCCCTTCTTTTGAGAACAGCTGTGAAATATTAGGTTTATGGGCTTTCCCCCTTTCAATTATAGATCATAGGTTGTAGAATGTATTGCCGTTTTCTTCAGTGAGTCTGTGTTCATTTATCTTGAGTAGAACACTAGAATGGTCATCATCTGACAACACTACACTCTTCAACTGTACACAATGGGCTACCTCTTTTCCAAACTGTGGAGTCTTTTCTCAAATGAAGGTGAGTCGATTTCGGGAGATTCTTTTCTAAATTATTTCCCTCATGGGGTACAATAACTAGCACATATCTATAAATGCTGTGTAGATCATAGTTTTCACAAACAAAACAGTCTTGGAAGTTGACTGATACTGTGTGATAGCGATACAGTGAAGGTAACTGGTCGTCTATTTGCTGTTCTAAATCTAAGCGAAAACTGAAAAAGCGAGGTTTTATGATAAGAAAAACATTCTTGAAGAAGTTGAAGTAGTCGAAATATAAGTAGCTAAGGCTTGATAAAATGCAAGGAGACGGTCGGAAATTCCTGGACCGTTTTAAAAGTTATTTTCGGTCACAAATATAATGATTAAATGAGGTCCATATAACTTATGATCATTCATATTTCATAGCCCCTGATTACAGCCAAACAATCCTCAACAAAAGGTGATTTTTTGCAATATATTTTTGTCTTTGATTGGAATTTCCAACCATCTCCTTGGATAATAAAACTAAAGGAAACCTAGGTTAATTTCTAGTTTAGTGTCGGAAAATTGGGGATGCATTCTTTGTGCAACTGTGATAACTAATATTGTCTTTTCAATTTATGAAGGGAGGCTAGGGTAAGGGTTGGGAATGTATACCTAAGGGAGGTTAGGGTTAGGGTTGGGTGTATTGTAAAGATACTGTTATGAAAATTGATGAATGTGACCTCCCAGTATAAATCAAAATATGCATGAAAAATGTATCCCTCATTTTCCAATGCTAGCCAAAGTGGTAGGAAGCAGATAAGAATGGTTTGTTGTGGAGGGGGGGTGGGGGGTGTCTCAGTTCCAGAAAAGCAAACTTCACTGGCAAAGGTGACAACTCTATGGGGTTGTCTTCTTCTACCTGGGTCTGGGCCCTGACCCTGCTGCAGCTCAGGATCTCCACCTTCTTGCAGCCACAGTTCTGTCATCTGTGAGAAAACAGCTGGGCCTTTCAGCCTTTCACTAGTTTCAGTTTCACTCCCACTTCCAGGTCTACCCAAGAAAGTAATTTGCCTATAATTAAACATTCATTGGATGAAGGATTGATTTTTCAGTTTTCTTCTTTGATTGATTGAAACCTGAAAGAATTGATTAACTGACTCAGTGACATGACTGATCCAGTGATTGGTTGACTGATTTTTTGCAGAGCACAAAGTCATCATTGTGGGACTTGATAATGCTGGAAAAACCACAATCTTATATCAGTTGTAAGTATACTGCACCACCACAAGTAACCCTAACACAGTAACAGACATGTCTTACTCGGTTACTGGTCTGTCAGATTTCTTATCACAACTTAACTTGGTAACTGTAAAGTGGTATGTACTGCAGTGTTATGCATAGTATACATAACTCTGTTCTATACAGTATTCATAACATAATTGTATACTAAATGTTTAGCCATTGTTTATATTAGTTATCAATATCAGTTAGGCTTGATGTTAAACTGGTAATCAGTGTAGTCTGATGTGAATGAAGAATATGTTACATTAATACATAAAGTTAAACAACAAAAATATAGTAAATCACAAATGTGTATAGCTAGAGGTGATAATGATGACTTTTCATTTATATACACTGATGAGTAATAACTGATACAGTGCCTGTTTCTATTTGTTTAGGAGTGTGTCCATCTATATGTCATAAGTACTAAAGTAGAAAATCAAGATATGTAATAGTGCTACTAATATTAATAATAATAATATACTGGAAAGGGCAACGTCTGAGCTTAGAATTAGAACCACTTTTTAAATGTCAAAGGGAAAAGTACACTCACTGGTGCAGTAGTACTACTAGTAGTGGTAGTTGCAGCATTATAATTTGTACAAACAACAATTTGTACAGAAGGAAAAGTTACTATTATTTAAGCAGTTACAGTTGATGACATGAACTTGAAGAATTGAGTCTCCCAAGTGAGGGTACACAGTTGTTTGCCAAATCATGGAAGGATTCATTCAGTTCATGGTGGTGGGTCTACATTCTATAGATATGGGTCCACATTCATTGAGTAATTGCTGTCTTGTCACAAGCAGTTATATGACCTAGATCCTGTTTTTTGTTGTATTTCTTAACTTTATAAATTATATTATGAGTCTGATGTGATGCTGTACTACTACTATGCTTGGAGTAGGAGCTTGTTTTTAGAAGTGGGACAGGCACACTCTAAATACATTTTATTATTATTATTATTGTACTATAACTACTTGTCCACATTCCACAGCTGTGGGTCCATATTCTACTCTGGTCCACATTCTATAGCTGCTGGTCTACATTTCATAGTTACTGGTCCACATTCCATGGATACCGGCCCACATTCTGTAGCTGTAGGTTTGCATTCCATAACTGCTGGTCCACATTCCATAGATGACAGTATGAGGTCATGTTCCAAAGACTTTGGTCTACATGTATCATTGTATGGGTTCAGCTTCTGTGGCTGTAGTACTGGTCCACATTCCGTAACTGTTACTAATGTTAGTATGGCTCCACCTTCCATAGCTTATGTGCACATTATAATAGTATTTGGTCCACATTATAGCCACTAGTCCACTTTCCATACAGTATATATGTATGTAACTTATTTAAGTTAAATAATTGTGTGTGACTGTGTGGATGTGTCTGTATACAGTCCCTTCGTGCATGTGTGTTGGAAGGATGTGTGCTGTACCCATGCCTGTGTTTTACTCTTCAGCATACATGTTAGTCTGCTTGTGAAAGTATTATCATTATCAGTGTAACACTGTATGGGCATGCATGTGCACTAGACCTGATTTTTCTCCTTTCAACAGCTTGATGAACGAAGTTGTTCACACATCGCCAACCATTGGTAGCAATGTGGAGGAGGTGGTCTGGAAGAACATTCACTTCCTGATGTGGGACATTGGAGGGCAGGAGTCCCTCCGAGCTTCCTGGAACACCTACTACTCTAACTCTGAGGTAAGACTAAGAGTAAGACTGCTGTGGGTTAATAGTACTATTAGATACTACTAGTACTATTCAGGCATGGGAATTGTTCTTGAAAAAGTTCATTTCCATGGCAGTCAAACTGACTTTCTGCGGGGGAAGAAAACTGTCTGCATGGAGAAGAAATTGGGTGTTTTTTTTTAAAAGAAGCTTCGGTTTTCATTCTGCACCAAATACCCCTGAAACATTTGGAGTGCATTCACAAGCAGCTATCGCCGGTCTTAATCATTTAATTGTGAACACAGCCACTCACTGTTACTCTCGTGGGCAGGCATTAACGCTAAACGCAGATTTTTCCTACATCAATACATGCTTCTGCAAAGAAAAAGCAAATGTTCTGACAGTGAAAGATTCACCATGTCTGTCACTCAAGTGACAAAAAGTTTGATGGCTGTGGCATGCCCCCAAACCTTCCTAGATTTCAGTGTTTTTCCTTTGAATCAATTCCCACGCCTGATTACTACTATTGTTACATTGTACTAATGAAATATTATTACTGAATAAGTCCTCCACCTTTTTTGCATTGTTGTTGGAATAAAGGGGAACCAAACTTGAAACTGAAGAAGCGTCATGGGCGCAGTCAGTAGGAGATTAGGACTAGGAGTGGAATAAAAAATTGATGCACAGCATTCTTTAGCTTGTTTTTTTGCCAAGTTTCTTTAAGATTACCATTTGAAAGTTGTGAAAACATGACCTGGGAGCTGCCATTTTGTGCCCAGCGGCCTGTGTCATTATCAGTGATGTCACAACAAGCAAGGCTGGCAGGTGTGGCAAAAGTATCAAAGATATCATGAGCCAGCCTTTTTATGCTCTTCACTGGTATGGTAAAGGGCAAACCAACATGGCTGTATACACTGAGGAGCTCAAATTCAAAGCAAAAAAGTGTGGTTTCTTCAGTACTGTGTAATAGTTTCATCCATTCTAAGTGTTCATAGAACAACCAGATCAAGCCTGAAGATGAAAGTATTTGCATTTTCTACATTTTCAGGCCAACTTTAGTGTATGGTTCAGTTCCCCTTTTAACATTGCTCTGGTTATTATTAATATACCTTTTGTGAAAAGCCTGTTTTTAGGTGTTCTGCATCACTTCAGTTCAGTTCAAGATGGTGTTTTTTAGGTGTTCTGCATCACTTCAGTTCAAGATGGTGGTTTTATAGGTGTTCTGCATCACTTCAGTTCAGTTCAAGATGGTGGTTTTATAGGTGTTCTACATCACTTCAGTTCAGTTCAAGATGGTGTTTTTTAGGTGTTCTGCATCACTTCAATTCAAGATGGTGGTTTTATAGGTGTTCTGTATCACTTCAGTTCAGTTCAAGATGGTAAATCAATATACTCAGGAAAGCCCATTATATAATGTAAATTATGCACTTGAGCCTGTCTCATGTCAGTTTTCCCACTACTCCAGTACTAGGCATCAGTGACTGATTCCGAAACAGTTCCTGTGTTCAGCATTAGCAAGTCAGACGTACAGGCCAGCATGCTCACGGTTGAGTTTGACTGTTCATGCTTATTCCATGGTTGTTCTCTGATAACTGACTTTTTAGTTATTGACTTTTTAGTTTATTGTGGTTCAGGCAGCTTCAAAGTAAGTCTTATGTGATGTAGCATTATGTTGTTATTTTGATATAATGAAATTATATGCTGTTTCTTTTTAGTTCATCATCTTGGTGATTGACAGCACAGACAGGGAGAGACTGCCGATTACCAAAGAGGAATTGTGCAAGATGTTAGCCACAGAGGTAAATTAAAATTAAAATTCACTGACTAGTTAAACTTAAAGCATTAGATGCCTAGATATTTCAAGTTCCGAGGTGGAATTTTGCAGTGGACATGCAGATTGTTTCCCTCTGTGTGTGCATGGTGGTTGTTTTTTCAACACATTTTTAGTTTTAATTTGGCAGCAGATGGTTATCACATGTCAGTCATACTTTACAAGGGGGGGACAATTTGTGGATAATTTCATAATGCAATGACTGAATGAGTTGCATAGTCTGTTCAAACACACTGTGTGTACCTGTCTTGTTTGTAAAGGTAATCTCCATCATACTTCCAACCCCACCCTTTCAAACACGCACATACATACAGCATGTACCTAACAATATATTTTTTATGCATTTTGAAGTTTGTACCTAACAATATATTTTTTATGCATTTTTAAGTTTTTGCAAGTATAATATGCTTTACACACACATATACAGCATGTGCATAACAATCCATTTTTTATGTATTTGGAAGTTTTAGCAGGAATTAATCTGTTTTTTTTATGCATCTGGAAGTTTTAGCAAGTATAATATTGTGATTTCAGGAACTGCGTAAAGCAGCACTCCTAGTCTTTGCCAACAAGCAGGACATCAAAGGGTGTATGTCTGCAGCTGAAATCTCCCAGCAGCTCAACCTGACATCTGTCAAAGACCACATATGGCACATACAGGCCTGCTGTGGTCTCACTGGAGAGGGGTGAGCACCTCGTCACTGTTGTGTATATATCGGTTAACGTCATTACAGCTATATAAGGCTTTGGATAGAAGACCACTTTATGCCTTACTTGGATGCATGTGGGCTTGTGAGAAGTAGAATATCTAGCAAGTTGTTGATTTTTGTACATCAAAAGTATAGCAAAAAAACAAAACAAAAATTCTCAGCAAACCTATAGTTTGGACTTTTCATGAGTTTTTGTTGTTTATGGTGGTTGATTTTTTATTTTTTTTGCTTTGCCACTAGTGAGAAATTGTGTAAAACAGCAATCCCTTAAACTTGTCAGCTTTCAGTTGTCAGTGGTCATTCTCATCAAACCTTCAAGGGAAATAAGTAGCAGGGCTTGTAAATATGACTTAGTGCCAAAAGGTGTGCCTTGTTGAACGTTATTTATTGCAACAATTTTATGAAGAATGGCAAAATATATTTTAAAAACTACCCAGACATTTGGCAGTAAAATAAAACATTGGCGCCTGATGCAGTGACGTACCACAGTGACTGGAGTAAGGTTTCGACAAAAGAGAAAATCTGTTCTTCACTAGATTGTCTGTGGATGCTGGTCATGAAACATTTCAACACACATAACATTCGACTGAGGGATATTTCGGAGCCTCTAACTCCAAAAACAAAACTCAGTGATAATCGATTTGATATGCACTGTGTAAAGCGATATCTCCTCTGTGCAAATCGGTGACTGAGGTAATGTTTTGATTTGTCATGTACGTGAATGAACGCATTGAAAGCACTCACCGTGAGCGTGTCCATTTTCAGGAGTCAAATTTTGTGGCGTTTTTCACTTTCAGAAAATAATATTTCTCCACCTGCTCCAGATTTGGAGCTCATATTGTTTCCACTGTGATACTGACCAGTTATGAATGCACACACAAAGCAACAACAAGACAAAGTGTTTGAAACAGATTTTATTGACAGACAAAAATCGGACTCCCCGTTTGCGCACCTTTTGGCACTAAGTCATATACACTGGGATGGGAGAGTCAACCACTGGAAAAACACATAGCTATGGTCAGTTTTGTGTGTGTGTTTTTTATACATGGGATACTGACATTTACCTCCAGATACCTTCTTTATCGGGGGAGGAAGGGGAGGGGGGGTGCTGTTTCAAATCGGCTGCACCATCTTCAAGTGCCCACTGCCATTGCTGTTTACCTCCCTTGGGTTAGGATAAGGCCTGGCTATTTTCATTCAGACAGAAAAAAAAAACTTCCAGGGTCTCCTAGATTGAAAGCAGCTGTTGACATTTGGTGTGATTTTGTTGCTCTGTCACTAATATCAAAGGAGAAAAGCACAGCAAAACTTGGATGCAAATTCCAAGTTCCACCCACACCCTAGACCAAAACATGGTGAGCAAATAGCATTCAGCTTCTAAATGGTGATGATGATGAAAAAACGCTTGAGGCACAAATAGGGCTGTCCGACAGGCCTAATTGCATTTAAAGTTATTGGCTTATTTTTGTATATTTAAGCAGTCTGCACACCATATAAAAAGGGCGGCTGTGATGCTGCTGTTACTGACAGGCTACTATAAAGAAGAAAACAGACGCATGTACAGACTGACGCTGTCCCACAAAACATTGAAGACCATGAATTATTTGGATGCACACATCAAGACGTATGAGAATCAACACAGATAGCGAAGAGGACACAGGAAAATCTTGAATGCAAAGATGGGTCATTGGGTCAGTGACATCTATAGTCACCCCAAACTTTAAAATCTAAAACAGACAATCACCCCAATTGTCCACCAGGTGCGTGTGCATATATTGTGTGTTCTAAGTTGGCTCATTTTTTTTTAGTGTATGTAAATGTTTTTGTCTGTAGTTGTTTGTCCAGTGCAGTAGCAATTATATGTTTATTATTATTATTGTATATTTATGGCTGTGTTTCAGACTGTATCAAGGGCTGGAGTGGATAACAAGCCATATACGCAGGAGGTGACGGGGAGTGTCTGTTCAGTGTTGATATTATTCCACGATGAATCACGTTGTGCAGCGCCATTAAGTCAGGGCGTGTGTGTGTTCCTGCATCTGGCAGTGTGTATGGATCTATGTGCTTGAATGTAGTGTGGCAGAGACTTTTTTCTTCATTGATAATAAGATTTAGGGAGTTTATATGCAGTCATTGTTTGTGAACCCTGACACAGAATGAACAGTGAGGAAACATTCATCATTTGCAATGCATTTTGCATTGAAGCTGTGTCTGAAAGCAGTGTATAGTTAAGTTACACAAAGCACTGCTTTTTCTGCACAGTCCATTTCATTCAGTCTGGTTACTTCTTTATCAGGGACACTTTAGGGGGCACGTTTTGAAGGCACAATTTTTTTGGAGTCAGCTCAGAGACTGAAGTGTCAGCATCAGGCTCATCCTTAAGCCCGTTCTTAACTGGGCGCATGTTTGTTCGTGAACCTAGTTGGAAGTATTCAGCAAACCTAGTTGGTTCTTAATTGGGCGAACTTTTCTTCGCGAACCTAGTTGGAAGTATTCGTCGAAGCTATATTCGGGGTCCAAAAAGCTTCGCTCAACATTTTCTGGGAACATTCGCCCTATTCGACGGACATTGCCTCTAATTGGCTGAGAGCAGAGCTCTCCTGTGGATGAAGAAAAAATAAAAATAAAAATGGATGACGCTGTCACTAGGTTCTTCACTCACTTCGGAGGGAATTTGTTGACTTGTGGGAGGCGCAGCCTCGTCTTGGAGACCCAGAATGAGATAGTAGTTAGTTGAATTACCCTGTGAGGGATGATTAAAGTATATTGACTTGACTTTAGCCTACATTTTTGATCATGCTGTCTGCTGCGCGTCTGCTGCAAGTTCGGGCCGAAGCTTGCATCTCATTACAAGCCAGTTGAGAACAAAGTAAAGTTTGGACTGTCCGAACCATGTTCAGCGAACTAAAAGTTCAATTAAGAAACGAATCATAGTTCATCGAACTGTCCAAAGTATGTTCGGCGAACAAACATTCACCCAGTTAAGAACGGGCTTTAGCCATGAAACAGCAGGCTAGGTGACTGTCAGGCTCATCCTGAATACCTGACCAAATCACATGGACACTGTTACGATGACATGAGATCTTTGTCTTCCTGCCTTAGCAGTGAAAGAGTAAGCATGAGAAACCAACAGAGGCTTTCCTCTAGCACTGTGGAATGATGTGTGATTTGGGCATCGATGTGAACATCACAAGGAAATGACCAGATGCTAGTCTGTGAATGGGGCCCTTTACGCTGGTGAAAATAATTAGGCTGAGCGCGGGGTGCTGCCTTTACTCTTGGCTGTTCCATGCTCATCATTCCAAGGATGAGCGCAGCTCACTTTCCACTGTGCTTGTCTGTTGTCTGAAAGTATGGCAGACTGACAAGGCGTTCAGAGCAATGATGATGGTCAGACTTGTGATTAAAGTCTGGTCCAAATGGTGGACATAAATGCTGTGGTGCGTGCTCTGCCCTAGCGCTGCTGGCTGCTGGGCTGCCCCTGGTGGTAGTGTAAATGGCATCATTGTTTACCATAGTCAGTGCTTTAGGTTGCAGTTGTGCAATATATTTCCCCCAAGGCTCAGGACTGATGTTTAACAAGACTGTCATTGACCCAATTGGCAGCTGTAGCTTTGTTAGACAGTACAAAATACAAAAGTTGGTCTTCATCTTCTTTTTTTCTCCTAGTTATATGATAATAATTACCTGTTGCAAGAGACGTATTCCTCAGTGTGCACATGTGTGGGCCAGACACAATATAAGAGAGCACATGTGAGCAATAAAAGAGTTGCAGTTTAAAAAAAAAAAAGAGGGTAAAAGAGATGCTAGAGGGGTTGGAGTCTTCGAGCAGACCTCACCCAGCCCTCAGCTGCAGACTCGAAGGCAGTGACGTGCCAGCAGAGTGTGCTTCATGTCTTCATCTGTCTGCTCTCTCCCTTTTTCCCATCTCATTTAAAAATACTGGTCACTGCTTTGCAAAGCAAAAGGCCTTGTGTGACTTTCCAGCAAAACATTCTAGCAGCATGGTTGAAGACCAAAAAAACAAAAAAAGAGGTGACAAAATATTTCTTTATCTGATGCCTTGATAGTCGATTTGATTGGATGCTGTTTTATGTGGGTTATTTAACCGTGCTGTGAACACTAATGTCTGTTCAGTGCGGATTCAGAGACCAAGTTCGGAAGCCTGGTAGATGAATGCATACAACTGTCTGTTTTCACTGGGACAAGTCCTGCCTTTCATGGGTTGTTTTGGTTTCATGTTATTTTCATGCGTTGCATTAACAATGTTTTTGTATGTTGTGGGGGTTAGTTGGGAACATGCAGAACAAATTTGTGCAGCAAAAAAATATTTAAAAAACGTGGAATAAAAAGGACTGTACATTGTGTAGGTGTACATATCTGAGGTAAATTGTCTGAAATATGTGTGTAGCAAAAATAAAGCAATTTAGTACTTATGTGGTTGTTAGCAGATGGAAGTTTGGCTGTATAAATAGATCCTGTTTACTTCTTTGATTTATGTCATGGTGTATTATAGTAAACCTGGTAACCTGCTGCATAGTCCCACATTTGATTTACCAGTTCAGAAATATACTCAGTTGTTTCCCTTATTCAAAAACTGATCCTTGAAGATTCTGTTTACTAACATGAAGAAAAGGTCTGTGTAATTAATGATCAGTTGTAGGCCATCCACCTTTGGTAAAAGCTTTAACAGTGCAAATGTCTTAAAGACACTTAAAGAATTATCCAAAATTAAACTTACTGAGCTTAATTCTGGATAATTCTTACTACTTCAGTTACTGTGGCTGCATTTCAGGGTCACAGTGGCATCACACACAACAGTCAAGGTTGGAAGTTTTTTGTGTTTTTTTAAGGTTCTCCAGGCCTGTTGTGGGATTTTCCTTGTTGTATTTGTGTTTAGTCTGAGTTTGTAGATCTGATTTGGGTATAGTATAGTGTAAAGGTTTCAGAATCTTGACTTTCAGAAGTGTATATTGGCTTATGGCAGTGTGTGATCAGCCTGAGGTGACCCTTTTGCAGTTGTCAAGATGTTGAAATCCAATTACTATCTAGTTTATCTGATCACTTGAAATTGGTGGATGGGTTATGCTACTTTTGGCTTGTACATATATATGTTCAAGAGAGATAACTCACATATATATATATATATATATATATATATATATATATATATATATATATATATATATATATATGTTCCTGACTTAGTAAAATCTATAAAAAAAATCACAGATACCGTTTAACCCTTTTGTCTTTGCACCTAGAGAATATAGAATATGTTGCTGATCATTGGATTGCCTTGAAGTAGTCATGGAAAATCAAAAACTTATTTGATGCTTACTCTGTCTTCACTAGTACTCTGTCTCTACTAGTACTAGCTACTGCTAGACCAAACCAGCCCCTTAACAATACTACTAGACCAAACCAGCTCCTAACCAATACTACTAGATCAAATGAGCCCCATTACTGCTACCTCTAGACTAGTACAGTCCTGCCCATTACTGCTACCTCTAGACTAAACCAGCTATCATGCAGGACATTATTTTGTTTGGATGAACAAACAAAACCTTGTGCATAAAACATTTATGTGAGATGCCTTTTTGAGAGGTTTATTAGAGCTGTGTCTGTATCTTGCACGAATTTGTGTTTTTGTGTAATTGGGGGGGGGGGGGGCAAGACTGCTGGCTATTAGGAGTGATGACCTGAGACAGTATGTTGTATTTTTCTATTTTGAATGTGAATCAACTGAGCATTTTGCTATCTTTATTTTTATTTACTTGAATTGATTACAAAAGTGATGCGTGCATCATAATTTTTGACAGCACATAGTATTTACGGATCCCATCAGAAGGTGTGTAGATTGTCAGGATTACAGATCCATGTCACTTTCACCTAAATGCTGCAGATGATACCTTTTTTTTTTTTTTTAAACTTGTGGTCTTGTTTTTACTCAAGTATGCGAAATCAGATCGTTTTTTGTTGTTGTTTTTTTTAAGAAAATGTGTTTCTCTGCGTCTGTGTGCATGTGTGTGTGTGCCTCTGTGTGTATGTGTGTGTATGTATGCCCAGTCGTACATGGGATGAGTGACATGTTTAAACTTTGTCAGCGTTGGTCAAACTCAAAGTGTGTCTAAAGTGTATGTAATGTAGTTTGGACAGTGTTCATTCTTAAGTCAGCTGTCATTGTAATTGTGTACTCAAACTGATTTTCCATGTTATCAATGTCTTGGGGTTAAATGCAAATGTTTTTGATCAACAAGTTTTTGCTTTTCCATCTGGGTGATTTGGTACTTTTTTTTTCTTCCTTTTTTTCTTTCTTTATGAAAATTACAGAAAAGAAATACCTATACATATAATTATATTGCTTTATGTCAGTGCACACAAATCATGTTTTGATTATCTGCAGAGATGCGATGTGTTGAAAGATGACCTTCCTTTAAAGAATTTTAAAAAGTGAAATATTTTTGTATTTTTTGATGGCGATATTGTTGACTATTGCTTTTCTCCAAGAGTAGAAAAAACATCATGTGTAGGTAGGTTATACCAGCTGGAAAAGGTACATGTACATAATTGTGTGGAAGGCAAACTTGTGATGATGTGCTTAGGAGTAAGGATGTTGCTTTTGTGTTTGTGTGATTGTATGCATGCATACGCTGACAGAAATCATGCCAGTACATTGTATTTGTATCATGCCAGTACATTGTATTTGTATGTCAAACTCGTGTACAGAAAAAAAACGTTGTTGAATGTGTCTTCTTTGAGTTCTTTTGTTGTTGTTGTTTTAGATTGTGCTGGTATCACGCTGTTCACTTCACCACTGTTTCTTTTACTGTGCACGTTCCTGTTGTTTGTCCTGGTTGTTGTCCAGCATTGTTTGTGTTTGATTTGATGTTCCATGTACTTGCCTCTGCAACACAAACACACTTTCCATTGATATTTGAGGTAATGATCAACAACTCTGTACAGATACATTATACTTATCTGATCTTAACTTGTCCTGGTTTGTGTATCAGCCATTTATGGAGGGGCATGAGGTGAGTCTGTATTCCTTTCTCTACTTTCCTCCCTTTTTTTTGACTTAGTGTGTGAAAATGCACTGTGTAACTGTACACAGAAATGTACTGTGTAACTGTACAGGTAACAGGCTGTAGAAATATACTGTACCAACCTTTGCTGAGGGGGCAGCAACAGTAACAGGCCATGCATAACTTGATGCCTTATTTTCTGTTGTTTTGACACTCTTGCCATTCCTCATTACCATTCTAGCCTGTAAAATACATGCACCTACAGTCATGCACATGACAGAGAGAATGAAACGTGCACATGACAGAGAGAATGAAACGTGCATGCACACAGTCACACAAACATGTGTACTGTCACACAAACACATGTGAGAGACACACACAAACACATGAGATATGTACACATATGGGAGAGAAACACTTGCTAACATGAAAGAGAGACATACACATACATGAGATACATACATGCATGCATGCATGCACACATGCATGCATGAGAGAGATGTACACAAACATATGGGACAGAGAGACGGACACATCAAAGAGACACACATACTGCACATACATGTGGGAGAGACGCACACACAGTCGCACCCGCACAACAGAACCAGCTATACTGCCCAGAAGGTGTGTGCTATAGCGGGTTTTTCCTCAAGGCTGTTGTCTTCCGATTAAAATTTTTGTGTAAGATTTTTATGAACAGACTAATTGTGGACTGGTGGCTTCTCATGTGAGAGGTGACCAGATTGTACTGCACACCTTTGTCTCAGCTGGGACTTGGTTCAGAACATAGAAATTACTACATATCATGTACCTGCAGAGATGAAAATTGCGTGTGTTCTCTACAGGTGCATGTTATAGGGTTCGTATATATGCCAGTAGCGAAAATTCAGGAGCAATTGTGGATTTTTTATTTACATGTGGAAAATGTATAGGAAGCTAATGTTCTTCTTGACAGTTTTCTTTTCTTTTTTAAGTGTCTAGTTTGATTTGTACGCAGTAACAAAATTATATATATCATTCCTCCATTACAGAGACAGGATTGCAGCACATTATATGCAGTACATATGGAAATTGACTGTCACCCATGGTTCTCTTTCATGCATGTAAATCTCAAAAACAGGTACAGGTCTCAAAAACTAAAAAGTAGGGACACCCTAAAAACCCTAATCCAACTTGTTATCTGTAGCGTAAACTCCCCACCCACCCCCCCACACACACCCTGCAATTTGTTGGCATATGTGCTAACATACTGCTGGTGTTTAGCATGAAAGAAATTATGGCTGAGATTTTTGTCTTGGGTGAGATTACTTTGCTGCTTCAGGTTGTTCTTGTCCTCAGAAAATGTGAAGTTCTTCATTCTGCCCTTATTATTATACCATGCCCAACATAAGTAAAAAGAGTGGGGCAGAGGCTGCAGTTGCATGGAAAAGCATATTTGTTCATTAGTAAAAAAAGAAACACCAAAAAAGAAAAGAAAAAAATCTGTCAGTATTCTGAAACAGGATCAAAACTCACAAAACAAATATAAATTGTGTTTTTTGATCCTGTGTCCATGAGTGCTAAAGATTTGCAGCCAAAAATATGACAAGATCACATACAGAAAGATACGTGTTTTACCTGCGCTTGCTGAAATGTAAACAGAAAGTAAGCTTACTCTTTGTCTGCCACCCCAGATTCTCTATCTGATCTGGTTGCTTCATGTATGTGTGAACAAAAAGCAGATTTTAAGACTTACTTGATAGCTGAAATTCATATATGTATATATAAGTTAACATTTAATGTCTTTTTCTTTCTTTCTTTTCTTTTTCGAAAGTTATCTAAATTTTCTTTGTTCCAAAGTTGTTACTGGACCCTCCAGGTGTTTATAGTCAGTATAGAATTTGCTTTATCAGTGCTTTGTCTCTCCGTTGCTCACCTATACTCAGTTATATTTCCTTGAGGGGAAGCCACTCATTATGCAGACCATTATGATTATGTTTATTCAGCATCTGTGTGATACAGTGCTCCTGCCATTAGGTCTTCTGTTACCGTAAGGCATAGATTGGGATTTACACAATGACCTTAGCACATACTGTGCACCTTAAGGTGAGAAAGGCACTGATGAGTATGCTGAAGCAATTACTCAGAAGCATGAAAAATATTTTGCTTTGGCCGAGGATGGAACCTGTGGTAGTGTGTTCACTGGACTGTGTTGTAGGGCATTAATCCCAAAGTTGTAGCTTCCACCGGAATCTTCCTCTGTATATATGGCATGAATGAGGATGTCCGTACTAGTCAGATGTCAGGTTTGTGTCCCATCCCCATACCTTCTGAGATGTGTGATGGTGTGGGTTTTGTTTATGATTGTGCTTTAAAGGGGAAAAAATCAGCTATTCCTGCAGCATTTCACATATCCAGTATTTCTTTAGTGATTGATTCACTTGCTCTTTTTTAAATTTTAAATTTTATTTTGGGGCATGGTAGGGGAAGTGAATTTGTTTAGTCACTAGTAACATGAGTCCTGTGTTCTGATATTCCACAGCCACAGCCTCTCATAACATCACTGTCATTCTGTACTTTCATTATCTAGGTCAGTAACTCTTGGAGGATTTGTGTGTTAAATTGTGGTGGGCACAGTTCACTGTTCAGTTTGGGTGTGAATGAATGTTTGTCACCTCCTGTTAGAAGAACATAAATTTCTCCAATTCAAGCAAGCTAGCAGTTGCTGCTGTTTGTTGTTACATTAAAAAAAAAAAAAAAAATTATGCACAAAAATTGCTGGTATCTTAAAACAGTAGTGCTGGCATGATGAAGTACCTAAGCAAGAGCAGACAATAATGCTGGAGTTGGGGGTTGGGAGGGGAGTCACTAGCATTGGACATTTTTGTGATTTTTCTGTTGTATGTACCTTTGTATAATAGTTAATGCTGTTCAACATTTGATTCACAAAATCAGTGCGATTATTCATTATATGAACTGTTTTGAGAAGAATTTTTTTTTTTTTTTTTTTAAATTTTTATTTTGTTTGTTTGTTTGTTTGTTTGTTGTTGTGTTGTTTGTTTGTTTAGGCCAGTGTGAAAGATGAGACCAGAATAAAAGGCTTCATTCTACTTTGTTGGCATATAACGAACAAGTGTGCTGGGTTTTGTTGCTTTGTTTTATCTCTTTTTCCGTAGCAATAACATGTACTGTAGTTATGGTGTGGTATTGTTTCTGTTAATGTTTTCATCATGTCATGAAGCAAAGTGATATGCATATGGATGCTTGACTGGGGGTGCCTGCTTTTGTGGGAGTGTCGGTCTCTGGTGCCGAGCGCCATGTGCTTTTGTCTCCCATAGGTGCTGGAAAAACATCATCTAGGAATCACCCACAAACTTTCTAAATTCACTGGAACAAAAGGGAGGAGGAAAATAAAAAGCGAATTTTGGGGGCAAGTGCTGGTGTTGTTTTCTCACAAAGTCTTGGAATGTTTCTTATTCGTGTCTGTGGATGCGACATAAATTGTTGTCCATGTAAACCTGCCAGCAGCAGAAGCTAAGCTGTATTTGTATGACTTTAGCGCCATCAGGCATGTCAGACTGGATATCAAGAGAAAGTACAAACTAAGCTGTTGTGATGGTTATTTATTTTTGTTTATTGCACTATTCTTAACCAAAAAAATAAATAAGGGCAGAGTGGGAATATGCCTACTCCTTTGATTGCCACAGTACTGCAACTCTAAATTTTTGTGAAAACCAGTCTTGAAAATTATTTTTAAATCTTTTTAGAAACAATTTAGCTTACATGGTTGTACAGAGTGCCTGTCTGAATTTTGGTGTGAAACACAGAAAATAAATAAAAGCATTTTGTGACTGTTTTGTGTACATGGCAGAATTCACAACTTCTTTCACTTGCTGTGTCTCAATGTGTGGGCTCTTTCATGTTCAGGCTTGTAGCTGACTGAATTTAGTGATGTTGTACCAGTTTGTTTCTTGCTTTCTTGCTCAGCTATTTTTACAGAATTGTCACCGATAAAAAACAAAAAACAAACAAAAAACCCCAGAAGACTGCTGTTTTTGACACATAAGCCTTTAAGTCTTTTGGATGGGACTGTAAACCAAGGTACCCTGTAGGTATATATATATAGAGAGAGAGAGAGAGAGAGAGAGAGAGAGATGCTAAAGGATCACTTGCACATGTTAAAGATCCTGTAGTCCATGTCGGGGTTTGGTGGATTATGGAAGCATTAAAATAACCCAGCATGTACTAAAAGACCAGATGAGTGTATGTGGCTTAGAATAACACTGCGCACCAAGATGACAGCAGTTTTCACAGGGCACCATCATGTAACAACGAAACAGTGCAGTAAGTACACCACTTTGGTGGATATTCAAAAATGCACTATTTAAAGCTGCCAGTCACTCATTCACAGTCACACGAGTCTGCTCAGAAGCAGAGAATAGTGCCATATGAAGCTGATCTACCACAGTCAACCGTTTTAACTAGCAATACGAATTTTCCTTGCCATAACACAGTATTAATGTTCACGTCTTGCTCTTTCTACTACTTTTAGACCATCAGTGTTTAGTTCTTGGAAAAGCTTTGTTAAATTTTATTTTGCCTAATCTTTTTTTCTTTTTCTTTTTTAAACAGCTCTTGAAAGTGTTTAAATTGTTTCTTTTGAAACCTGTATGAAGCTGGTTCAGTTGGCATTAGCCTATGACAGTAGGTCCATGTTTAGAGACATTGGCACAAGTCAGTGACGAAAAGTGACCATGGTGAAACAGAAATAGCAATACTCAGTTCATGCCAGCTTTGTAGACTAAATTGTATTTTTCTTGTCATGCAAACTCACATGGCTATTAGCCGGTCAGGTAATTCTTTCATTGAGCTCATCACCTCCGTTACTGCTGACAGTTCACTCATCCACCAAACTGAAGAAGAGTGATAGAATTTAAAAAGAAAAGATTTTTTTAAAGGAGATATGAACATGGCAAGCTGAGAAAGTGACTAGCAAGACTAGCATGTAGAGAGAAAATAAAAAATATATGCCAAACACTGCACATGTCCCATGTAAATAGCTTAATACAACCCAGCACCTCTGGAGATTGTGTGTCTTAGCTCAGAAGATGTTACACAGACAGGCCACATTCCCAACCACATTGACTGTGGAAACTGGCTTTTGAAATCTGTGTAGGAAGCAGCATCACATTCTGCAAGTTCATCATTCTATCAGGTCCGGTGGCACCAGACCAGCAAATATCATACATGTGGAATAAAATTGTCAAGTGATGATTACCTTTTCTGTTTTGTATACAGTTGTGTGTGTGTGAGAAAGAGAGAGGGAGAGTATTAACTAAAAAAGTATATATATATTTACATAACAAACTATAAAAAGACCATTAACAACTTCCAGCTTTAATTCCTATTTATCTTCTTTATTATACATACATTGTTTGGTGGGGGTTGGGGGTATTTTTTGGTTGTTTTTGTCAGGGTACTTTGCATCATCGGTCTAGCAGATACTGAGTAATTCAAACAAACGGGAATTTTACCAGATGATGTATAAAATACACTGTGTAGGGTCTTACAGATTTAAATCCAGAGTGATATATGCAACTTGATCACAACAAAATCCAGAGAACTGAACAAAGTTTACATTCCTAGAACACTGGATACTACGCGCCAAGCGGAGAGGATCCAGAGCCTGCTTACTGTTTTATTTTTAACTTTTATTTCAAAGATAAACGAACTACCATTGAGACACATTGGATCCAAATTCAAAGCAAGGGAAGATCACTCCAACTCACAAATTACCGGAAGAAGACAGCACCACATGTCCGCTGGTAGTGACACTTATAAAAATGCAGCACGACGATGTAAGTATTGTCACCAGCAACCTCTCGGCCACCATGTAGAAATACACGAGGAGTAGTCAGCACTGTTTACGTCTATGCTGTATTGTGGGGAGATCGCGTTTTTCTGGGAAGTTTTCTTGATGGGGGATGAAACTTCAATTTAGAACATTTCGTTTCTATTTTGGCCCATGGTGGAGTTATAAAGCTGTTTAAATCCATTGTAGTTATTTCTTAAGTTCTTTAAAACAACGACAACAACAAACGGGTACTTTGGTGGTATTCGTGTCGCGATCCTGTAATAATAATAATAATTAAGGGGATTTCACCCATCGTGATCTACTGCACAAACTGGGGGCGCAGAGCACTTTACAAATCACATTAAATTGATTAATTAACTGTAGTGTAAGTTGTAACGCTAGCAAAACACACACACACACACGCACACACACACTTAGTTTTAAAGACGAAGATGCAAGTTGGTATGAAAACAGAAACTGCCAATATTTTCATCGTCATGCATCATTTGGCTGTTCCATTAAATATCAATCAGTATTTGATTTTAAATACAAAAGAAGTGTTCATTTTTGTTTTGTTTTTGCTTCATTCAAGGTTGATCTCAGGGCAGTTATGTTGGTCTGCTCTTTACTAATTCTATAATTACTAAAATTAGTATTTTATATAATATATATATATATATATATATATAAATAAGTTCTGTTATAAGTTACTAATGAAGAGCAATCAGCAGGAAAAAAGATTAGCATGTATGACAAAATACATGTGATAGTAATACATGCTGATCTTTCTTATGAAGTTAGCATGTATGACAAAATACATGTGATAGTAATACATTCTGATCTTTCTTATGAAGTTAGTGATACTAATAGTAATACAGAATGCTGAGCACAAAATGTTAGCACTCACACTGAGTGTCTTGTGTGTTCATGACATTCAAGCATAATTTTTTAACAAACAGGACAAGGAATCAAGAAAAAAAACTGCTGTGTCTATTAAAAAGAAAAGAAAAGTTTTTATTCAAGTCCTATTCCTAGATCATTTACTGAATTATTGTATCAACTATGCCCATGGTGCATCTTGAGTTTGGTTCATTCATTCAAGACTTTATTAAAATAATTAAGACTCTCTCTGTCTCTCTCATCTCTGTCTCCCTCTGTGTGTGTGTGTTTCTCTCTTCCTCTCTCTCTCTCTCTCTCTCTCTCTCTCTCTCTCTCTCTCTCTCTCTCTCTCTCTCTCTCTCTCTTGCTCTTTTTTTCCCAATTTCAGTTTCAGGATACGGTATGTCACTGTGTGTCATTTTTTCTTCTGTCTCTCTGTCTGACTCAGGGTGTTCAGAGCACAGAAAAAATCCCTGATTTTTAAAAAAAACTATTGGAATGTATTTAACAACAACAAAAGAAAAGAAAAAGATTTGTTATTTTCTTTGTGAATTGTGTTGCAGGTCATCTGGAGTATCATTAATGGGTCCTTTTGTTCCTTTATGACAAGGTGAATTTTTACATTATATAATAACTATCAGTATCATCCACCATTAACTGTAATTGTAACAAAATAAATTATGTGAAGCATGATTCTGCATGAGAGTGAAGAATAGCACTGTGTAATACTTTTATGCAGCACTGTTCTCTGCTCTCAAGCAGACTCACGACTTTTATGAAAAGCAGTCAATAACTGGTTTGCACAGCTATAGGGATTTGAGGAAAGAACATTTGATTCAGCACTTTGGGTAATTAATTAGCAGATTTCTGAAACGAAGGGGGGGGGGGGGGGGGGGGGATTTTGTGTAATAAACTGAATGTGTTGTCTCATTTGAGAATTTTGCTTTCCTAATGGCACTGCAAGTGTAAGATAGTTGCAATACCCAGCCTACAAAATAAGTTGTAAGACTTCAAGTGGTATTTTGACAAATTATGTTTGCCATGGTAAAACTAACAGACTAAAACAAATAAACAATTGGTTGATTGTTTCCAATAATATGACAGTATTAACACTAGTGTGTTACATATAATTGTTAATTATTATCAGGCTAATTTGACTTTTAAATAAGGTTAGCCATCATCATTTTAATTGTAGATGTGACAAAATTTACACACTATCTGCTCTAATACAGTAATATTAACATTAATAATGACAGATATGCTTGGGTTTCAGGATTTATCCTCCTACACATTCAGTTGTATTTAATAATTCATACTCAGCAAGCAAAAAAATTTTAATCTATAAAGCTTTTCTTGTTTAATTACAGATGCTTCTGTAAACGTTGACTTTTCAATGCTGTGATAATATGTTGTGTGTGTTTACCGTGCTTTTAATCTTTGTGGTGGTTAAGTTTGTTCTATTTTTAGCTGCACACTGTAAGACAGATTTCCTTGTAACCTTATACTGAAACAAACAAACAAAATCTGATTCAGAAAAAGGTATCTGAATTCTGTGCACTTTACTTTTTTTCAGAACCAAATCTCAGAAGTTCTGTCGTAATGAGTACAACTTGACGGGCCTGTGCAACCGCCACGCATGTCCCCTGGCCAACAGTAACTACGCCACAGTCAGGGAGGAGAAAGGTCTGCATCCTTCTTTTCCTGCCATCTTCCCTATTGTGTCCACCTTCAGCAGGCTGAAGACTGGCGACACTTTTTAGTCAGTCTAGTTATGATGGGGTTTCAGCAGGCTGAAGACTGGCAACACTTTTTAGTCAATCTAGTGCATGCTGGGGTATGATGGTATTTCAGCAGGCTGAAGACTGGCAACACTTTTTAGTCAATCTAGTTATGATGGTGTTTCAGCAGGCTGAAGACTGGCAACACTTTTTAGTCAATCTAGTGCATGCTGGGTTATGATGGTGTTTCAGCTGGCTGAAGACTGGCAACACTTTTTAGTCAATCTAGTGCATGCTGGGTTATGATGGTGTTTTCATTATCCACCAAACTCTGACATGGACTACATGACGGTTAGGATGCGTCATTTCTTGCATGCTTGTACACACTGGGGACCTCAGTTTGTGATAATTACTGTCTTTTCTGAAGGACCTTTGTGGAGTTACTGTCTTCTCTGAAGGACTTTCATGGAGTTACTGTCTTTTCTGAAGGACTTTTGTGAAGCTGATGTCTTTTTTCTGAAGGACTTTTGTGGAGTTACTGTCTTTTCTGAAGGACTTTTGTGGAGTTACTGTCTTTTCTGAAGGACTTTTGTGGAGTCTGCACACAGCAGCACATGGCAGTCACTCAACCATGCAGGGGTCATGCTCGATAGTACGTAACTTGGTTTTTGAGAGTATGGGCTCTTGCTCTGAACCACTGACTCCAAAATTCACAATTCACACAAGGCTGCTAGCTGAGCAAATGTCATGTGGCTTCACATATTAAGGAACTGACCTTTGATTTGTTGGGCAGGTGTGTGTTACCTGTACATCAAAACGGTGGAGAGGGCAGCGTTTCCCCGGCGGATGTGGGAGAAGGTGAAACTGTCAAGAAACTACAACAAAGCCATGGAGCAAATCAACACTCATCTCATATACTGGTCTAGGTAAGGCTTTCTCGGTTATCACTTCAGGTTTAACTTTGTTTTTCATTTTTTCTCATTTCTTTTTCTTTCTTCCTTATTCATTTCATCTCTTATACATGAAAATTCAGTTGATATTGATGTCTCCCTTCACCCCCTCTCCCCCTCAGCATGGAAAAAAAAAATGAAGAAGTGGGTGGGGGAGAAAAATGATTTAACAGCATTTCAAAGCTTGCTATTGCAAAAGAAAAAAGGGGGGGGGGGGGGAGAGTCGGTCAAAGTGAGAATGGACAAAGTGGTGAATTCGATACCTACAGTATAAAAGGAGAAGAGGGGCCATGTGCTCTTCACATAGTTCAGGAGCTGTGTGAGAGTCGGGGTGGCCATCCTGGGCTGTCCGTCCTAACGAGCCTTCTGGTTTCCGTGGACGTAAAGAATTATTGAACCGTGCTTCGGCATCGGTCACAACTTGTCCCTAATATGTCAACTGACATCTGAGGACATTAAGCAACACTACCTACCTACCTACCATGTGCTCTTGTCATAGTTCAGGAGCTGTGTGAGAGTCAAGGTGGACGTCCTGGGCTGTCCGTCCTAACGAGCCTTCTGGTTTCCGTGGACATAAAGAATTATTGAACCGTGCTTCGGCATTGGTCTCAGCTTGTCCCTAATATGTCAACTGACATCTGAGGACATTAAGCAACACTACCTACCTACCTATGTGCTCTTGTTGCTTGCGTTTTTATTGAGTTCCTCCACTTAAGTTTGATGCCAGTGCATTTTTGTGTTTGTCTCTTTGTTGCAGGTTCATCAGAAACAAGTGCAAACAGCGACTGCTCAGAATCACCCAGTACCTCATAAAAATGAGAAGACTCAAGTTAAAGAGATCGTGAGTCATTTTGGTCACATTCAGTTCTTAACCTTACATGTTTATGGATATACCTAGAAACTGTCTTGCTGCAATGATGGTGGTAGACTCTAGGTACATACATGTGTGTTCTTGGTTTTGTTCCGTCCATCCAACTGCTGTGAAGTAACTGCCATGACTGATGGGGCAAGAAGCAACAGTAATAGTTCAGTTCAAGATGGTATCTATGCACTTGGAAAAGCCCACGGCACTCCACCTCATCTGTCGGAAGGTTCCCTAACATTGCCTTTGAAACAGTTTCAATGTTCATATGATTGACGACGGCCCTATCTCGTCTCTCAAGGAAGGTCATTGAGTGCTTCCTCTTTCCATGTCTCTCTCTGATGTCAGTTGCTTTGTGTCAAAAAAGCAACAATGTAATAACTGAAGCAACAATGATAAATCGACCAGAGTGCTGTGGGGTTACCTCCCTGGCTGACTGGGCAAGAAGCAACAATGATAAATCGACCAGAGTGCTGTGGGGTCACCTCCCTGGCTGACTGGGCAAGAAGCAACAATAATTAACCTCCATCGGGGTTCAGTCAGGTGAAAACAGCATAGTCAGTTGTACCACTCCTCCATATTTGGACAGGCCAGCTGTTGGGAACTTAAAAGAGCTGCCAGGGTTAC
Organism: Alviniconcha marisindica; assembly: GCA_018857735.1. Classification (NCBI taxonomy): domain Eukaryota; kingdom Metazoa; phylum Mollusca; class Gastropoda; family Provannidae; genus Alviniconcha; species Alviniconcha marisindica. The sequence goes on from JABMCL010002470.1 coordinate 2,085,452, forward strand.
ACTTCAGACTTGGAGGGTGAATACAGCATTATGTTGTCATGGTTTGCGTTAACCAGTAGTTTTGTTATTTTACCGGTTAAGATCACTATGTTCTGGAAACAAAATTGGCAGTCAGCCAGCTATTATCTTGTTTGACAGGGTCTAATAAATATATTTTAAAAATCTAAATACGTGCAGCAGCTAGAGGGTGTGGTTGGCATGCATGTGTGTTTGAGTGTGTGTTCTCGACAGGGTAGGGAGCAGGCTGGTTGCTAGTAGAGCTCTAGTAGTATCATAGATGGCCATGTACCTTACTAGCTACAGTGATTGACTGACCAGTTCGTGTGAACTGCTTTTGCCAGCTTATAGATGTCACGCCAGTTTGAAAAATGCTTAGCGTGATCACTGTGTTGTGTGATGTTAATAACAACAACCAGGCCAGCACCATTTAGATGTGGGTAATCACTAGTCAGTGTGGTGTGCTGAAGGAATGTGGCTGTGGTGGGATTCTTTCAAAACATAAAAATCTGAAACAAGGTTGACTGTCATGCCCACATTCTCCCAGACACTTCAGGCATTCCACCACATTCTAAACCGTAACCCGATAAGTATGCAATTTTTGTTAACATTGTTTAACTATTGTTTTGTTGCTTTGAAAAAGGGGCTTATGTCAAAAATTTACACATGTTTTGTATTGTCCCATTAAAATTGGCATTGTTTTTAACTGTGTTTGGATGCAGGATTCATTGGCAGTCGTTTTTAACAATTTGTGTGTTTGGATACAGGATTCATTGGCAATCATTTTATAACTGTTTGTGTCGTTGGATGCAGGATTCATTGTTTTAACTTTGTGTGTGTTTGGATGAAGGATTCATTGGCAGTCATTTTTAACTGTTTCGGTGCAGGATTCATTGACAATCATTTTTAACTGTGTGGTTGGATGCAGGCAGGATTCATTGGCAGTCATTTTTAACTGTGTGTTTGAATGCAGGATTTATTGGCAGTCATTTTTAATTGTTTGTGTATTTGGATGCAGGATTCATTGTCAATCATTTTTAACTGTGTGTGTTTGGATGCAGGATTCATTGGCAGTCACTTTTAACTGTTTGTGTGGTTGGATGCAGGATTCATTGACAATCATTTTTGGGGTTGCAGGGTGAAATATGTGACAGTGAATAAAAAGGTGGAGAGGAGAGAGCGCCGGAGAGAGGTGAGACATTGGAGTGTCAATAACATTAACCCTTTTGTTTCCAGCTTACCCCCAACTTTGTAAAAACTTCACCTTTTGATATGGTCAGTGTTAGTGTCATATTCATGGATAGCAGCAAAATGTAAAATATTGAAGTTGATGTCATTTTAAGAAAAAAAGATATTGCTTCATTTAATTTTTTAGGAAACATTAACATGAAAATGTCAATTTAAGATGAGCATAAAACCAGTACTGATTAGTGAGGGACAGACTCAAATTTCATTGTGCAACAATGACTGTATTAAGAGAGGCAATAAGAGGGTTAGTAATTGGATTTTAACATCCTGTCATCCGCATTGCACCTCAGGACAAACAGAGAGACAGAGATGGATACATCTGACATAGATGTAGAGAAAAGGGACTCGTAAAGTAATGGGACTTTTGACTTTTAGTTCAAATGCAAATTCTTGCGTGGTTTAGTATGGCCCAAACCCTTTTTTATTTTGTCTATTGTATGTGTTTATACATTTTTCTGCATCTTTTTGTATGGTGCCTTGGATTTGGCTAGGGATTATGCACCATCCACTATTATTATTATTTGAGGATGTACTTCAAGTGGAATTTATATACCTTGTATTTCCTCATATGCCAGGTGAGAGTTACTGGCAGGGGACTCATGTCTTTGTTGTCAGTGTGTGATGTCTTTCAAGGGCTAATTAACTCTCTTGTGTGTGTGGGGTGGGTGGGTATGTGTATGTGTGTGTACATTGTTATTGTTAAGTATTTTCCTTGTATTTGAGCAGTTTTTAGCTCCGTGTTTCATTGAGTTGTTGATGTTTAGTTGTTAAACGTATTGAATATTTTATGTAAATGACGAGCCAGAAGGCAAATTTCTCTACACCAAAACAATAAAGTTGTATTGTTTGTTGATTCTGCTTATTGTTATTATTTAATGTTTCTTCTGAAGCTGTTGGCCATGTCTGTGAAACATTTGAATTTAGTTTTTGTGTGTGCTTAATGTTTCTTCTGAAGCTGTTGACCATGTCTGTGAAACATTTCAATCTAGTTTTTGTGTGTCTTTTGTTGTATTACTGAATCATAATTTTGCGTTTCAGGAAAAAGCCTTGGTGGCTGCCAACTTAAATCAAGAGATTGAGAAAGAGCTTTTGGAGCGGCTCAAAAACAACACTGTGAGTACTGACACACATGCACACAACACGTGCATGTGCATGCATGCTCATAAGCTCATACACTTACAAGTTAAATTTTTATGTGCATACATGGGCGTAACACCAAATTACTTACTTACGCACATACATGGTAAGCACACAGGTCAGCAACAACTTATACACTAGAAAATAAGTCAGTGTACACACACTTTATTTTTTGTTTGGAAGTAGCTGATATTTTAGCCCTTTCCCTGCCAAAAAAAATGTGAGCTGGTTTGGCCTAGTGGTAAGGCCTTACGCTGGTAAGCAGAAGGATCTTGGCTGGATTCCACTTCAGCTCTCCTTTCTCTTCATAAAGGTAGTCAGACCTTATGACTGTTTTGTGACTTTGCCCATCACAATTAATGAAACATTAAAATGGCTCTCATCCCTGCACATCGTAGTGCAGGAATTCTGGTGGTGACAGTGTAGCAATAGGTATATAATCTCCCTCTCCCCCCACCTCCATACCCTCTCCCCTCCCCCTTCTCCCCATCCCTAATAAGCCTTATGGTTTCTGTGGATGTTAAGCACCATATTTACTTACTTACCTACACTGATATTTTTATCCAGTACAATAGACTTACAGCTGCGTGGCATGTTTTGAGAAAGTATGAAAGTGGAGCTCAAACTTGAGGAATGTGATGATGATGATGTTAGTGAAGAAGATGATGATGATAATACTTTGCTGTGCAGGTTTATTTGTTCGACAGCTGTGACAGTGTTCTGGAAGGTGACAGATAATGAGGAACTTAAAGAACTGATTCACGATGATGATGCTTTTTCTAGTACAAGGACATCTACAACTTCCCAGTGGCAGCGTTCAACAAGGTCATGGAGGATGAGGAGGAAGAGAATGAAGAAGAGACAGAAGGAGGAGAAAAGTTACAGGAAGAGGAAGAAGACACAGACGATGAATTGGAAATGGAGGAAGAAGTGAGTTGATGTAATTTTTATGACCCAGGCAACTCTTGCAAGGGGTGCTAGTATGGAAGGGAGAGAATAATTGCCTGGGTTTAAAAAATAAGCCTGCAGTGAGTTGCTTCCCTTGGATTATATGCCCTCCATCAGTTTGTGTGTTTAATATTTTTGCACCTTGTTTCAGTGATGGGGGGGGGGGGGGGGGGGCTTCTCTTCTTCATTTTCTCTGCGTCTTTTGTTGGGAGGGGGGATTTCTGTCAGCCTGGTTATGGTATTTTAGATTTCAAAGCTGGTTTTATGCATGTGACTTGGTGAAAAGTCTCAGTTTCTATGGTTATAATTATTAATTGTATGTGCTGATAAAGTTAACCTGGTGAAAATCATGTTTAATTGATGTGCCAGCATGTTTTATCAGTGGGGTTAGTGTTTTTTGTATCCCCCCCCACCCCCCTCCCCCCATAGTTATGTGCCATTTAAGGAAAATGGGTTAATGGAGTAGCCAGAGTTAAATGTACAAAGTGAAAATGCCTTTCCTCCCTTTACTTTTCTGTATCAAGACATGTGCAAATTCCCCCCATGTTTTTGTGTATTTTTAGTGGTGATAATGTTAGAAATGAAAGGAACAGATTTTGTTACAATTTTTGTTGTGTAATAAAAAATAATTAGGGCATGCCCCAATGTTTAAATTATACATATTCTAAAAGCAGAGAGTATTATGTTTTTGTTTGTGTGTGTTGTTTAATTTGGTCCAAAACATTGCTCCGAATGCCTGCATGTACTGTGCCAGTGGTGGTCGGCAAGTTCCTTGCCTTCCCAGTTTGAATGAGTGACAGTCTCCGTGTTGGTTCTGTGTGCAGGATGATGAAGATGGTCAAATAGAGTACGTGGCTGATGAAGACTTTGATGAGAGTGATGATGATATTGAGGTAGGTTGCACCTCTGCTATGTTTTGGGTGCATTTTGGTCTGTTTGTTTGTTGAATGGAGGCTTTATTTGTGTGTGTGTGTGTGTGTGTGATTGTTTTGTGCTGACTTACTTACTTACGTGATTGTTTTGTTTGTTTGTTTGTGTGTTGAAGACTGTTGCTGCTTTTGAATGTGACTTACTCTGATATAACCATCCTGGTTGACTGGGGGGAAATAAACAAGTTACTTACTTTAAATGTGACAGTAGCTAACTTGGTAAGAGCTGGTGTGCTCAGGCCAAGTGGACTTCACCAGTGTTGAAGGGTGATGGTTCGATCCTCATAAAGAGGCAGCAGAACCACCAAAGTTCTAAGGAGCCCTTCTGTGATTTCAGTACTAGTGTGTGTGTGTGTGTGTGTGTGTGTGTGTGTGTGTGTGTGTGTGTGCTTTCAGTGTCACAAGTGATCAATGGTTTATAAAAGGAAAGTTTCCAAAAAATGGACTTGCCACAGTCTGTTTACCTGTGAGGGTGCATTTGTGCATTGAAGGAGCATTATTGATACCCTTTTGTTGTTTATTTGCATGGGCGCGTGCATGCTTGTGAGGGTGTGTGTATGTGTACATGCTTAGGGTGTGTGTATGTGTACATGTGTGTAGACGTGTGTGTGAGTGTGTGAGAGAGACCTTTTTGAAGTCATGTTATTTGTTCGCCTCGATAATGACCTACACAGCTGAGGTGGTGTCAGAAACAAATGTTGTGTCTTGCTGCTTGCAGAATGGTGGCGATGATGGTGAGACATCAGAGGAAAGTTCATCAGATGAGGATGACGAGGACAAAGACAAAAGCAAAGGCAAGAGGAAAGCCAGGAAACGAGCACACGTCCAAGTGGCATACGAGTTGGAGGAAGAAACGCAGCCATCCACGTCCAAGATGATGAATCTTCAACATGCATAACACCACTGCAATCTGTGTGTGTGTGTGTGTGTGTGTGCGTTCATATGTGATATGTGTGTGTTTGTGTGTGTGGAAAGAAAGAAAACATGGTGTGTTCGAACTGATGATCAGATGGTGGCAAATAGAAAAAATAAAATGCCCAGTGAAGAGAAAATGTCTGTTGTTATCTTCTTCGTCTTCTTTTTACTTTGAGTGACTACTGTCAAAATATTAACCATTCTGTCTCTTTGGAGGGTTCTGTTAATCCGTCAGAACAGCACGTACAGTAACACAAGCCTTACAACTACGATAACAGGAGACAAGAGACTACACTGCGTGCACATAGTTGATCAGAACAGAACATCAAATCTGCATTGTCTTCATTTCCACTTACTGCACTGATTTCCATTGGCTGTCGATGGAACTCCACACACTTGCCCCACAGCTAACTGCAGTACAGTTACGATATTAAATAACTGTTGCTGGGTTAGAACGGTGTAAATGAGAACTTCCATGACAACGGTTTCAAGTTCAAACCCATTAGGATTCAGCGCACACAAACGGCCAGGCAAAAAGTACAAACAAGGCAATAAAGAGACTGAAAACGTGTGGTCTGCTCCTCTCGACAAACAACCACCCCTCTCCATTGAACAACATTAGTCGCTTAACCGAAAAACACGAAGTTTACGTGCCAACAAAAATCTGAAACAAGAATGATTGCTAGCGTTATTCTTCTAAGCACTGGACAGGAAAACAACACAGCTTGACTAAAAACAGATAAGTGGTTAAGCTTTCTATCTCATTTTTCATCGTTTTTCACCGTTTAACTTGTTTAAGTGCATCGTTTTGTAGCTTGATAAAGGGGATTGCCCCGAAAATTTTCAGATTGTCTTGTTCTAATAAATAGCGTTCTTTTGAAATTGTTATGTGTCTGGATCATGTGCCAACACAAACCTTTTTGCTGTTTGTTAGTAATGCGGCCCCTCAGCATGTACAGGTTGTGCTCATTCTGTCCAAACTGATCGGCGTGCATGCAGTGTTTCTTGCCCGTTGGAGCCAGTGTGCAGCGCGTTGTGGTCAGTGGAGCCAGTAAGCAAATCAGATGCCCTGACATAACCCGTCAGCAGTCATAGTTGGCTGGGCATTAAAAAACAGTTGTCTATCTGTGCGATATGAAATATTTCAACCTACCAAAGTGACATATAGCCCTAATGACATCGGATTTGCGGACTGCGTGCCATAAAAATCTATTATGTACTGAATCAAAACCCGTAAAAGGTTAAAAAAGAACGCTATTTATTTTGAAAAAGGGTGCGAATTTTCGGGGTAAGTCCTTTTTCAAGCTACAAAACAACACTTAAACCACAGTTGACTGACGCCAAAACGGTTCAACCAAAAGCAGGTAAGTAGCCTACATCTCGTTTTTCACCGTTTAAGTGTCGTTTTGTAGCTTGTAAAGGAGGCTTACCCCGACAATTCTCATGTTGTGTTTTGCCATAATAAATAGCGTTTTTTTGTTTGTTTGTTTTTTAACCTTTTACGTGTTTGGATTTTGTTTTAGAACGCTAGCAGTCCTTTTTGTTTAAGATTTGTCTTGGTATTATATACTTAGTGTTGCCAGCATTAAATACACGTCTACACCCACACAGTGTGGGTTCAGAGTTCAGGAGCTGTGTGAAAGTCGAGGTGGCCGTCCTAATGAGCATTACGGTTTCTATGGATGCAAAGCGACATTGAACCATGCTTCGGCACTGGTCACAGTTTGTCCCTAATATGTCAACCGACATCCGAGGACATGAAGCTCTTCATCATCATAGCAGTGTTCAGAGCTCAGGAGCTGTGTGAAAGTCGAGGTGGCCGTCCTGGGCTCCCCGTCCTAATGAGCCTTACGGTTTCTGTGGACGGTAAAGCAACATTGAACCATGCACACGCACTGGTCACAATTTGTCCCTAATACGTCAACCGACATCCGAGGACATTAGGCTCCACATCACCACCACCACGCAGTGTGGGGAATGGCTCAGGCTGGCGGAAATACCAGGCAGGTTAGTTAGCACTGATCTGCCTTCATAAGTAAAGAAACGAAGCATGTACCGCCCTCATAGTTCAGGAGCTGTGTGAGAGTCGAGGTGGCCGTCCTGAGCTGTCCGTCCTAATGAGCCTTCTGGTTTCCGTGGACGTAAAGAATTATTGAACCGTGCTTCGGCATTGGTCACAACTTGTCCCTAAAATGTCAGCCGACATCTGAGGATATTAAGCATCACTTCATCATTATCATGTACCGCCCAAGACAAACGTTGGAACAGACTTCCCACGTTTGACCGGATGCCTGGTTCAACTCCTCTAGCCCCCGGGACCCACCAAGATTCAGCTTTCGACTGGCGCCACCTTGGCACGACAACGACTAAATCGACGGTGGTTATTGCGAGAAATTAATTATCTTTCCTAACGTGTCTACAGTACTACGGGGTAGTCCCACTGTCAACGAATATCCACTCCAAGCCGACAGAAGACACAACAGCACGGGTCTGGTGTCACTGAAGCTGGCTGTACGTACGTGGACGAGCTGTAAGACTGACGTCATCTTTGAGGCGATAGGGCAACAGAAGTAAATTGGTCTGGTGGGACTTCTCTTGGCGTCGCTGTCATCATCAAATGGCGATTTACCCCGGTTAGTCACAGTGCTAGGCTGCTCCTTGCATTGCAGACGTTCCGCACGAGATAGAGGTGACAGGCAGCACTCGCGTCTCACCAGCAACGTTTTCTAATGTTATTGTAAAGATCTCGTTTAAAGACCTCATTTAAAGGAACAGGCCCTCTCAGTCTAAACAGGCTTTGTCTAACAAGTAGAAGGGATAAAAGTTAAACTGAAAAAAACACTGATTTTTGTTGGAAAATGCACCGCTGAGTTCATATTGAATTTTAAAAAGAAAAGAAAAAAGAATTCCGTGAGTAACGATTTGGAGGATTGAATCTATAAAACGCCAAATGTTCCGGCTCTCCTGTCCTAGAGCGGCGCCAGCACGTGATTGTTTGTGTGTGTGTATTCACTTGCTGTTGTGGAAAAACAAAAACAAAACTCGTGGTCTAAATTCCGATCATTCATGTAAATTCGACGGGGCGTATTAATGTCAATTCTTTAAAGGACAAGTCCAAGGTTTGGGCTGATTTTTGACACAATTCCCGTTAAAGTTCGCTGAGAACAATGATGTAGGTGAAGTTGTGATCGGAGGGTTATAAATGCACGAAAACAGGCATTTTCAGTCGTACCAAAAGCGTCGCCATGACGCTGAAAATCATGTGTACATATGCGCACTACGTCACTCTGGGGAGTCGCTGCAAAATGACTAGTAACCACAGGGTAACCGACTTGGAAAAAACCCCAGTTCGAATCTCCAAGAATGAAGCTCCGACGCCATTGTCCTTTGTTTATTTCCTCCTTGTTATTTCATCTTTCTCGAGCCTTGTTGGGTGTGTGGCGTTTCAGTCTTTTCGTTCTGTTTACTCTAGCTTTCACAACAGGCTAGACCTCATCAGGGAGCCTGCCTTTTATTGAGTGTTTTATTTTATTTTTCCCAGTTTATCCTTGTTCGTTTCATCATATGTAAAAATGAACAAGTTTTGTTCGTTCTAGTTCAATAGACTTTAACGATTTCGTGGCCTCCCTGGGTTAAGGTTTGGGGTTGGGCTAGTTACCGGTTCTTACCATTCCCTGTTTTTTCTCTTGGCTTGCCCTTTTGTTTCTCGAGTCATATCGTTCATTTACGATGTACGAGTGAGGGGCGTAGTCTCGATGTTTAACGAGACCTCTCATTCTTTCTTTGTCTGTTGCCCTGCCGTGTTGTTGTCACTGCTAAGTGGGCTGTATCGTGTACACGGATTACGTGTATCCAGCCTTTGTCCCTGTTGCTCGCTGACATTACTTGCCTCCTCTTAGTTTTCAGAAACTTGAGTGTTGTTGTTGTTTTCTCTCTCTTTCCCCCTTCTTTTTCACCATGCGTTCTTTCTTTTTTATCTTTGGTTTATTGGCCATTTCGTACCCGCTTGTTAGCTTGCCTGACTAGGGCAGCCATTTTGTATTTCTCTTGTCGTCTGCATTTGTTTACATCCCGATGCTTTGTCATCGGTAGTCCCGATTAGTGTTTTCTTTTATCAGTCTGCAGCCTTTGTTTTTATAGATGGAAGCCAGGTTAGTGAAGGGTTAGTTTAGAGTTAGTTATGGTTAGTTTGGCTTTCCATCTGTTTGTCGTTGGCACAGTTATTTTTGCTCTGTGCTCTTATGACTGTAGTCGTCCACTCCTTTGTTGCAGACAGTAGTCTATTAGACTTGTGATTTGATGGTGTTTTTGTGTGTGAGTTTTCTCCACCTTATGCTTGCAGGTAGGCAACCGTTTGGGGTTTTGAGGTGGTTTCAGCTGTTTTGTTTCTTTCATTTGGTGTCAGCTGTTTGCTTGACTGATTGCTCGCTACACAAATGGGCATCACTGAGGTGCAGCATCAAAGTCAGCTCGTTTGAATTGTACAAATTTGACCCATTTTCGCCTCACAACGGGTCGATTGCGCTGGAACTCGTGCATAGTTTGCTTTGGGTTGCTTGTGAGTTGTTACAGTTTGCTGCAATACAGTAGGCCTGCATGGTTAGAGCTTTTTGTCGACTACATGCAAACACATTCAATGAGCAATCTAAGATGGCAACCGCACTGACTTCCCAGAGTTGACGTCATTTCCGAGAAAGTCATGTGAGTGATGGAGAACTCGAGACAGCAGAGAAAATAAAATCGATTAAAAACCAACATAAAAAATTTTTTATTTCATTTTTTATTTCATTAAATCCGACTAGTGACTCATTTGTCAATCATTTTGCATACTTAAAAACCTTGGACTTTTCCTTTAATCATGATTTTATTTTTTATTTTTTATTTTTTATTATCTTCTACCGTTGGACATACAGTGTTGATAGAAGTCTCTACTAGTACCTTTAAGATCTAACGGCTGTACATCGTTCAGGAGAAGAGAAATTCGTGCGTTAATATCTCTGTGAGATCGCATAGGAAAGGCATAGAAAGTAATAATAAACTTTGTAGTACTGGAAAGTAATCAAATGTGGTAAATTACGTTCAGGTACAATTATCTGCGAAAAACTTCGATGTAAATATGCTATTAAAAGCCCCGAGATCCGCGAAGCAAGCTGCTAGTACGTGTGTTCACAAAAGTGAGATCAGTCATTTTCTGTCGGGCAAAATGCATGCTCATATATTAGCACTACGGACGAGAGAAGATAACATTTTATTTGACTGTCTAGCTTCATTGTGGTTGACATACGCCTTTTCAATATAGGAATCAGTTTGCCTCTAATTATGATCATTTAAATTCGTTTGTCTGTTCCCGTTCGGTAATAAAGAGGTATCATAAGTTTCGCGTTGCTGAATGTTTATGATCCCATTTTATCAACGGATTTCAGCGCTCATAGAAAACGCGGTTTGTTCGATTGAAGAGACTGAAATCAGTAAGATCCAAACACAAAAAGGTTCAAACGAACACACTTCTTTTGATACTGCAACACAATATGCACATTTTCGGGGAAATCCCCTTTGTCAAGCCACAAAACGACACTTAAACAACAGATAAACGATGAAAAATGAGAGAGAAAAAACTTATCTTGTTTCGGTTGAGTTTTTGTCGCTTGTTCAGTACTGAACAAGCTGAACAAACAGAACAAGCGACAAAAACTCAACCAAAACAAAATAAGATGAGAGAGAGAGAGAGAGAGAGAGAGAGAGAGAGAGAGAGAGAGAGAGAGAGAGAGAGAGAGAGAGACAGAGACAGAGACAGAGAGACAGACAGACGAAACAGACAGACAGACAGACAGACAGAGACAGACAGACAGACAGACAGACAGAGACAGAGAGAGACAGAGACAAAGAGACAGAATGGAAAAAACATAGAAAAAGAGACAGATGGAGAGGAGCTTTGTTGAGCTTTTGTTCGTTTTTGATTGTTTGTTTGTTGTTGTTGTTTTTTTGTTTTTTTCTTTTCTTTCTTTCTCTTTTGCCACTAGTGTGCAGCGCCATGGTTTTTGATTTGTATTATTTCGTGAGTGCTGTCCAGTGCACGGTGACATGATTAGAGACACGTCTGTCTGGTGCCATTGTCAACGCCAGTCATTATATGAGAAATGGTCGTAATCTGAAGTAATCAGTTTTACAGGGGGAAGATTTAGGAGCAGGTATGATTTATGTGCCTACGAACGCCGGGATGACTACGTGCAGCGCTCACATTTTGGGACCTTTAAACCCCAGAAATCATAAGGAAAGAGTATAGTGCAACAGAAATGATAAAAACAAAGTGTGGTGGTGATGTGTATACAAAAACTTCAAAAAATGAAATAAGATCGAAACACCGAAACAGATTATACCACCCCCCCCCCACCCACCCCCCCCCCCCCACCCCCCACCCAAAAATTAATAAATGAATAGGGGGAAAAAGGCCGGGGGGGGGGGGGGGAGGGGTGGGGGGAGGGGGGGGGGGAGGGAAGGACGCTAATTCTAATTGAACAATACAAAATATTCGGCAATTTTCAGTGAAAATACGTTTTTTGAGCAACAAACACATAACACATTAACACACGTTCGTAGGACTGCCGCTCCATATGTGAACCCGACCTAGCATAATAATAATAATAATAATAATGTACATTTATCATGCGCTCATCAACGCCCTGAGCGCTCACATGATACATATTAACCTAAATATGATATTCTATACTGAACATTACAAACAGAAAGGAAAAAGGAATCACAATGTATACTACTTAGCTTTCAGTTGGTAGAGAATTATTTGGCAAGAATGCAAGCACCTATGTGGCTTGAAAAGGTGTTTTTTTATTGAGAATTTGCGCTTGTTTTCTATTGTTTAATTTAAATAAACATTCCTTTTATATTTTTGTGTGTTTAGATCTTGTTTCAGAATGTTGGCAATCAACTTTGTTTCACATTTTTTTAATCTCGAAAATTAAGTATTATATGTGTCTTAATGAAGTCTTAATTACGGTGTGTCTACGGGTAAACTCTTTATGTTGTTGGTGTTTGTTTCTTTGGGTTAGTTAATAGCAAATGTGTGGTGGTTTTTGTTTATTGTTGTTCTTTCTTTTCTCGTGTGCTGTTGTGCGTGTGGGGGGGGGTGCTGCGTGGTGCGTGCGTGCGTGCATGCGTGGTGCGTGCGTGGCGTGCGTGCGTGCGTGCGTGCGTGCGTGCGTGCGTGCGGCGTGGTGCGTGTGGTGGTGCGTGCGTGCGTGCGTGCGTGCGTGCGTGCGTGTGTGTGTGTGTGTGTGTGTGTGTGTGTGTGTGTGTGTATTTTACCCTGCTTTGTATGAGACTGTTTATTCATTTTTGTAAGTTTTGTTTGTTTATACACCATTGATTTATTGATTTGTATATGGTTATTTGCGCGTCGCATGTTTTTCTTTAAGTTGTGAAACGCTTTGAGTCTCGGAAAGCGCTCTATAAATTCTCTATTAACGAGAGCCGAAACGGCATCGAACCGAGGTCCATCTGCTTACCAATCTAACGCCTTACCGCTAGGCCAAACCGGCTCACATTTATTCGCTGATAGAATAAATTGAGGATAAACAGAGCCCAGGAGCTGCTGTGAAATCCGAGGTGGCCGTCCTGGGCTCCCGTCCTTGACAAGCCTAAGGTTTCTGTGGAGTCGAACAACATTTCACATTTCAACAGTTCTTATGGTCTCTGTGGACGTAAAGCAAACCACAGCTTCTGAAGCAAAACGAGAGCCGAAGCGGCATCGAACCGAGGTCCTTCTGCTTACCAATCTAACGCCTTACCACTAGGCCAAAACGGCTCACATTTGTTCGCTGATCGAGGCGACGTGCTTTTAAAAGAGGCTGAAAAATTAAGGATAAGCAGAGCCCAGGAGCTGTGTGAAAGTCGAGGTGGCCGTCCTGGGCTCCCGTCCCTAATAAGCCTAAGGTTTCTGTGGACGTCAAGCAACACTTCAACTAACAGTCTTTATGGTCTCTGTGGACGTGGTGGCCGTCCTGGGCTCCCCGTCCCTAACAGTTCTTATGGTCTCTGTGGACGTAAAGCAAAACTGAACTTAAGGATAAGCGAGTGAAACCAGTGACCCACTCTTCCTTTACAGAGCTCAGGAGCTGTGTGAAAGTCGAGGTGGCCGTCCTGGGCTCCCGTCCCTAATAAGCCTACGGTTTCTGTGGGCGTAAAGCAACACTCAACCAACAACCAGTGACCCACTCTTCCTTCATACGCTGATCAAGCCAGCAGACCTTCAACTCAGCGAAGACTGGAAGAGGGCAAGCGACAGTGTAGGCTGCTGCACTTGAAACGTAGATCGGCAAGTGATCCCAAGCGATCAAGCCAGTTTTGTCCCCCCCCCCCCCCCCCCCGCCCCCCCATGTGCTTGCGTGGAGACACACACAGCCGGAGACACCAAAATCTTGTAATTAAACTGGAGAGAGAAAGCCAATAACGCCGCCGTGACAGCCTAGGCTGGCAAACTAATTGCCGTCTCCGCGACTAGAAGAGTTATGATTGCCTTGGCGTTTTGATAGCACTAAAAGTCCGGCTTTTCAGACTTCGTCATTGATATCAGGTAGCGAAAGTAATATAGACACACACGTCGTACGGGGGGGTGGGGGGGGGGGGGGGGGGGTGGTGAAAGGACCGGCGACACGACTGAATGGGACGGCAGACGACACGTCGAAGCACTCTCGGTCTCCAGTGTTCTCGATTTGAAGCACCGCCACTACGCTGCTTTGGGAGGGCGGAGGGCGCGAGGGGGGGGGGGGGGGGGGGGGGGGGGGGGGGGTAAGGCTTTGGGGATATTAACGGGCAGATTACCCCCCAGAGCTGCTCCATAGACAAGAGCCTGGAAATCGGAGAATCCTCTTCACCGAGGCTCATTGTTTCGGCTCAATTTATAATGTGGTGTAGGCACATGGGGCCGTAGGCAACGTTTTCAGACCGCCGAGGTCCCCGGCGACTATCTGGAAGCGATCACCGACTGGAGCCAGGTCCGCACTGGCAGTGCTGGTTCTCCGAGCTGCCACAGTGTTGACCTACCCCCTCATCCCGTGCGTCAAGCCGCCCTCAAGAGGTTTCCGAGTCGCCGTCCCCAGTGACAGCGTTCATCGGCCAATCGGGGTTCTTTCCGGGGGCTGGTGGGGCTGTCTGTCGTCTCTGGTTCTAGTCTGTCCCTTCTTCCGGCTCGATGGTCGAGGGAAGTCGCTCGTGGTGACATGGTGATATTGTGTTAATGATCTTCCAGCCGGTATAACCTTTGCCGCGTTACTTGCTGTTCTCTGTTCAGAGCTGTTATGCATCCTTTTTTTCTTTTTTTTTCCTTTTTTTTTTTAATGATTATAATACTTCAGGAGAACA
>JABMCL010002470.1:2102500-2105000 GCA_018857735.1 Alviniconcha marisindica
AAAGACTCCCTGTACTGCAGATGCAAGAACGAGTTAGGGCGTCACTGAACCGTCTGTCAGCATCGGTTGCTGTCCAGCGGACAGAGGAGTTAAACGCACACACACACACACACACACACACACACACACACACACACACACACACACACACACAAAACACACACACACACACACACACACACACACACACACACACACACACACACACACACACACACACACACAAACACACACTACTTGAAACTAGTAATTTGTTTTTAAATTCCCCGTTGATTTTATATCAAAGTATAAAATCTCTCTCTCTCTCTCTCTCTCTCTCTCTCTCTCTCTCCTCTCTCTCTCTCTCTCTCTCTCTCTTCGAAGCCAAACAGGAAAGACGCCGCGGTATGGACAGATGAGATATGATGTAACGCTTTGAGCTCCAAAGGAAACAAAAAAGAAGAAAGGATAATCATTGCCCTATAAAATTCCATGTATTGTTATCATCATCGTCGTCGCCTTTATAATTAGCATCATTACCATCATCGTTATCATTATGATCATGATTATCATGGCACTTGGCTGTATTTTGGTATATTCTATCCCGCGGTTACACGTCACCCATGAAACTGCTTTTCTAAATTCGATATCAGCTCAAGGGGACCCTCTAAACCCAAATCCTACCCACTTAATTGTTTTGTTGTTGTTGGTTTTTTTACTGGTCAACAACAGTGTGGAATGGTTCCTTAAGGACCCACCCCCCCCCCCCTTTCCTCCACCTCCTCCGCCCCTTCGCAACACTGACAACGTCGCCAACGGGCGATTGTCCACGCTGTGCAGCCGGGGGTTCCATTCATTTACCACCTGACAGTTCAAGAGCTGTTTAATCGGTTGAGGTTCTCCATCGCCACTCCGTCCTTTCTCCTTTTACTCTGGTTTGGGCCTAAACGGTAAGGCGTTAGGCTGGTAAGCGGAAGGACCTCGGTTTGATACCGCTTCGGCTCTCCTTTCTCTTCAAAAAAAGGGTTTTGGTTTGTGGACACTGTCTTGTGACTTTGTCCATCACTTCCTACTGAAACCTTAAAATGGCTCTCATCGTGCCCATCTTAATGCAGGAATCATTCTGATGGTGACAGTGTAGCGATAGGTATATAATCTCCCTCTCCCCGCACCTCCATTACCCCCTTCCCCCCTTTTCCCCGTCCCTAATAAGCCTTATGGTTTCTGTGGACATTAAACACCATGTTTACTTACTTACTTACTTCTTTTTTCGTCAGAGCTCAGGAGCTGTGTGAAAGTCGAGGTGGCCGTCCTGGGCTCCCGTCCCTAATAAGCCCACGGTTTCTGTGGACGTAAAGCAACATTCAACCAACCAACCATTTTTTCGTCATGACAACCAGCGGGCTGGTTTGGCCTAGCGGTAAAGCGTTAGAGTGGTAAGCGGACGAAGTCGGTTCGATTCCCGGCCTCTGTGGTGACGCATCGTTCCTTCGTTAGTCTAACAAACGAACGATGCGTCATCACAGATGATGCCGATTTACAAAAACGCACGAGTCAGGTCAAGTCATTTGCAAAGTGAACATTGCGCAATGCAGAGTTTTCGGATCTTTAAGTAAGGTTAAATACAGGTTTCGGATCTGTATAGTTTGAGTGAGGTTATATATAGGGTTTCGGATCTGTATATATTAATTACGGTTATATACAGGATATTGGATCTATATATATTAAGTATGGTTATATAAGGGCTCTCAGATCTGTTAATTAAGGTTATATGCAGGATTTTGGGTCTGCATATATTATGTAAGGTTATTAGGGTTTCGGATCTGAGTATATATCGGTAAGTAAGGTTATAAGCAAGATTTCGGATGTGTTTATATATTAAGTAAGGTTATAGACAGGGTTTCTGATCTGTGTATATTAAGTAAGGTTAAATACAGGTTTCGGATCTGTTTATTTTGAGTGAGGTTATGTATAGGGTTTCGGATCTGTATATTTTGAGTGAGGTTATATATAGGGTTTCGGATCTGTATATATTAAGTAAGGTTATGTACAGGATTTTGAATCTGTATATATTAAGAAAGGTTATATGCGGGATTTCGGATATAAGCATATATTAAGTAAGTTTATATGCAATATTTCGGATCTCTAGTAAGAAAGGTTATATACAGGATTTCGGATCTGCATATTTTGAGTGATGTAATATACAGGGTTTTTTTTTCAGAGCAGAAGATGAAATACAGCGAAGAAAAAGGGCCGAACCTGACGCCACTGAGTACAAATCGGCACTGGATGATGTCTATGATAATAGGTACTGACTCACCTGTGATTTGACTGAAAATACTGTAACCGAATAAGTATGCTATTTTCATTTATCAACGTTTAACTGTCGCTTTGAAGAAGGGACCTACCTCGGAAATTTGCAAGTGTTTAGTATTGTCCCATAAAAATTGTACACAGGTGTGATACTGCCTTTTTGTTTTTGTTTGTTTGTCTAAACACATAAAAGGTTCAAAAGAACGCT
>JABMCL010002470.1:2110000-2127500 GCA_018857735.1 Alviniconcha marisindica
GGTATATAATCTCCCTCTCCCCCCACCTCCATACTCCCTCCCCCCCCCCCCCTCTCCCCGTCCCTAATAAGCCGTACGGTTTCTGTGGACGTTAAGCACCATGTTCACTTACTTACATTTTGTGCGTTAGAATAAAATTATGCGTAGGCTACTGTGCCCTTCTCAGTGGCACTTACTCGTGTGTTCATATCCGATTAGGATTAAGTATCCTACAGGTGGGATGGAAGACCCAGGTGATGATGATCGCTTTTGTATAGCGCTGTTCTACACTGTCGAGCAGACTCTCCGCGCTTTTGTTGCATCATTGTGATTCTAAATGTGTGACTGTAGATAAACGTACATCATAGTTAAAGAACCAGCAGCGGCGGGAAAATGCTGTCCTAAATAATTGATTCGGGAGAAAAATGGACGCCACTGAGTCGCAGCTGGTTTTCCTCTAGGAAAGAGCCTCGAATTTCCCGTGGAAAATTAGTACGACATTATTGAAAGTCACATTTCAAGCAATCTTTCCTCGCCTCCCTCTCCCTTCCTCCGTAGGCTGTATAAATACAGCCGATGTAAAGAGATGAAGGCGTCATGTACCTGGATTTGACATCGCATGACCTCTCCGTCTATGGGAGCCGAGGTCATGACCTCTCTAAGTCCAGCAAGTACTTGTGACAAGTTGGGCGCGCGCGCTGTGTTCTCGTCTGCGCGAGAAGTGAGCGCGAGAGTTTGCGAAGAAGCGGGCCGCGCGCAGTGGAGGGCAGCGAGCGAGTGTCAGCGGGAGCGAGGAGATGAGGGCAAATGAGCGGTAATGTACAGAGAAGCGGCGGGACCGATCACACTCGAAGTGTTTGTTTCTCCACAAAAGGGCCCAGGTAAGGACTGGCGTTTTGCCGTCCACAAGGGCCCTTCGGCGGGACGGCTCTTACCGTCCACTCTCCCTCTCTGTCTGCGTACCCCCCCCCCCCCCCACCACCGACCCCTTACATTTCCTCCCCCTCTCCTTCCTTTTCTCTCCTCTCTCTTCCCTCCTCACCCTGTTGCCGCCACCCGGCTACCCCCATCGCCGGCCGATCCCTTGCTATGGTCCGTTGTTCGTGAGTTTCTAGTACTCGTCCACCCCTTCCGGGAATAAGCATGGTGTTTCATTTCGTCTTCTCTCTCCGGGAATAAGCATGGTGTTTCATTTTCTCTCTCTCTCTCTCTCTCTCTCTCTCTCTCTCTCTCTCTCTCTCTCTCTCTCTCTCTCTCTCTCTCTCTCCACAACACAACACACACACACACACACACACACACACACACACACACACACACACACACACCGAAATAAACAGACTGAATTAAAATCTGAAATCGGTGTCTGATTTTAACTGATGAACGTATCGAATGTATTACATCCCGGATACTTTTAGTTGCTGAACATTTTGTCTCGCAAAAAAAAAAAAAAAAAAAAAAAAAGAAGAGAGGAAGAAGAAGAGAAGAGTGGAAAAGTACTATTAATTTCGGGTTACTTAGACTGGGTGGGCGACTCTGTGATATCTGCATCAGTCGATATTTGCTCAGATTCAGAATTCGTATTTGGGACAAAATGGCGTGCAAAATTTATTCACACAAAGTTTAAAAAAAAAAAAAAAAAAAACTTTTTCTTTCTATTTTTTCTTTCTTTTTTCTTCTTGTTTTAATTTTATTTAAATAAACCAAATGACTAAACAAAATAAAATTAAATGATTTGATCAAAATGCAAAGTAGTAGAATCGCGTGCAAGTACAACTGTAAACCCTGCTTTCTGAGTCAGCGGGCATACATTTCCTGGACAATCACAAGCGTTCTGTTTTTGTAATAACCGGGCTACAGAACAGGTGCCCACAAGCAGTTCGACAACGGCGAAATCCTCTGGACTTTTCGTCGCGATTATTTGGACACGAAGAACGTTTAATTTCCACCCGATCAGGACTGCTATCGCCAAGAAATATGCGTCTATTGAAATTGTTCCGGTTACGTGGGAGCTTTCAAAATCGCAGACAAAAAGGTGGCATTGTCATTGGACCTCGTAGGGGAGTTTTAGTGGGATTTCGTTCTATAGTGACAGTAGATAAATACTTATTGCTCGGCCCCCGGGACTGTATCGGTTTCTCTTTAATATACATCCGTTTAATTCTTCGATCACTTGCCAATCACCCTTACAGCTGCGGATTGCCGGCCCAATGACGGCAAAAGTCCAGGGTGCTTGAAG
This sequence comes from Alviniconcha marisindica, assembly GCA_018857735.1. Taxonomy (NCBI): domain Eukaryota; kingdom Metazoa; phylum Mollusca; class Gastropoda; family Provannidae; genus Alviniconcha; species Alviniconcha marisindica. Next base: position 2,112,219 of record JABMCL010002470.1, read on the forward strand.
CCTAGGTAAAATTGAGTTGTGGGCTACGGTGGTGTAGATTGTATTTCTTCCCATCGAACTCCCCTCGGCGTGACATGAAAGCTAAAGTGGGCTCACGACATCCGACATACTAGTCATATGAACTGATCAGATGTTCTGCTGCTTCATTTGCTCATAATATGCTCATCGTATGCTCATAATATGTAACTGAATGATGTATGGAATGTGTTCATCTGACGCTATGTTTTGTGTGGAAATTCTCATGTATAACGTTTCACTCACTCATTCATGCCTATATGTGTATAAATAATGCCTGTAATTTGATATTTATTCATCAGTAGCTTAGCAAGAACTAGTTGTTAGGTTTTTGACTGAACCTAAACTACAATCCTTGTAAATAAAGTTTTCAAGTTTGAGTTCGAGTCCGACTAGCCATTTTCAATTTGTTTTTCTCCTCGAAAACGGCACACAGTAGGTGCCAAAGAGTGAACGCTTTTTATTACGATTTGACAAAACGGAGCAGATTTTCTTTTTCCCTTTTTTTTTTGGGGGGGGGGGGGGGGTGAGTGGGGGGGGGGGGGGAGGAGCAGTCTTGCCTTTTATTAAAGAAACGAACACACAAACAAACAGTTATTCTACGAACAACGAAAAGCTTCATTACACAAGGATTATAGAGAAAATGAAGCATCACTCAATCACTCATTTAGAATTTTGAATCACATACGACAAGAGCGCAGTGACTCTGCTCGAGAGCGGAGAACAGCGCTATATAGAAGCGATCAACACAACAACATTATACATCTATAAGCAGTAAGTAACTTGGGTGTTTTACGCCCAGTCAACCATTACGGTTATATCAGGGCGAATCTATAAGCAAACAATCAGCAAACAAGCCAATGGAGCATCTGATAAATTCATGTAAACTACTATTATTAATAATGGAGAAGAAAACAGAAGCAACCAATGCTTATCTTATTTGAAAGACACACATGGAGAGAGAGAGAGAGAGAGAGAGAGAGAGAGAGTTTATTTCAGAGAGAGAGAGAGAGAGAGAGAGAGAGAGAGAGAGAGAGAGAGAGAGTTTATTTCACAAGGACAGTAGTTTAGGTTTAGTCAAAACCTGTCTAACAACTAGCCATTGCTAAGCTACTAATGTATAAATAAAATTTAAAAAAATTCTTCTTCTATACTATCTTTTTGCTTAGTGTCCTTTTAACCTCTGAGGACACTAAGCAAAAAGACAGTATACATGGGCTATATGAAGCATGAGAACTGGGGGGGGGGGGGGGGGGGGGGAGAGATTATGCCCTTAATAGGTGTAGACAAGACGGGAAATGACAGATTATTGAACCTTTCTGTCGGCGTGGAGTCAAGACCTGCACGTCCCCTGATAACACGGTGAATGGTATCGGCAGCTTTTCCCCTGTATTGGCACAATCCGGCGTGGCCGCTACGCCAATTGGCGTCCCAAGGACCTAATCCGTGTAAAACACCGCTGCCGGACCCTTATCCGAGCCACTCATTGTGTCCACCGCTAACGCCTCTATCTAAAGCAAACCGGACTTGTTCCGAATCGACTTATAACTGGAAGATGGTGACCGGGCGTTTTTGTTCCTCTGTTTGTAATGGCGTCTCGCTATCTCCGGACTTTGTGAACGGTGACTGCACAGACTGAGTGGGGCTGTGTATCGTCCCCGATGTCCCAGAATGGGCATGGACTAGTGGCAGGCGATAAATCCGACAGTAATATCGGAACAATTTGCTTCTCGCGGTTGCTATACTCACTTTTACCCTCGCTGTAGATTAGTTGTTGGTTGTGACACCGGTAATCAGGACTTCTCACAAAACCTGGTTGAATAAGTCGTGTTGAACTTTGCAATCTGACTCGGCGATAGCGTGCAATGCCTAGCGGTTTAGGAGCGTTGGTCACACAAAACGATCTTTTGTCCTAGCCATCGTGATTTCTGAGAAAGGTGTCATCACTGAATGGAGGCAGCGTCTTGACACTATCTTCTGCTGCTTCTGTCTGGAGCAGAGCGGAAGTCAGGGATTGCGGAGTTATTGCAGGTTTCGCCTCTTATGCCGGTTGTGTAACACAACACTGACGGGGGAAGGCCCATTTTCATAGCCGTCACGTGATTTCCGCTGGAGTTGTGACGTGGTTTCCGCTAGAGTTGCAGATCGAGAGATGCGAAAAATAATTAGGAACGGATGACGTACCTATGTTGGGGTTTATGTCCCTTGTATTTATTTGCTTGCAAGGTGGGAGCAACCGGTAGGTAGGTAGTGTTGCTTAATGTCCTCAGATGTCAGTTGACATATTAGGGACAAGCTGAGACCAATGCCGAAGCATGGTTCAATATAGCTTTACGTCCACGGAAACCAGAAGGCTCGCATGGTTCAGGAGCTGTGTGAGAGTCGAGGTGGACGTCCTGGACTGTCCGTCCTAACGAGCCTTCTGGTTTCCCTGGACGTAAAGATTTATTGCACCGTGCTTCGGCATTGGTCGCAACTTGTCCCTAATATGTCAACTGACATCTGAGGACATAAAGCATCACTTCATCATCATCATCACCAAAAGGCTCGTTAGGACGGACAGCCCAGGATGGCCACCTAGACTCTCACACAGCTCCTGAACTATGGGGAGCAACCGTAGGCGACTTAGGTTTTTGTTGTTGTGTTCTTGTCACGTCTTTCGAGCTCTAATGAACTCCCTTTGTTTCTATAGGAACGTGTTCAGGTTTCGTGGGGGGGGGGGGGGGGGGGGAGGGGGGGGGGGGGGGGGGGGGCACGGAAGCTGGTCGCATAGTAAATTTCTGTACATTTGTTGATCTTCTTCTAAACTTCAACTACAAATTACCGCTTACAAAGGAATGTTCATGTCGACTGTTTGTCGGATTTCTTTATGCAATTTCCTTTCAATAGTTCCAATAAAAATGTGTGCTATTTTACATAAGTATCATCTTCAATTTCACCTTCAAGCAATACACAACGCATGCGCATGCTCACGCATTCCCGCTCTCCCTCTGTCTGTCTCTGTCTCTGTCTCTCTGCCTCTGTCTCTCTTTCTGTCTCTCTGTCTCTGTCTCTGTCTCTGTCTCTCTGTCTCTCTCTCTCTCTGTCTCTGTCTGTCTGTCTGTCTCTGTCTCTGTCTGTCTGTCTGTCTGTCTGTCTGTCTGTCTGTCTGTCTGTCTCTCTCTCTCTCTCTCTCTCTCTCTCTCTCTCTCTCTCTCTCTCTCTCTCTCTCTCTCTCACACACACACACACACACACACACACACACACACACACACACACACACACACACACACACCACACACCACTGTCTCTCAGTCTGTGTCTCTGTCGGTGTCTCTGTCTCTGTCTCTGTCTCTCTCTCTCTCTCTCTCTCTCTCTCTCTCTCTCTCTCTCTCTCTCTCTCTCGGAACGAGCGAGAAAAAGACAGAAAGACAGAAAGAGATAAGGCCCTCAAAACCCGCCTCATACGGCAACGCTGTTGACAAAATTGGGCAAGAAATATGACATATACCTACACACGACTATCGCCCACTGAAGTTTTACTGCCGGCTATGATGGATGATTTACGGCAACCTGATCCCTCTCTATGCCCAACGGTCGCTAGCGCGGGCAGACAGCGGGGTGTGGGCCGGAGGGGCAATAAAAGCATTATGAAATGGTCAACACAATATCTACAAGTGTCATCGGGGAAGTAGGAGTCAAGCCTGGCGCCGCCGTGTACATACTGTATGTCAATGAGTGTCTAAACCAACCAATTACCTCCTCTCCCTTCGCTGACACAGCCTCTCGTATACCCCTAGTCATAAACCGCTGCATTCCTTTAAAGGGGCTGGAAGCGACTGTCTCGCGGTGGTTTGCCGCCAGAGAGTGGGGAAAAAAGAAGAGACAACAAAGCGGAGAAGAAAAGAAAAAAAAGGTGGGGTGATGGTGGGGGGTGGGGTGGGGGGGGGGGGTGAAGATAAATCGAGAGAAAGAAGGGGGCGGGGGGGAGACAGACCGATAGAGACAGACAGAAGGAGGACACAGGGAGAGAGAGAGAGAGAGAGAGAGAGGAGAGAGAGAGAGAGAGAGAGAGAGAGAGAGAGAGAGAGAGAGAGAGAGAGAGAGAGAGAGAGAAGAGACTCTCTCTCTCACACACACACACACACACACACACACACACACACACACACACACACACACACACACACACACACACACACACACACACACACACACACACACACACAAGAAGAGAGAGAGAGAGAGAGAGAGAGAGAGAGAGAGAGAGAGAGAGAGAGAGAGAGAGAGAGAGAGAGAGAGAAGAGAGAGAGAGAGAGAGAGAGAAACTGACAGGCAGATGCAATGGGGAGACAGACAGAGACAGACAGACGGGGGCACACGAGAGAGGAGGCACACAGGAAGGGGAGACTGAACAGACGGGCAGGAGACAGGCGGAAAAGAGAGAAGGGGTGAAGATAAGACAGAGAGAGAATGGGACAGGCAGACAAACAGAAGACAGAACGGGTGATACACGGAGAAGAAGAGAGACACACACACACACAGAGAGAGATACACAGATAGCAAAAACATGAAAATCCTGAGGTGACACTGTGAGGAAGACAGGACGTTACAATCCACTGACTAACTAACGAGCTACAGAGGTGAGAGATACACAGATAGACAGACAAACATGAGCTACACAGGAGAGATACACAGATAGACAGGCAGACACGAGCTACAGAGGTGAGAGATACACAGATAGACAGACAAACATGAACTACAGAGGAGAGATACACAGATAGACAGACAGACACGAGCTACAGAGGTGAGAGATACACAGATAGACAGACACGAGCTACAGAGGTGAGAGATACACAGATAGACAGACACGAGCTACAGAGGAGAGAGATATACAGATAGACAGACACGATCTACAGAGGAGAGATACGCAGACAGACAGACATGAGCTACAGAGGAGAGAGATATACAGACAGACAGACACGAGCTACAGAGGAGAGAGACACACAGATAGACAGACAGGTCACGAGCTACAGAGGTGAGAGACACACAGATAGACATACACGAGCTACAGAGGAAAGAGATACACAGATGGACAGACACGAGCTACAAGAGGAGAGAGACACACAGATAGACAGACAGGTCACGAGCTACAGAGGAGAGAGAGAGACACAGATAGACAGACACGAGCTACAGAGGAAAGAGACACACAGATAGACAGACACGAGCTACAGAGGAAAGAGTAACACAGATAGACAGGCACGCGCTACAGAGGAGAGAGACACACAGATAGACAGATCACGAGCTACAGAGGAAAGAGACACACAGATAGACATGACGAGCTACAGAGGAAAGAGATACACAGATGGACAGACACGAGGAGCTACAGAGGAGAGAGACACACAGATAGACAGACAGGTCACGAGCTACAGAGGAGAGAGAGATACACAGATAGACAAACACGAGCTACAGAGGAAAGAGTAACACAGATAGACAGGTCACGAGCTACAGAGGTGAGAGACACACAGATAGACAGACACGAGCTACAGAGGAAAGAGATACACAGATTGACAGACACGAGCTACAGAGGAGAGAGATACACAGATAGACTGACAGACACGAGCTACAGAAGAGAGAGACACACAGATAGACACGAGAGGCAGACAGACAGAGATAGATACTTGTTTTTTTAATGCCCAGTCAACCATGGCGATTATATCAGGGTGAACGAAGACAGACAGAAAGTGAGATAGAAAGAGGAGAAAGAGACAGAAAGACAGACAGACATAATGACAGACAAAGAGAGAGAAAAAAGAGGAGAGACAGAATGACAGACACAGGAGGAAAGAAAAAAGAAAACGACAGACAGAAACAAAAAGAGAAAGGCAGAGAGAGAGACTGAGAGTGTGTGTGTGTGTGTGTGTGTGTGTGTGTGTGTGTGTGTGTGTGTGTGTGTGTGTGTGTGTGTGTGTGTGTGTGTGTGTGTGTGTGAGTCCGTGTGTGTGTGTGTGTGTGTGTGTGTGTGTGTGTGTGTGTGTGTGTGTGTGTGTGTGTGTGTGTGTGTGTGTGTGTGTGTGTGTGTGTGTTTGTGTATTTGTGTGAGGTGTGTGTGTGTGTGTGTTGTGTGTGTGTGTGTGTGTGTGTGTGTGTGTGTGTGTGTGTGTGGTGTGTTTAACAAATATCATTGTTAAACATTACTGAATGTCTATTACCACAGTTATTTCAGAAAAATGGATATGACTTAAATGCTTACAACAATGTAAGAGATATTTTGTATCATACTGATGTTATCACTAATATTGTCAAATCGATTGTTCATAGTCCTGTGGGGAAATTAGTATAAATAATAATTATATGTTTTTTGTTTTGTTTTTGTTTTTGTTTGTTTGTTTTTTGTCTAATATCACATCGATGTGAACAGACATAAAATAAAATATTGATTGATTTGATTGATTGCTGTCGAGGGTACAGCTGACTGGCTTTGGCATGGCTGGCCTCCTTCGTCGTTGTTTAGCCAGAGACACAGGGGCTTTTGATGAAGAACAAAAAGCAAGAAACCAAACCAAATTCGTTTAGAGAAAAAGTTAATTAATTCGGGGATAAAAAGAATATGAAAAAGAAAGAAAGATAGCAATAATACAGCCAACGCGATATACAATGATGTAAAAAACCACTGCCATAAAACCGGAGAGACAAAACAAGACAAGACCAATGTCCATCTCCAAACAGGCCTTGATATAAGCATCATGGTTCACTTGGCGTTAAAGACCAGTTATCTATCTATCTATCTATCTATCTATCTAGATAGATAGTCGAGGGTACAGAAATAAAGTTCAATCAATCAATCAATCAATCTATCTATCTATCTATCTATCTATCTATCTATCTATCTATCTATCTATGTTCTATCTATCTATCTATCTATGTGTCCAACCACCTAGAGGACATCTGAGAAGCTGACGGTCCCTCACAGTAAGTAAACATGGTGCTTAACATCCACAGAAACCATAAGGCTTATTAGGGACGGGGAGAGAGGGGTGAAGGGGGTATGGAGGTGGGGGAAGAGGGAGAGTATATACCTATCGTTACACTGTCACCACAGAATGATACCTGCATTAAGATGGGCAGCAATGAGAGCCATTTTAATGTTTCAGTAGAAAGTGAGGGACAAAGTCACAAGACAGTGTCCACAAACCACAACCTTTTCGAAGAGAAAGGAGAGCCGAAGCGGTATCGGACCGAGGTCCTTCCGCATACCAGCTTAACGCCTTACCGCTAGGCCAAACCGGCTCACAGGGTATGTAGGTGTAAGTAAGTAAGTAAACATGGTGCTTAACGTCCACAGAAACCGTACGGCTTATTAGGGACGGGGAGAAGTGGGGGAAGGGGGTATGGAGGTGGAGGGAGAGGGAGATTATATACCTATCGCTACACTGTCACCACCAGAATGACTTCTGCATTAAGATGGGCAGCGATGAGAGCCATTTTAATGTTTCAGTAGGAAGTGATGGACAAAGTCACAAGACAGTGTCCACAAACCGCAACATTTTTGAAGAGAAAGGAGAGCCGAAGCGGTATCGAACCGAGGTCCTTCCGCTTACCAGCCTAACGCCTTACCGCTAGGCCAAACCGGCTCACTATATATGTAGGTGGGGGAAGAGGGAGATTATATACCTATCGCTACACTGTCGCCACCAGAAGGACTCCTGAATTAAGATGGGCAACGATGAGAGCCATTTTAATGTTTCATTCATTATGAGGGACAAAGTCACAAGACAGTGTCCACAGACCACAACTTTTGAAGAGAAAGGAGAGCCGAAGCGGATTTGAACCGAGGTTCCCCTTCTTACCAGCCTAACGCCTTACCGCTAGTAATAGACGGTCTTCGGAAATCCAGGGGACTGCACTCGGTAAGTGCCTGCGGGTGTAGCGCAGAGTAGGCACGCTTTGTTTGGGAGACAGTAAAACCGCGGGAAAGATGGCAGATACTGGTAAAAGCAGAAAGGGCGTTACAAATGCCGGTCAAGTATTGTTTGTGGGGTACATGCAGCTCTGATAGTAGGTTCCCCCAGGTTTGTGAAGGCGTCCGTTTTGTGCCGTTTGCCAAACCAACGCGAACGCTTGAAACATGCCTTCGTTGGAGCAAAGCCTGCGGGCGTCCCCACATCCAGTCCAATGTCAGCAAAATTATATATTTTTATATTACTCGAAGCGGTCGGAATTTCGCACACGAAAGGAGCGTCTGAGCCAGTGAAATGATCATTAGCAAGAAATGTGACGTGCTCAGTTGCTTTTTGTTTGTAGTTGTTCCTGGTCATGTGTGTGTGTGTGTGTGTGTGTGTGTGTGTGTGTGTGTGTGTGTGTGTGTGTTACGGAGCCAGTTGTATGTTTTTGCTTTGAGGATGGAATAACAAATGTATAAGTAAGCACTGTGTAAAATTGAAAATCTTCGTAATATCCAAGGACTGAGTCGGTCGGAAATTCCTGGGGCATTTTAAATGCCATTTTGAGTCACTTATATCATTTAAATCAATAAAATGGCTTCATATCTAAGGAATAAATCCAAAATTTGCAAAAAAAGTGAGTTTTATTACAGTCTGCAAAAGGTGAGATTTCAGCACACGATCAATTGTTTTGCCGACATCAGCACTGAAGATGTTACTCGAAAACTAGATCTAGATCAAACGTCAATGGCATATAAGCATACTGAAAGACAAATGTGATATAAACTCACTTTTCAGTCAGGCCTCGTGACTTTTTACACCCATCTCCAATAAATTCTGCATTATATGTTGTTATTATGTTTGTTTTGGTCTGCTTATGCAGATTTCTCTGGCAGATTATTCTGCTTACTTACATGAGTTACGAGTTAGTTGCACACTTTGATCTATCCTTAGATCTATTTCTGGGTGATTTCTGAATTTCAAGTCATTATTCTCTAACAGTGTACCACCTCTAAATCTGAACAAATTCAGTGAATATTGTATTAATTAACAGTACACACTCGCTGCTGAAGTGCATGTAAACAGGGTGTAATGTTTTTGTTGTTTCCACTACCCTCCTGATGTCAAATGTCCTGATGGACAGTTTGTTAACGCTGACACACAACACAGAGCTGTCGATCTATGGAGATATCAGTTTATACGAGAAATTATCGACACCTCAGACCTTACCATATTTGAAGCAATCTTTAGGTGAGATACCTGGAGAAGATTGTCGACTGCTATCCACAATCCGATGCCAGTGATGGAATAGAGCAACTGGCTTCGCTATTCCTGGTTCTGTATTCGATCCTCTGCTCGCAGTGATCCGCTTCTGGTAAGCCATGAAGCGCTACTGACGATGCAGCAGAGGCTACCGGTGATTTTTTTCTTTCTTTTTTTACATTTCTTCTTCTTAATCAAGAACACGGTGTAAATAATGTCCTACCGCAGGGGCTTCACTCTTCCGGATTATCTCCCCTGTTATTTCGTCTATTAACTCCTTTTCGACCCCGACCCTCCAGCTTCCCGCCTAGCAAACCACACACACGTGCGTACTCACACACCCCTATACACGCACGCACACAACCACACGAAAATACACACAACCACACACACACACACACACACACACACGTTCGCACGCACACGCACGCACACACACACACGCGTTCGCACGCACACGCACGCACGCACACACACACACACACACACACACACACACACACACACACACACACACACACACACACACACCCACAGCACACACATACACACACACACACACACATAACACACACACACACACACACACACACACACACACACACCACACACACACACACACACACACACAACGTTCGCGCGCGCACACACACACACGTTCGCGCGAGCACACACACACACACACACACACACACACACACACACACACACACTCACACTCACCACACACACACGCACACGCGCGCGCGCGCGCGCACACACACACACACACACACATACACACACACACACACACACACACACACACACACACACACACACACACACACACACACACACACACACACACACACACAAGTATTTCTAGCGTCTGCAGAACAAGACTAATAATTTGGGCGTATGAAGAAGAAGAAGACAGAAGGGAAAAAAGGAAGCTATTGAAAATCACACCAGTTTGGGTGCACGTTGCCTTGAACAGACACTTTAAATGGTTGTGGCAAATCCGATAGTAGAGAAGGAGGTGGGAAAGGCGGTAATAGCGCTGCCAAGGGCCTCTAATCGATTTATGGTCTTCTGGAGAGAAGGTCAAAGGGCAGAGAGGGAGGTCCCCTTACCAGTGGAGCCGCAGAGTGAAGGTTCACCCAGACGAGTACCTGATGTCTCGGCTTCGTACGCCCTAAATCAAGGACCAATAACTCTTCCTGTGATCACCGATCTTTCGTCGTATCGGTGAGGCTTTTTGATGTTGTCATTTCAGAACGAACTCGGTGTGTAAACAGGAACATAAAATAAGAGGGTCCCGTTATAAAATAAATATAAAAAAACAAAAAACAACCCAAACAAACAAAATTTCCGAAGAAAGGTTGCTGTTGCTAATAGCATCGCAAAGGTAATACATAATAATGTCAAAAGTTATAATATATATTATTTTGACACCAACAGTACTGCAAAAAGAACTGTAATAACATCAGAAGTTATGACAGACATCAGTTTCATAGTTCAGGAGCTGTGAGAGTCGAGGTGGCCGTCCTGGGCTGTCCGTCCTAACGAGCCTTCTGGTATCCGTGGACGTAAAGCTATATTGAACCATGCTCACGCATTGGTCTCAGCTTGTCCCTAATATGTCAACCGACATCCGAGGACATTAAGCATCACCTGAAGAAGAAGAAGAAAAAGACACCAGTTTCAGAGTTCAGGAGCTGTGTGAATGTCGAAGTGGCCGTCCATGGCTCCCCGTCCTAATGAGCCTTGTGGTTTCTGTGGACGTAAAGCAACATTGAACCATGCTTACGCATTGGTCACATTTTGTCCCTAATACGTCAACCGACATCCGAGGACATTAAGCTCTACATCAACATCGTCAGACATCAGTTTGACGCCAATAATACTGCAACAAGAACTATAATAACATCAAAAGTTATGACAGACATCAGTTTGACATCCGCAGTACTGCAACAAGAACTATAATAACATCAAAAGTTATGACAGACATCAGTTTGACATCAGCAGTACTTCAACAAGAACTATAATAACATCAAAAGTTGTGACAGACATCACTTTGACATCGACAGTACTGCAACAAGAACTATAATAACATCAAAAGTTATGACAGACATCAGTTTGACACCGACAGTACTGCAACAAGAACTATAATAACATCAAAAGTTATGACAGACATCAGTTTGACACCGACAGTACTGTAACAAGAGCTTTCATTCATTAACTCACACCATGTCAAGCGTCAAGTCGATATGAGAGGGAAACAAAAGTCATTAAGGGACAAGTCAAAGTCTGGTTCACATTTCAAGAATTGTGCGTGTTACTTTGTGTCTGAAGAGGAGGACAGTGGAAAAATGGAGACGAGTAAACCGAGATGTTAGAAAGGCGAAATGTTTGGCAGTATACGAAGCATGCAAAGCTATGTTCTGACTTAGTCCGGGCTTTTTAAGTAGAATATTCAATAACCTTGGTTCTTTTTGCAGTTGTGACTGTATTTTTCTGTGTCCGCAGTACCCCACCGTACGAGAGTCTAGGAAGACGAACGGGAACAGAAACAGAAACAAAACACTCAAACTAAAACAAGAACACAAAAGGAAAAATAATAGAAAGGTGTTGACGACAGTTATGATAATGGTGACGACGACGACGACGCTGACAATGATGGATCTAAAAGTATGATGGGCTGTCCAGTAAACAGTGAGTTATTCAGTGAGCTTTTTCTTTGCACTGTAGAATCACTAAACAAAGGGAAATAACTGCGCTTCACAGACGTCACAGGTACAAGGGACACAACAACACAGAGTCCTGAATCTTTGGACTGTAATTAAACAGAATTACAAGCGTGCGTTATCGCAGCTCTAGCCTGTATAATATTAACAATGCGGCCTACTCAGATGTACTACCTTATTACAGTCAATGCTATAAAATTATACGCTTATGACCTGCTCAACTATGGTGCCCACTTCAACGTTTCGTTCGCTTACCAGTCTTCTTCAAACTGCAATAATGTGGCCGGGACACCGACTGTATGCCTATATCTACCTACCTACTTCATGGCTTTCATAAATTCATACGAGAGATAAGTCGACGAGTACCCTTCGATCAGTTTGTAGACCAGTAAAACTGCTGCAATAACTCTTATGTTACTGAGAAGCAGAGAGTTATCCCCCTTTGTCTCCGGCTTTTATAAATTTGATTGATTCCTGGGTCGTATCATGCTGTCGTATTCACAGAGTGATTTACGGTCATATCGAGTTCTTCGTATCTGACCGATTTACTGATGAATCACGTCGATAAACAAGTGCAGATTTTGACGATGAGTTGGAAAAGGGGCGATGTCTTTTCTCTTGTCCTCTCCAGCGTCTTTCTGGGAAAGAGATAATAGGTGATGGTTGTGATAACGGTAACAACACTGTAATTTACAAGGACATGGACGAATTCAAGGAGGATATAATTACGGCGTAATAGTCATATAGCTAATGTATATTGTGGGTTCTGCCGGTTCTTTTTTCTTTTTTCTTCTCCAAAACCTTTTGCTTTTTATTATCTTGACCGCTTTTCTGTCGCATTTGTTGTTGATTCTGTTCTAATTTACAAATCCCAACAAACAAACAAAACAGAGCAATAGGACTGGGATCAAAACTCTGAAACAAGAATGACTGCTAGTGTTCTAAAACAAGATCCAAACACATAAGAGGTTCAAAGGGCAAAACAGAACATTAGGACATTCTGTTATTAGGACAAAACAGAACATGGAGGATGATTAAAGGGGTGGGGTGGGGGGTGGCGTGGAGGGGAGGTCATTGTGGGGTGGGGTGACAGAGGGGTATAATAAAGTATCGTGAAACAAAACAAGACAGTGCCTGAAAGGATGTCAGAAGGGACAATTCAAAGCTGACATTACAGTTTTGATAGTCTTGATCTGTGTCAAGCACCACTTTGCCTCTCGTTCGCAAACAAAAGTGAAAACATCTATTGCCCTATGTCCCCCAATCCCTTTGCTCTCCGCGTGGTCTATTTTATGTACTTGGGCAATTTATTTTTTATTTTTTGGTGTGTGTGTGGGGGTGGGGCACGAACCCTTCACAGTGTTTTATGAAACACACACGTCCGGATTGAGAAATATCTTTCCGTGTTCTGTATTTACTGCTTTTGCCATTTTGTCTCCACTTGCACTGAGGCGAGCAAGACTAAGGCAATGCATATAATGTAATAATAATAATAGTAAGAGGACTAGGAAGAAGAAGAAGAAGAAGAAGAAGAAGAAGAAGAAGAAGAAGAAGAAGAAGAAGAAGAAGAAGAAGAAGAAGAAGAAGAAGAAGAAGAAGAGAGAAGAATAGCAGTAATAATAACAACAACACCAGTAATTTTTATAGCGCGGTACTATCTGGCCGAGGAGGGTGAGCACACGGTGCTTCACAAGACCACTTCCAACAATTTACACACAACATCCAAAATAAAACCTCAATCGCCACACACCCACACTGGTCAACTGGTCAATGCATGTATCAAAATTCAGCAAGCACACCAGGAATATGCAGCATCTCACTGTGGCTACCCTCAAGGCTGTGCCCTCAAAAACTGACGTACAACCTTTTTCGACAAAGAGATACACAATTTTACCATATTACATGGACAAATGACTGGACTCTCTCTCTCTCTCTCTCTCTCTCTCTCTCTCTCTCTCTCTCTCTCTTCTCTCTCTCTCTCTCTCCTCTCTCCCCCTTCTCTTCTCTCTCTCTCTTTCTCTCAATCTCTTCCCAATTCTTCTCTCTCTCTCTCTCTCTCTCTCTCTCTCTCTCTCTCTCTCTCTCTCTCTCTCTCTCTCTCTCTCTCTACTTTCACGAACACATCTTGCATTTTTTTGTTCCCGTTGAAGTGTCTACTTTTCGAGGTTAAGACTTCCCTGACACAGGCATACTGAGTTCAAATTTTTTTTTTTTTAAGGAAAAAATAGACAGTGACAATGATCATAGATATAGATGCCTGTTTGTTTGTGTAGTTCCGTTCGCTTGGGTTAGTATGATTTGATATGCTATGAATAATTTCTTCAAAATTTGCGAAGGGTTCCATGAGCATGGTCTCCACCCCGTAATTGGGTAATATCTGCAATCTCCCCAATAGTTTTGATGTGGTCTTCACCCCGGGTGATATCCGTAATCTCCCCAGCACTGTCTCTGTGGTCTCCACCCCGGGTGATATCCATAATCTCCCCATTACTATTCCTGTGGTCCCCACCCCGGGTGATATCCATAATCTCCCCATTACTATTCCTGTGGTCTCCACCCTGGGTGATAGGTGCCCGTACTCTCTTCAGTACTATCACCGTGGCCTTCACTTCGGACAATACCCGTACCCTCCCCAGCACTATTCATGTGGTCTCTACCCCGGGTGATATCAATAATCTCATCAATACTATTCCTGTGATCTGCACCCTGGGTATTATCCGTATTCTCCCCAGTACCATTCATGCGGTCTCTACCCCGGGTGATAATTATCAGCTCAACTTTTGTAGTCTCCGTCCATACTCTCCCTATTACCGTGCAAATTTTGTGGTCTTCTCCCCGGGTAGTATCCTCCCTCTCCCCACTACTGTATTGATTTTGTGGCCTTCACCCCGGGTAGTATCCATACTTTCCCCACTACTGTATTAATTTTGTAATCTTCACCCCGTTGGTATCCGTACTCTCCCCACTACCGTATTAATTTTGTAATCTTCACCCCGTTGGTATCCGTACTCTCCCCACTACTGTATTAATTTTGTAATCTTCACCCCGTTGGTATCCGCACTCTCCCCACTACCGTATTAATTTTGTAATCTTCACCCCGTTGGTATCCGCACTCTCCCCACTACCGTATTAATTGTGTGGCCTTCACCCCGGGTAGTCCCCACGACTGTTCCTGTGGTCTCCACCTCGGATAGTATCCCTACTCTCCCCACTACTGTATTGTCGTCTTTATCCTGGGTTGTATCCGGACTATCCCAACTACTGTATTAATTTTGTGGTCTCTATCCCGGGGTAGTACCGGTGCTCTCCCGACGACTGTTCCTGCGGTCTCCACCCAGGGTAGTACCCGT
>JABMCL010002470.1:2137500-2150000 GCA_018857735.1 Alviniconcha marisindica
CTCGTCCGTTATTCATACGTGCTTTTTTGTTTCCTGTTTGTTTGTTTGTTTTGTTGAAAGGAACAAAAAGTTAAACAAAACAAGTAAACATCCTCTGGTGGAGTTTATGTACCTTCCATTTACTCGCATACCAGGTGAGAGTTACCGGAGGCGACTCAGGTCTTTGTTGTTGAGTTTGTGTGACGTCTTTCGAGTGCTAATTAACTGCCTTGTGTCTTGATTCTGCACGAGTGCTCAGGGCCTCGTTCTTTTTCATATTCTTAAATTAAAAAAAAGGCAAATTAGCTATATTATGAGTTAACTTTTAACTAACTAACCGACCAACAAATTAACGTTAAATTTCCTTGTTCTTCTTGTTCTTCTTCCTTTTTTATTTAAAGTCTTTTCATGTAAATCATATTAGACTGATCTAACAATTATCATGCTAACAACATATGTCAACAAGTTGCAGCAAACATAATAACAAGAACTTTTCAATTATATATATATAAACTATTACAAAAAGACTAACCGACAAGCTAACTTACCTTCGCGAGAGAACGTACAATATGAACGCTTTTGTTTACAATTACAACTGCATCAAAGGACACAGCTTCTTGACTTTTGCTCAGCATTTTTGTCATGTCTTTCCACTTGATAATCGCACAGCCCTATTATATGTGGTTTGAGCTGGAGTTTTTTATTTTATTTTTATTGGATCAACATTTTGGTATGAGTGCCATATACGTAAGGTAAATGGGCAAATAAACCTCAAAACAACCCACTTGCCTTGTATCAATTATTGAGAGCAGGTTTCCTTCTTCTTCCTTTTTTTAAAATTTAAAGCATTTTCACATATGTGATATTGGACTGTTCTTACAATTAACAAGCTAACAACACATGTCAGCCAGTTACAGACAATGACAATAACAGACCTCACCATTAAAAACTTATTTGCAGTCGCAAAAACAAGAATACATTTGTATATGTATCCATGCGGCCGGTCTAGCCTAGCGGTAAGGCGTTAGGCTGGCAAGCAGAGGGACGTCGATTCGATTCTGCTTTGGCTCTCCTTTCTCTTCAAAAGTTGTGGTCTGTGGACACTGTCTTGTGATTTTGTCCCTCACAATGAATGAAACATTAAAATGGCTCTCGTCGCTGCCCACCTTAATGCAGGAGTCATTCTGGTGGTGACAGTGTAGCGATAGGTGTAGTCTCCCTCTTCTCCAACTTCCAGGAATCTCGGTCCCCGCCAGTACCTCTTCGGAGACAACTCGGTGTTAAACAGGTTTAACCAACCCAAACCAAAGTATCAACAACCATATCATTCAACCCGATTACAAAGCAAGATCTCGTTAATGGTATCGTCGTTGTTTTTCTTCCCCATTGTCCTCCGTCGCCACCGTCAAAGAAGCCGCCATGCGACTGACGGAGCTGTGAGACGTGAGAATAAGGCAACCGGCAGTTAATCAGTCTGTTTGCACCGTTATCACCCAGGCTCAGTATCATGGCTACTTCGTCGAACACAAACTCAGGTTCAGGTAGGTAAACCCATTAGCTTCCTATAACGGCGTCATCGTCGTTCAATCGAAAGCCAATCAGGGCAAGGGCATCACGCTTATCAAAACGAACCGACGCGACAGCAGCGGCGTTTTGGAAGTCCCTCAACTGGGACGCAAGCTAATTACATCTCTATCTTTTTCTCCACTCTTCCGCGTGTGTGCGTCGGCAACACTGTGACTCTCGTTTCAATCCCATTAGAAGGCGAGGAGGGCGAAACAAGAGACTGGTAGGTGAGAGGTGTTTGTCCCTGCGATAAGATGCCGCCTCTTCAAGGGATTTCCCTGTAGCCGGTACAAACTCAGCATCATTTTACGTCGTGTTGGCCAATCTGTACCAAGCGAAGGGCTGTACAAATTCTGGATCCCGCAAACCTTCAGCAAGCGCCGAAGACACTCAGACGCAGGCAACGGCTTGAAAACAAGACTGTCTTGTAGGGCAATACAAACACGTTTCTTCATACATTCCCTGACAAACTCATGTTCGCGGCTTCCTCTCGCGTGATCTGACGACAGTCTCTGAAGATGCCGATTCGGATTCAACATTGCAACAGTTGAAGCGGCGAGCAAGTGCGAGTGTGGGCCGAATGGATCAACAGTCGTTACGCGACAAAGCCATCGCTCCGACTGGCTGGATCCTCTCCCGTGTTGACCGATTGAGTCTCCGTGATGGGAGAGTTGCGCAACGGGAGATTATCCACTGGAGAGCAGCCCGCTCCCCGACGAGCACTAGTAAGCAAACGGTTCCCCACTTGGGTAAGCCTACATCAAAGCGGTGAGGACAGAAGCGTTTAATTGAGTTGTAAATAAATGATAGTCTATCTCTGCACCCGCTTCTCGTCGGCGCTCCATTGATGTACAGGGAAGGAGGAACGCTCTCTCTCTCTCTCTCTCTCTCTCTCTCTCTCTCTCTCTCTCTCTCTCTCTCTCTCTCTCTCTCTCTCTCTCCTCTCTCTCTCCTCTCTCTCCTCTCTCTCCTCTCTCTCTCTCCCCTCTCTTCCAAAGCCTCTCTCTCTCTCTTCTCTCTCTCTCTCTCTCTCTCTCTCTCTCTCTCTCTCTCTCTGTGCGCGCGCTGTCGTGGCGGCGGTGGTGTGTGTGTGTGTGTGTGTGTGTGTGTGTGTGTGTGTGCAACGTAGTTAAGGAGTTTAACCGCTGAAGGAGCTGGTTGTTATCAACCACGGAGACACGTGTGAACACTCTACACACCACTCAATAGAAGCAGGCCAAGGAATTTCACTCAGTTCCGCATATATAGAATTCATTGAAGGGCCCTTTCAGCTGCATCCGTGTGTTGGACACAACGCGATCAAAGTCCTGGTGAAATGAGATTTCTGATGGACGCCGACCACTAGGGTACGTGATATCAGCGTGGACACTTCAGTTTTGGGAGAAGCGACGCAGGATTTGTGGTAACACATTTGTTCAACTGGTTTCGACGACAAAAGAACGAAGAGGGCAGTCAAACAACCACCCACATCACACGAAGTACTGGACTCCAAAGACATGGAAAGGTTTGCAACAACAATATCGGAAACAACAACGTCTACTGTAACATCATATACTGTAGACAACGACAAAAAAATCTGAGACAAGGGGTGCGTGCGTGCGTGTGTGTGTGTGTGTGTGTGTGTGTGTGTGTGTGTGTGTGTGTGTGCGTGCGTGCGTGCGTGCGTGCGTGCGTGCGTGCGTGCGTGGTGCGTGGTGTGTGTGTGTGTGTGTGTGGGTGTGTGTGTGTGTGTGTGTATTGTGTGTGTGTGGTGTGTGTGTTTTGTGTTTGGTGTGTGTGTGTGTTGTGTGTTTTGGTGTGTGTGTGTGTGTGTGTGTGTGTGTGTGGTGTGTGTGTGTGTGTGTGTGTGTGTGTGTGTGTGTGTGTGTGTGTGTGTGTGTGTGTGTGTGTGTGTGTGTGTGTGTGTGTGTGTGTGTGTGTGTGTGTGTTGTCTGTGTGACCTTCAGAATAATTCTACAAAACAGCAAACATAGTTTAAAGCAGAGCCATGTGCAAGCACACGTTTATTACAAAATCATTATTTTACAGCACGACCTATATAATTTTGTATATTTAGTCACAACATTCGAGTGTTAAATCAGCAAAGCGTTCTTGCAATATTGTCACAAAATCGAGTGTTATATAAGCAAAGCGTCCTTGCAAAATTGTCATTTTACAAGACTGAAACTTAACATTCAGATTGATACCATTAAATATTATTTACTTTGAAATACATTAGCTGTACCTCTTACAGGCAAACCACTCGACCTTCAGTTGAGATCTGAAAGAGCCCCATTAAACAGAAACTTGGGAAGTCCGATAAACGACTACCAACGAATATACAAAGAGCCAGACAATTAACGAAAATCAACTAGCAATGCAACTATAAACAAGCCCGACAATGAGACCATAACAAGGTGAGAACAATGCGGCGTTACAATTCTTTTCACGGTCGTTGTGGAAAATCAACAAACAAGAATCCAACCCCCAAGGACCTAGTCACGGATTGAACAAAACGTCGATGAAACGTAAATGATGTGGTGGATGAGAATTTGACAGGTACAAATACCATCAGAACAGCATTTCTATTGTGGCTATTGTTTTACCTGTGTGAACAACCAACACATAGCATAGGGGACTAATTAATGCTCAACAAGTCCGAAGCTCGATACCACCCTTACGAGAGTAGCCTACTTTTGTGTTATGAAACACCACCGAGCTTCGTAGGGTTGTTGAGTCACAAATGATTAGAATAAAAGCTATGTTCGTTTGTTTGCTTGTTTGTTTCCTTGCTTGCTTTTAATGTTTTAGGGTGTTTCTTAAGTTTCTGGAGAGAAAAATCCGATTTCTGGGGGGGTGGGGGGAGGGGGGGGGGGGGGGGGGGGGGTGTCTTATTTATAAAAACAAAACAAAAAAGAACAAAAACAAAAAACAAAAGCAAAAACAAAAGAAAGAAAAAAACTTCAGCTTTTCTTTTTATGTCAGTGCCAGCGCTCTTCCAGACACAGGCATTCAACAATACTGCGACAAGATAAGTACACTATTTTTATTCATCACTGTTTAACTGTCGTTTTGCCGCTTTGAAGAAGGGCCTTACCCCGAAAATTTGCAACTGTTTTTTTTAAATTGTTCTTGTAAAATCAGCGTTCTTTTAGTAGTTTATGTATCTGGATCTTCAGCTTTTCTGTAATACCGGCAGGACCGGCCAAGCATATCACGGGATTTCGGTCCCCGCCGTTACTTCTCCGAAGACAAACTCGGCATTAAACAAGTCTGACAACGACACGGCTATGTACCAACAGACAAGGCGATTAATGTATTTTGTTCCTTTTTCTAGTCAAAGCGGCACAATTTGCTTTTGCACAAAAATGACTGCCACTGCGGGACAGTCAGTAACAACCCCCTAACTCTCACCTGGGCCCATGTTGATCATGTATAAAGAGCAAATAGCCCTTTTAATCGCGTTTAGCTTCTAAACGGTGATTTCAGTTGAAAAAATCGGCATGTGTGGAGCGCAAATAGGACTATCAAAAGTCTGAAACAATAATGACTGCTAGCGCTCTAAAACAAGATCCAAAGACATAAAAGATTTAAAAGAACGCTATTTATTCGGACAAAAACACAGTCTGCAAATGTTCATGGTAATCCCCTTTAACAAGCTACAAAACGACACTTAAAGAACAGTTAAACGGTAAAAAACAAAAACAAAAAACAAAAACATGAAAAATGAGATAGAAAGGTAAACCTGTTTTTGATTGAGCTATGTTGTTTTCCTGCCCAGTGCTTGGAAGAATGTTGGCATGACAATGACATGTAATAGGAGTGTGAAATAGGACTATCCGGCTCGCCTAACCACGTTTAAAGTTGTAGCCTCATATCCCTACCTGGAACAAGATCCGGACTTATGGACTCTTTAGGTAATCGGGATTAGAGGCTTTACTTGCTCTTTATACATATTGGCCCTGAACAATACTTTAAAATTGTTTTTATTATAGTTTAAAAGTCGCCGTAATAGACGAAGTCAGTCATTCTCTGGAAGAGTGAAATATCGCTTATGACCTGCTCGTGAGCAGTATACAATATATATATATATATAGAGAGAGAGAGAGAGAGAGAGGGGGGGGGGGGTCTTTCTTTCTCTCCCTCATGGGCGATTTTTTTTTAAAACCAGGACATGCTTGGACTGTTGTTATACGTTCTCTATATATAGATATATAGATACAATGATGGGGTACATTGATCGTTTGTTCGTTAGTCTTGTGGGTTTTTTAACGCGGCCGAGTTGCCTCCGATGAGGTACCGGGGAGGTACCGGCGGGGACCGAGATCCCAGAAGGTGTGGGATGGTGAAGTATACCTAACACTACACTGTCACCACCAGAACATTGTGCATAAAGATGGGCAGTGATGAAATCGATTTTAATGTGTCATTAATCGTGAGTGGCAGAGTCACAAGACACTGTCCATAAAAATTAATCACAATTTCTGAAGAGAGAGGAGAGCTCAAGGTGGAAACCGAACCGACTTTTTTTCTTTCTTTTTTTTAGCTTACTAACCTAACGCCTTACCGCTAGGCCAAACCGCCTCACAGGGTACACTCAATAGTAAGTACGTAAACATGGTGCTTAACGTCCAGAGAAACCATAAGGCTTATTAGGGACGGGGAGAAAAGGGGGATAGGTAGGTAGTGTTGCTTAATGTCCTCAGATGTCAGTTGATATATTAGGGACAAGCTGTGACCAATGCCGAAGCATGGTTCAATATAGCTTTACGTCCACGGAAACCAGAAGGCTCGTTAGGACGAGACAGCCCAGGACGTCCACCTCGACTCACACAACTCCTGAACTATGAAGAAAAAGGGGAGGAGAAAGGGGAGATGATATACCTACTGCTACACTGTCACCGCCAGAATGACTCCTGCATTGAAGGACAAGTTAAGGTTTGGGGTGATTTTTGACACGATTTTCGCTATAGCTCGCTGAGAGTCATTTTGAATGTTCCATTAATTGTGAGGGACAAAGTCAGAAGACAGTGTCCACAGACCACAACTTTTGAAGAGAAAGGAAAGCCAAAGCAGATTCGAACCGAGGTCCCACACTCCGAGCATCGCTTTCCGGCACCTTCCTCCAAACTCTGCCAGATCTGGTTACGCCCTTGAAGGGGCACTCTTTACCGTCGCGCAGTTGTCCACCGACGCGGTCAGCGCCCTCCGAAAGGTTTGGGTACTAGTGAAACTGTGAAAGCGACATAGCGTCCAAGCACGCACATAAACATGAGGCGCCCGGGTTAAAAAGAAAAAAGAAAGAAAGAAAAGAGTTCCCTCTCGATTCAAACGATTTTGGTTTTATTTGTGCTGGCGTAAGCAACGTGGTCAGTTATAAAAGAAACGTCTGATATAATCTGAGTCATGGTTCAGGAGCTGTGTGAGAGTCGAGGTGGACGTCCTGGACTGTCCGTCCTAACGAGCCTTCTGGTTTCCGTGGACGTAAAGATTTATTGCACCGTGCTTCGGCATTGGTCAAAACTTGTCCCTAATATGTCAACTGACATCTGAGGACATAAGGCATCACTTCATCATCATCATCATCATCATCATCATCATCATCATCATCATAATCTGAGTTGTCTGTTACAAACTTACTGCCGTTTGAGCATCATCGAAAAACTGTTCGTTAGCCGGCAGTTTTGGGAGACCTATGGCGTAATCAACTATGGCAGTGGTTGGAGGAAGGATGTCGTAAGCCATGCTTGGAGTTTGCCGAGGTCCTTCTGTTACCAGCCTAACGCCTTACAGCTAGGCCAAACGGGCTCACAACGACCCACAATAATAATAAAATAACAAAAAATTAAAAAGTAAGTAAACATGGTGCTTAACGTCCACAGAAATCATAAGGCTTATTAGGGACGGGGAGAAGGGGGGAAAAGGGCACGGAGGTGGGTGGAAAGGGAGATTATATACCTATCGCTACACTGTCACCACCAGAATGACTCCTGCATTAAGATGGGCAGCGATGAGAGCCATTTTAATGTTACATAACTGTGGGGGTCAAAGTCACAAGACAGTGCCCACAGACCACAACTTTTGAAGAGAAAGGAAAGTCGAAGCAGATTCGAACCGAGGTCCCTCTGCTTACGAGCCTAACGCCTTACCGCTAGGCCAAACCGGCTCACAAAAATTATTTTAAAAAAGAAGTCAGCAAAGCCCACAAGGCCCGCAATTTGCACACGCGAAAAAGGGGACATAACAGACGGCGTCACAACGCGGCGTTGGCATAAAGTGCGACACAAATCGGAAGCGAACCTTCAGCAATGTATCGACCCGACAGGACCACACACAGTCGCGTACCATGTAACGGGTGGAAGATAAACTCCACAGCTCACAGAGCTGGCGACACCCTGGCTGTGGTCGGGCCGCGGGTTCGTTTGTCTCCCCTTCCTTCTTGTTGCCAAAATGTAGCGGCAGGAAGAGCGGACAAAATGTATTACTGGCTATTTCTGTTTGCTCTCAGTTTTTGCAGGACGTCTAGAAGCGGCGAGGCTTTGTGTCGCAAGCAGGGACAGGTAATTAGTGCCAACAGGAGTTATTCACTCCTGGTGCCAATTAATGGTCCTGAGTGTGTCAGTTGAAATTATTAGACGGCATATAGAGTCGTGGGAAAGAAACGGACCACACGTTATTAGATGCCTATATTGACCCCTTCCCCCTTTATCGTGGGGCGTCGGGGAGGGGGAGAGACGGGGATGGGGGGGGGGGGGGGTAAGGTGCTGCTTTTAAGTCTTTACGTCATCTTCAAGGTATCATTTACGTTTATTTCGAGGACACGAAGCTGACATGCAACGTTCACACAAAATGTCTTTGAAAAATGAAACAAAAAAACACACACACACACACACACACACACACACACACACACACACACACACACACCACACACCACACACACCACACACACACGCACCACGCACAGCACGCAGCGACGCGCGCACACACACACACACACACACACACACACACACACACACCACACACACACACCACACACACACACACACCACACACAACAGCACGCACACACAACACACACACCACACACACACACACACACACCACGACACACACACACACACACAACACACACACACACACAACACACACACACACACACACACACACACACACACACACACACACAACCACACACATCCACACCCCCACCCCCACCCCACCCACAACCCGCCACACACACACACACACACACACACACACACACACACACACACACACACACACACAACACCAAACAAATACGTTTTAATAGGACAAAAGCAAACGGGCAAGTTTCCGGAATATTGATGCTTTCATCCAGACAACGAACAAACAAGAGTAATGAAAGCAACGACTATATTGTATATAGATGTGTCTTTTCTGCCTTTCCATTATTCTTGCGGACCTTAAACGTTTGTTCGTTGGCTTCACAAAAGCAGGGAGCATGCAAGCTGTCCATGAATGCGATCCACATGGTCATTTGGCTATTAGTCCACGAAAAAAAAAAACGGGTTTATTAGACACGGCAGGGGAGTAGGATGATATACGTAACGACACACTATCACTACCAAAAAGACACTAACAGGAGCAGTGGTATTAGCCATTTTAATGCTTCGTTCATTATGAAGGACAAAACCACAAGAGTCCAGCAACCACAACATTTTAAAAAGAAACTAGGGTAAGTAAGTAAATTGGTGTTTTACGCCCAGTCAACCGTTACGGTTATATCACGGCGATACACATTTTGTCATTACACAACAGAGAAAGGGGAGCCGAAGCGAACTCAAACAGACGTCAGTCCGCTCACCAGCCTAGCGCCTCACCGCTGAGCCAATCCGGCTCATGTCCACACTGGCACAGCCGCCATATAACTTATCACAGCCTACGTGCACTGTTTGCCGACGACGCCGACAACATCCGCTACACTGGCCTTTATTGTAGGTACCAGGGGTGGGCGATCATGTGCCCGTTTCTTTGTCCACTGACTCATTTCCTTCAGCTGCCAATGGCCTTTGAGAACTAATATTTAGCTTGTCGCCCAATTTGTTGTGTGTTGAGTCCATGCAGGAAGGCATCAGAGGGCTACCCTTCGCTAGGGCCAGCTACCCGTATAGTGTACCTCCTAACTTACTGGACTGGTTGGGTGAATTTGACGAGCATTTGAGTTTCCTTGGGTGTCTAACACACACCACACACACACACACACACACACACACACACACACACACACACACACACACAACAGATATATATATATATATACAATATATATATACAATTTGAAAACAGTAATAAAAATATGTCGGCGAAAGTTTCATGAATCCATTTTACGAGCACTAGTCTCAAAATGCCAACGTTTTGTTTCATAAGCTCCAGTGTGTCAGGTATTTCGGCTAGGCGGACTAATTTCAAAGATTTGAATACAGTCTTTATGCTTGCTTGGTATGGTGAATATCTCTCTAATAACGACAATGGTATATGGAAGAGTTTATTTTTGTTCAAAAGACGATTGCAAGTGTTAATCAAGTGTGTGAGTATCTGAGAACTGTCAGTACAAGCGCTGTTAATGACGATGTGTCTTTCTGTTCTTCTGTCTCTTTTTCTGTAGAGTGACCACAACCATCAGGTTGATGATTTTGTCAGTGTGGTGATGGTGATGATGTAGAGCTTAATGTCCTCGGATGTCGGTTGACATATTAGGGACAAACTGTGACCAATGCGTAAGCATGGTTCAATGTTGCTTTACATCCACAGAAACCATAAGGCTCATTAGGACGGGAAGCCCAGGACGGCCACCTCAACTTTTTTCACACAGCTCCTGAACTCTGAAGTCAATATGGGAAGGGGGTGGGAGATTTGAGGGATCTGCGTGAGAAAAAAGGAAGAGAAATACACAGAGCTGGTGTTTCTCTAACAGACCGTTGACGCTGTCAAGAGTGTTGGATGATGTTTCTACTGCTGGGACTTCAAAGGACGCCGTGTGAGTATCGTTCAGCCTTAACTGCACCAAGCACTGGGCCCAGCAGCGAGGTGTCGCTGTGTGTTGAAGACCCCGGCGTTAATACAGCCTGTCGCCACTTGTCGCCAATATTCCGGAACTTGTCTGGAATTCTGAATGGGCGTCAGCCGCGAATGAGGACGGCAAGGCCTCTCTCTCTCTCTCTCTTTGCAAACACTACCCCCTGACATCCCATAATAATACCCCCACCCACACCCACACCTCCACCTCTTTCCCCCAGCCTCTCAACAATGGCCGCTGGTCAGATCCCTGCCCGAGACCTTGTTGACACATTTTGTGGGCCAAGCAAACAGGCGCGAAACGCCCTGCTTTCAATGATTAATTAAAGACCAATTAGTTGAAACGGCAAACAGCCGCGCTAAGTAGTCTATCTGTGAAAACTCTCAGCGGGGCGGCACAATAGCGGGTAGCGAACGGGTGGATCGGGTTACCTCCGCGGCTTTCTTTGCCCACCCGACCCCTGTTAGTGGCGACACCCCCGAACTGTGTAGCGGCGGTCACGGGGGCCGATCTCGGTCTGGACAGCCAGGGCTCTGGTTTCACTGGGCGTTGCGCTTGGTCGCTACAGTAAACAGCGCCTGCTGCTGCGTGGACAGATGGTTTCTGTCGGATGGTCATCGATTGGTCAGTTACTGGACCTACAAGGCGGCAGAGTTGGTCAAGGAGTACGCCAGAGTTCAGGAGCTGTGTGAAAGTCGAGGTGGCCGTTCTGGGCTCCCCGTCCTAATGAGACTTATGGTTTCTGTGGACGTAAAGCAACAATGAACCATGCTTAGGCATTGGCCACAGTTTGCCCTAAATAATTATGTCAACCGACATCCGAGGACATTAATCTCTACATCATCATCATCATCATCATCATCATCATCAAGGAGTTCGCAGAGCTCAGGAGCTGTGTGAATGTCGAGGTGGCCATCCCGGGCTCCCCGTCCATAATAAGCCTGGTGGTTTCTGTGGACGTAAAGCAACACTGAAACCAAAAAAGGAGTGCGTCAAGTCGGACTGAAATCAAAGATTGTACAGCTGCTTGTACCGTTTTCCCGAAATGTGACTGCGTGATACATACGACTGTCACTTAACGAATTCGAGCATTGTTTCGGTTTAATCAGAGTGTCTTATTAAGTTCTATTCTTCAAAATAATACAGCCGGGATACGCATTAGACTGTTGATGTCATCATTTTTTTCCCTATAATTATGTTCTTGCTGCTTTGGACTCCTAGAACGATTGTAAAGGTGGACCAGACGGAGGCGGGGGGGGGGGGGGGGGGGGGGGAGAGGAAGAAGGCTACACTGACAACAGCAGTGACGATGATGGTCGTAGTGGTATCAATGTGTTGATCTAGGAAGAAAAAAGACGTATTAATGAAGAGGGAGAAGGAAAACGCAGAAATACGGTGGGTAGTGAAGTGGCATGCTCGAAGAGAACGAAAAGACAAAAAGGAGAAATTAATGTATTATCTGTCCGTAAACCGATTACATAAAAGAGAATGAAACTATAATGTGATCTTGCACGATACATTATTGCTATATGAAAAGAAAAGAAAGAAAAAAACTCGTTGGCGATGTTACTGTATCTAAAACGTTTGTCCTTGAGATCATTTAGCGAATTAACCAGTCATTCGATGGCCACCATGGCCACCTTCCGACAGCTGTTGATCCTTACTGCTGATTACTCAGGGCGGAAAGGACAAGCAGAAGACATTGACCGAATCCCACTTTGAAGTGATCGTGAGGTGAAAGAAGGATCAAATTCGCCCTGTGTCCGGCTACATTGGCCATTGTGTCCCACACCCGCCCCGTCCCCGACCCCGTCCCCACCCAAACTCAAACACACCGATCACATTCGATCACCATATCGAGATGGTTCCCCAAACGCAAACACGCCGATCACACCCGGTCTCGGTGCGCCTC
>JABMCL010002470.1:2165000-2172500 GCA_018857735.1 Alviniconcha marisindica
GGTGGGGGGACGGGGTGGGGGGGGGGGGGGGGGGGGGGGGGGGGGGGAGAAGCCGCGTTCATGCGGCGGCCATTTCACGTTAGAGTCTGTCACCTGCGTCGCTTCATCAAGCTGTCGCAGCGGACTAGTCAGTCCCAGCTAACGCAGGTGAAAGCTCCGGCACTCAGCTGTTGTGTGCTCTGATTGGCAGATGATTGACTCGAAGGTTGTCTTCAAGGCTCAGTCAGTCTCTTCCCGCCTTCCCCCACCGCCCACCCTCAGTACCCCGCCCTACCCCCGAGACCCCTTACCCCCCCCCCTCCCCCCCTCCCCCTCCCCCACCTTCTTCCTGGCTTTTAGCTGGAGCCTGTTGTTTGGCTCGGTCTTGGCGCTCCTTGACAAGTTGCGCTGCAGGCCACGAGTGGACAATTCCTGACACCGGCCAGCCACACCGACGTACCGTCCCGTGAACGGACTGGAACCTCCAACAAGAGAGAGACGCTCTCACGTTGCTAGTGGCCGCTTCCCCACCACCACCTCCTCCTCCTCCTCCTCCTCCTTCTCCTTCCTTCCCCGCCAGCGCTATCGCCACAGAACCAGCAAGGCGCAGAAGATCGAGATGCGAGTGGTGTCGGCTGATAGCCTTGTGGAGGAACTAATAGGAAGTGGTTGTTGCTCCAACGCTTCATAATGAGTCCTCGCACCGGAACCGAGAGCAGATGCACTCAGGCCAGCAGAACGTTCGGCAGGACGCTCGGACACAGGCTCTTTTGTCACGGCCGCTGTCCGTGTTGGCGACTTGCGCTCCGACTCCTAACGGGAAACACTCCACTTCAGTGTTGTTGACTGTGACTAGCTTCCCAGACTGATTCAGGACTTGTTTCACTCTGTCGCTTCGCCTGTAGCCTACACAGAGTGCCGTGACTGAACAATCTCACTAGACGTCGTCGCCGATCTGCAGCACATTACTTTGCGTACGGTTTTGCGGTGATGAACGTCCTTGCCTTACCGGAGTGAAGCTCTACATGCTTTTTATTTTTTTGTGTGCGTCGTGTTTTCTTTCCTTGTAAATCAGTCACTTGACAGATTTCCTGACAGTTGTTTTTAATCTTCCGGAGTGGTGTACGGGAATATACAGTGACTTGCCGTTTACTCAGTGAGGGAAGAAATGACTGAAGAGAAAGTAAAACAAGCGAAGAATAGTTATTTTAGACCTTTGTGGTGAGAACTCGGGAACATGGTGTCATCAGTCTAACAGAGAGACAAAGGACACTACCGGAGGAAAGGATGTCAAGGAGATGAAACCCGGAATCTGCTGAATAGCCTACATATATTACATCAGTGACGGAAGACCAGTAACTCCCTGGAGCAAAAACAAATATTATTGTGTTTTTACGGAGATGAAACTTACCCTGAAACTGTGTAACGTGCACATCCCCAGTGAAAACTAAACGATGTGTTATTAGTGGGGCCAAACCCAGAACCTGTATAGCGCTCATCACCAATGAATGGACGAAAGGATGTGTTTCTAGTGTGGAGAACCCCTGAACCTGTATAACGTGCACATCACCAGTGAATGAACAAAAGGATGTGTCTCTAGTGAGAAGAACCCTTGAACCTGTATAATTCGCACATCATCAGTGAATGGACGAAAGGGTATGTCAAGTGAGCCGAAACTCTAAACCTGTGTAACGTGCACGTCACTAGTGAATGGACGAAACTACGTGTTTTTAGTGGGACGAAACCCTGAACGTCTGCACTGAACGTGCAGAACACCAGCGAAAGTGAAAACAGGTGTGTGTTGTTAGAGAGGCGGCACCCTGACCGAGTATAACGTGCACGGCACCACCCAGTGACGCTCGATGATGATGCAGCACCCACAACACCCGCCCCACGGGCCTGGACTCTTGCCCGGGGCGGGTCTGGCCGGCCTCTACCCCCTCTCCCCCACCGCCATCAGCAGCCACAACCCTCCGCATCATCCGCACCACAGTCTGCACGGCAGCCACAACGGCGCGTCCAACGCAGCCTCCTCCACGTCATCGCCGTCGTCAGAGCACCCATCGTCGACATCAACAACGACATCGTCCTCCTCCTCCTCGTTCCGTATCGATGACATTCTGGGGAAGACCACCCTGGCACGACCGACCCCCATTCACGCCACCGCCCCGGCAACGGCGTCAGCAGCAGCGGCAGCGGCGGCGGTGGCGGCAGCAGCATCTCTCTCATCCTCAGGGGGTGCTCTCCTCGGGGGCGGGGCGGCTAGCGCGGTGGCCGGGGGCCTGGGGGTCCCGCCGTCAGCCGTGTCCCCCTCGGCGCTGTTCAAACCCCTGGCGCTGTACGACCCGGGGCTGATGGGCCCCGGGTACCTGCCGCCCCACGTGCACCCGCTGGCGGCCTACCCCACGGCCCTGATGAACCAGCTGTACGCGCTGCCCTATACCCGGCCGGACCACTACGCCCTGTTGGAGCGACACTCCGCTCTGGCCAAAGGTAGGCCGCCTAGGCACTCTCAGCATTACACCATCAATCATGCACCAGACACTACACGACTCAATGTGTGTACGGTTCTAACCAATTAATGTGGGCTGCTTAGGGCCCCGCTACCATGCACCAAAAACTACACTAGACGATGTGTACGGTTCTAGCCAAAGGTGGGCTGTTTAGGCACAATCAGTATTACGCTACCATGCATCAAAAACTGCACTGGACGATGTGTACGGTTCTAGCCAAAGGTGGGCTGTTTAGGCACAATCAGTAATACGCTACCATGCACCAAAAACTACACTAGGCGATGTGTGCGGTTCTAGCCAAAGGTGGGCTGTTTAGGCACAATCAGTAATACGCTACCATGCACCAAAAACTACACTAGGCGATGTGTGCGGTTCTAGCCAAAGGTGGGCTGTTTAGGCACAATCAGTATTACGCTACCATGCATCAAAAACTACACTAGACGATGTGTACGGTTCTAGCCAAAGGTCGGCTGTTTAGGCACAATCAGTATTACGCTACCATGCATTAAGAACCATAAGCGACAATGTGGGCGGTTGTGGCCGAAGGTAGCCATCATGGGGAAGTCAGCGTTACACTGCCAGAAAAACTAAAAAGTACACGAGACGATAATAATTTATTATGAGATGTTCTAGCCAAAGGTGGGCTGCTTAGGCATAATCAGGCACCCGCACGCACGCACGCACACACACACACACACACACACACACACACACACACACACACACACACACACACACACACGCGCAGCGCGCGCGCGCGCACGCACGCACGCACGCACGCACGCAGGCAGGCAGGCAGACAGACGGGCAGACAGACAGACAGAAACACGCGAGATTATGCCAGCGGTTCTGGCTGCTTAAGGCACAGTCAGTATTACACTGCCAACTCCATACCTCGCTTTCCGACACCTTTCGCCAAACTCTGCCAAAACTGGTTACGCCATTGAAGTTACCTTCGCTTTCAAGTTCCAGTTCAAACGTTGCTTTACGTCCACAAAGACCATAAGGACTATTAGGCACGGGGAGCTCAGGACGGCCACCGCAGCTGATGAAGTGATGCTTAATGTCCTCAGATGTCAGTTGACATATTAGGGACAAGCTGTGTCCAATGCCGAAGCATGGTTCATTATAGCTTTACGTCCACGGAAACCAGAAGGCTCGTTAGGACAGACAGCCCAGGACGGCCACCTCGACTCTCACACAGCTCCTGAACTATCCCACCACAGCTCCTGAACAGCTCTTTATAACGACGTTAAGTTCAATACCGCTTTACGTCCACAGAGACCATAAGGACTGTTGGGGACGGGGAGCCCAGGACGGCCACCTCGACTTTCACACCGCTCCTGAGCACTGTTACTTTTGCGCATCTGTCAACCGAAATGATCACTCCAGTAAGTCTCACGACGTTAGTGCCCGCCGTAAGATTTGTGAAACGGTTGAGCACTAAAGACTGCGGAAGTAACAAAGCGTTGAAGCACGCATGTAGCATGTGAGCATCGGAGGCCCCGGGTTCAAAAAGAAAAGAAGAAAGAAAAAAAGAAAAAAAGAGTTCCGTCTCGATTTGCACGATTTTGGTTTTATTTGTGCTGCCGCAATAAGCATTGCGAGTGGCTTTAACCCCTTCACTGCCAGGATGTTACTTCAAAACAACCATTAAAAGAGCAAAATTCGAAACCATGAAGCCTTCTTGTCTTCTGTTTCGCATTGGCATGTGAAAGGAGTTTTATTAAAAAGAATAGCATTGAAAGTAGATGTGTCATAGGACCGGAAAATACACTGTTTTCAGGCGCGTCCGTGCATCTTTCTGCCCGGAAATTCTACAGGCTGGGGCAGTGAAGGTGTTAAGAAGGGACGTGGTGGCAGTGAAAGGGTTAAGAGTAACCCGGCCTGATGTAATCTGAGTTGTCTGTATAGTTACAAGCTTAATGTCATCTGAATACCAACGAAAAACTCATTATTATTATTCTTCTTCTTCCTTTTTTATTTAAAGTCTTTACACATAAGTGATATTAGACTGATCTTACTATTATCATGCTAATAACACGTGTCGGCAAGAAAAACTCTCAGTTAGCTGACAGAAACAGTTTTCAGAGACCTATGGCGGGGATAGCTCAGTGGTTAGAGCGCCGGACTCGTGATTGAAAGGTCGCAGGTTCGAATCCCTGCTGGAGCGGCGGGAGAATTTTCTTCTCCAGGGTCGACTTTCTGTGCTGATTCTTATTTCGGTATCCGTTCCACCCCGTGTTACCGCAGTAGCACGTAAAAGATCCCGGTCATTCTGCCAAAAGTGCAGGTGGCAGGTACAAAACACGCATCACTTACGTATGTGGCTTTGCATGAAGTGACATGGTGCATGGTTGTATGGTGTACACAGAACTTGCGCCGAGACGGCTGCAGTTTCATGTGGCACCAGCCATGCCAGCGCTGTAAGTACACACTTCGGTGGATATTTAAAAAACAAAAAAACAAAAACGCTATAAAGCTAGTCACTCATGTAGAACCACATGCGAGCGCAGTGAGTCTGCTCAAGAGAGCGGAGAATAGCGCTATATATAAACGATCATCAATCAAAGCCCCAGTTATGGCAGTGGTTTGAGGAAGGATGCCGTAAACCAGTCTGGGAGTTTGTGTGACACTAACATACACTAATATACACAGTGTATGTGTGTATACATACACTAATATACACAGTGTCTGTGTGTATACATACACTAATATGCACACGAGACGACGTGCGCCGCCAGTTTGGTCAAGAGGAAAGGTAAAAAACTGCTACACAGAAGTCTCAGAGCTCAGGAGCAGTGTGAAAGTCGAAGTGGACGTCCTGGGCTCTTCGTTCCTAATAAGTCCGTACGGTCTCTGTGGACGTAAAGCAACGTTAAACCTGAACTTGCTACACAGAAGGACCACGGTTCGAGCCCGCTTCGGCTCATTCTGGTGGTAACAATGCAGCCTTACGTACACCTCAGATACGCCAGCCCCTCCTCATGGGATCTCGGTCCCCTCCAGTACCTCTTCGGAGACAGCTCGGTGTTGAGCAAACCTGACAACCAGACACGAGGCGACACTATACGATACTGTAGAGTACAGTACGACACAATGCAAGACCAGGCACTAAGGCTTCTCTGGGTCGATTCTTCCGCATTGCCAAAGAGAGGATGGGTAAAGGAATACAGCAGTCCGCCGTCGCACAAAGGGAAGTAATTGGATGCGAGACAGTACGATGCAATACAAGACAGTACCATGGAATACATGACACAAGACAGTACGATGCAATACAAGACAGTACGATGGAATACAAGACAGTACGATGCAATACAAGACAGTACGATGCAATACAAGACAGTACCATGGAATACAAGACACAAGACAGTACGATGGAATACAAGACACAAGACAGTACGATGCAATACAAGATACAAGACAGTACGATACAATACAAGATGCAGTACAAGACAGTACGATGTACTACAAGACAGTACGATGCAATACAAGGCAGTACGATACAATATAAGATGCAATGCGAGACAGTACGATGCAATACAAGACGCAATACAAGACAGTACTATGCAATACAAGACAGCACGATGCAATACAAGACAGTACGATGCAATACAAGACAGTAAGATGCAATACAAGACAGTAAGATGCAATACAAGACAGTACGATGCAATACAAGATGCAATACAAGACAGCACGATGCACTACAAGATGCAATACAAGACAGTACGACGCAATACAAGATGCAATACAAGACAGTACGATGCAATACAAGACAGTACGATGCAATACAAGACAGTGCGATGCAATACAAGACAGTGCGATGCAATACAAGATATAATACAAGACAGTACGCTGCGAAAATAAAAATGGATATGTAAAATACTATCTACATCTTGCAGCACCGATGCCCTTTCTTTCTTTCTTTCTTTTTCCCCGCTAAAGCTTATCTTTAGCAAAGAGGGTAGAGCGTCGCCGCGTCAAGTAACACAATAATACCCTACGATACGATACGATACGACACGATACGGCAACACCGGCAAAAACAAGACAGCCCGATACAAGGGAATAAAATACAAGACCGTTACACCGTTCTCGAACGATGCCCCACCCGTGCCAATTATTATTATTGTTGGTGGTGGTGGTGGTGACGGTGGTGGTGGTGGTGGTGGTGGTGATGGTGGTGGTGGTGAGTAGTAGTAGTAGTAGTAGTAGTAGTAGTAGTAGTAGTAGTAGTAGTAGTAGTAGTAGTAGCAGCAGCAGCAGCAGCAGTAGTGATCGCTTTCATAAAGCGCTATTCTCCGCTCTCGAGCAGACTCAAAGCGCTTCACGTGTATTTTTTAGTTTTTTTTATTAGCTCATGTTGGGTTATTTTGTTGTTTGCATAATCCGCCGAACTCTGGCACGGAATGCAGGATCTTTAACGTGCGTATGTGATCTTTCTGCACGTCAATACAGGCGGGGGGACCTCGGCTTATAGTCTCATCTGGAGGACAAATACATGTAGTAGAGTGGATAAAATAATACAAAGACTAAACTACGACACGAGACGATACGGTGCGGTGCGAGCCAATATTAGACCATATTTATGCCCTGCTATGTCTACAGACTGAGGCAAGATAATACAATGCTACCACAGAATACAAGGCTAGACGCTACAAAATTATGTCTTATTTTAGCCAGCGGTAGGCTACGGCAAAGTAATAGTTGTCAATGAATACATAATCATGCAGAAGAGAGAAAAAAACTCCATTTGAAAGCTATTGTAAAATAAATGCTGACTGGTTAGATGTTTGAATAAATGTATGAACATGCATATTCATAAATGAGATGGTAAGTAAGTAAGTAAGTAACTTGGTGTCTTACGCCCAGTCAACCATTACGGCTATATCAGGATGAAAATGAGATGGGTTTTAGAATAGAATACATAATTATGAATTTTTAGAATAGATTGCATAATTATGAAAAGAACAAATAAATCAGATTATGAACATAACCATGAATAAAT
>JABMCL010002470.1:2177500-2197500 GCA_018857735.1 Alviniconcha marisindica
TTTTGGTTCCTTTCTTGTCCAAACACTCGCCGTTACTTCCCACAAAAGAAACCCAGCGATACCGCCTTGCCTCGTGCTTGGTGCCGTAACAACGTCCGCTGGACCACCTCTGCGTTGCTGGGATCAGGCGATGTGTATCCTTGGCAACGCCAGTGCTCTCTCGTCCGATGGTGCCGGACCTTTCTGCGTCACGCAAAGGACCTGGGTGTTGTTGCTGAGTGATTCTGGCAACGGCGAGAGATTGCGAGTTCGAATCCTTGTCTTCGAGTGGTTAACTTTTCTCTCGAGTGGCGTCTTTCTTTCAGGGTGGTTGTTTCGATGCATGTACATTTTAGGAGGAGACGAAAAAGAGACAGTTGTGTCAATTTGAGGCTAGCGCATGTTACAGACCCTACAGCGGCGAAAAGACGCCGCAGAGTCGGTCTGTGGACACTCATTGAATGTTTTTTTTTTTTAAATATTTAAAAAAAAAGGCTGTAGGTAAGGGGTGATTCCAACCTTGCCCTGACTTGTCGCCCCTGAAATACGTGGCGGCTACTTCCGGAAAGTATTCTCAAGCGAGTATGCAAACACTGGAGTCTGACTTTGTATTGGAAACCCTACTGTACCGAGGTGAACGATGTCATTTTGCTTTGCGGTCAGTCACTTCTTTGCCGGAGTGTTCACTGCAGGCCCTGCGATAGTGTTTGGGAATTTTCCACGCCAAAACTCTGCGCTGTTTTCTCGTTGTTGGCCTAGAACTAAACACGCCGACAAAGCACAGCACTAGCCGAAAATATTTACGATGTCGCGACTGCGACTTGTTGGTTGGTTGTATTAAAGATAACTGCTGGTTATCGCCTTTCTTGAAACTGCTCCATAGCGCGTTTGTACATGTTGCTGTTGATGATCGGTTTTATATTGCGCTATTCTCCGCTCTCAAACAGACTCACCTGTGCTCACTTGTGATTCTACCTGAGTGACTAGCTTTTGTGTGTGTGTCGTCATGGCTTTGTCTGTACCGTGTCCGATATTTCCAGATTTAAAAAAAGAAAAAGAAAAAAGTATTTTTGAAATGTCATGCATGTATGATCCGACGATTTAAAAAAATCAGAATTTTGTCTTACCTATTGTAGGGGCTGATCCTATCTCAACGAACTGTCAAACTACTGTGCAGA
Source organism: Alviniconcha marisindica (assembly GCA_018857735.1). NCBI lineage: Eukaryota > Metazoa > Mollusca > Gastropoda > Provannidae > Alviniconcha > Alviniconcha marisindica. Next base: position 2,178,658 of record JABMCL010002470.1, read on the forward strand.
TGCTTACAAGAAGTCGAATAAGTTCAGTCTTATTAAGTCGCCAAGCAAAAACAAAAACAAACAAAAAAAAGTCGCCAAGCGGAGCGTTTTCTCGTACGTCTGGTGGAAAATATTCCGCTTGAAAGAAAAGTGAGGCATTTTAAACCACTGCATTAACGTTTCAACAGAATAACCCCCTTTTCTGTCTGTCTGTTCGTAACACGATGTAAATTTGATCTTCAACTGAAGTCAAAGTACCCTTGAAAACAACCCACTGTTGCAAGCGAATAACCAGAAATTCTACAAATTAGCTTTTGGTTCTGTCTTGTTCTTTCTTCCCCCCCATCTCCTCCTGCCGCTCTTTCTTTCTTTCTTCTTCTTCTTCTTCTTCTTCTTCTTCTTTCTTCTTCTTCTTCTTCTTCTTCTTCTTCACAATAACATTAAATAATAATCATATTCTTCTTCTTACGTAAGTATGCCGTCTGAGTTGGTTCAGACATGTTTTGCAAATAAAGAGACTATTGAGAAATAACCCAACAGGAATATCTGAGTAACTTCCCCAGTACTTTTATCGACTGGCTACGTTTGATCAGCTGTGGTTTCGGGCCCATCAAGTCGGGCAAAGCGAAAGCAGCATGTGACATAGAAACGAAACTCCAAGTGCAACCCTTAGGTTTGTATTGCCCAGTGCAGTGACGTGTTTATGACCTAAATGTCGACTTGTTTTCGCATAAATATTCACACAAGTGCAATCATTCTGCTGCACTCGCATGTGAATGGGCATCAAAATGCACCAGGGAAAACATACGAGGCACTGTAGAACCTAGTGTGAAGGATCTCTCCATGTATCGGCCCTCGTAGAAGTTTCATGTGGCACCAGCCATGTCAGCGCTGTAAGTACACCACTTCGGTGGATATTCAAAACGCTCTATGAAAAGTAGTCATTCATGTAGAATCACATGCGACCGCAGTGAGTCTGCTCGCGAGCGGAGAATAGCGCTATATAAAAGTGATCAACAACATGTGGCTGGTATTGTCCCTAATATGCTTTTAGCATCTGAGGACATTAAACAAAAACAGAAATGTGGCTTGGGTACGAATGGACCGTGGATGTGGCTGGGGTAGGGATAGACCACAGGTGGATGTGGCTAGGGTAGGAATGGACCGTGGATGTGGCTGGGGTAGGGACGGACCATGGATGTGGCTGGGGTAGGTACGGACCATGGATGTGGCTGGGGTATGGATGGACCGTATATGTGGCTGGGGTAGGGATGGACCGTGGATGTGGCTAGGGTAGGGACGGGCCATGGATGTGACTGAGGTAGGGATGGACCGTGGATGTGGCTGGGGTAGGGATAGACTATGGATGTGGCGGGAAGTAGGACTGGACCATGGATGTGACTGAGGTAGGGATGGACCGTGGATGTTCCATGAGGTAGGAATGGACCATGGCTGTGACTGGGGTATGGATGGACCGTGGATGTGGCTGGGGTAGGGATGGACCGTGGATGTGGCAGGAGGCAGGAATGGACCATGGATGTGGCTGGGGTAGGGACGGACCATGGATGTGGCTAGGGTAGGTACGGACCATGGATGTGGCTGGGGTAGGGATGTACCTTTGATGTGGCTGGGGTAGGGATAGACCATAGGTGGATGTGGCTGGGGTAGGAATGGACCGTGGATGTGGCTGGGGTAGGGACGGACCATGGATGTGGCTGGGGTAGGAATGGACCATGGATGTGACTGGAGGTAGGAATGGACCATGGATGTAGCTGGGGTAGGGATGTACCTTTGATGTGGCTGGGGTAGGGATAGACCATAGGTGGATGTGGCTGGGGTAGGAATGGACCGTGGATGTGGCTGGGGTAGGGACGGACCATGGATGTGGCTGGGGTAGGAATGGACCATGGATGTGACTGGAGGTAGGAATGGACCATGGATGTAGCTGGGGTAGGGATGTACCTTTGATGTGGCTGGGGTAGGGATAGACCATAGGTGGATGTGGCTAGGGTAGGGACGGACCATGGATGTGACGGGAGGTAGGAATGGACCATGGATGTGACTGGGGTAGGGATGGACCGTGGATGTGGCTGGGGTAGGGACGGACCATGGATGTTCCATGAGGTAGGAATGGACCATGGCTGTGACTGGGGTAGGGATGTACCTTTGATGTGGCTGGAGGTAGGGATGCCAGACGATCGGCGTGGTGGTAATGCCTCTTAAGTCGGCACAGATGATGGAACCGCAAACAGGTCACCTCCAACCCACCCTCCAGGAAAGGAGAACAAATCAACAGTAAATGTTCTAACAGAGAGGTGATCTTTGGCTAGAGGCCGATTTGCTTTGAGATCTGAATTAAGTGCGGGGTACTGAATATGGTGCTACAAAAAAAGGAGGGGCGTTTCAGGAGAGGTACCTGTGTAGTAGCAGCGTTAGGACTGTATCTGCGGTGAATGTGCGCGTAGATGTGTTTATGAACACACTTCAAGGTACCTTTGGTTTGATTTAGTTTGAAATCCTGTCATTCTTTGTCTTGTTCAAACTGACATTTCTATACATATGATTTTGTTGCGGGTTGTAAAAGTTTCCATATTATGTAGTCATTCATAGCATTTCTTCCGTAACTATTCAGAATGTGTTGTCCTGTAAGTTGTTTATTCTTCTCTTCTTGTAAGCGCATTGTACTTCAGCTTTGCCTAGTGGACTATAACGCGTTATAGCAACCTACATGTATTATTATTATTAATATTATTATTAAGTTAAAATGAACTGGAAAAAAGTATTGACCGATGAAAACGAAAAACAAAAAACTATGATCTACGCACCGCGGTTTCGACAAAATATGTCTTCGTTGGGTACTGTACTACAACAACAACAAAACACCGCCAAAAACGGTCTGAGATCCGTTTGGTGAAATTGACAAAAAGAAGGACCAGGATTTAATTCCTCCAAGGTTACATGTTCTTGTAGACGACTTCTTTCAAATTATCCACCTTGGCGACAGAATGCCGAACTGATCACTCCTGCATGATTCATTATTTCTCTTTTAGCTAGGCCGAAAAATACGAAATTCAGTAATCTTTTGTGGCTTCTTTGTTTGTTTAAAAAACAAACAAAAACGAAAGATAACAAACGCACAAGAAGCAAAGGAAATACATATACATGAACGAACGAACAAACAAAAATAATGTTGTGAAAAGCAACTTGATCGACTCAATGTATTTTGAACATACACAATTAAAATGCTGGAAATGTGACTAGTAGGTAACCTGGTGCATTACGCCCAGTCAACCAGTGCGGTTATATCAGGGCGATGTAAGGCTAACACAAATTAGAGATTTGCAAAGCAATGTGACACAGGTTTGCGTGAATACGAAAATTGTGAAAATCTCTGTTGTTGGGCAGTTCATCATGCGGACATTTAGCATTCAAAATAATTCTCTGCAAAGCAGTTGCGTCTTGTCAATAATCCGTGCATTAGGTGGTTTCCCATCCACTCTCCCCCTCCCCCCCCCCCCCCCCTCTTCCACACATCCCTCCTCCCCCGCCCCCTCCCAAATAAAATATGCAATCAAAACAAAGCTAATTTTGGGAAAACGCTTTGGTGACACTCTGAATATGATGCTTGCATTTAGTGGAAAAACATTAAAGACTTCGTCCTAAAGAAACTGAAAAAGAAAATTTATGCCAGTGGGCAAAGCAATATAACGGAGGTGAGAGCGAACGAGAGAGGAAGGGGGTGGGGGGTGGGAGGAGGGGGAGACAGCGAGGAAGGAGGGGTAAAAGAAAACACGGGGATTTTCGGGACAGCAAAATGAATTGGAGGGCCAGCCTCCGGCAGATGCAGGAAGGAAAAGTTGTTGACAAATTATCAGCAATTCCATGTCGACACTAATGCACATCAAACATCGATAACAGTCCCTATTGACACACCACTGGGCGCTGACAATAACTAATTTCTTCATTATTGTGTTTTCTTAAATTAAAATGGCCAATTATTTGCTAGAGGAAAAAAGGGCAGTCAGACCGCCCCTTCCTTTCCCACCCTCCCCTTCTCTGATTGGCTGCTTGGGAGAACAGCAGCAACCCATTCCCACTATCAGTCACGCGAAGTCTTTCTGTCCAGAGAGGGTTCTGTTTGGGAAAGGTCTCGGTGTAGGATACGATTCCGTTAGGGGATGGTTGAGTTTGGTTTAGGGGAAGCTTCGGTCTAAGAACAGGTTCGGTTCAGGGGTCGGTTTGGTGCACAAGGTTGTGTTAAGAGAAGATTCCTTTGGGAACAGGGCTTGGTTCAGAAGGCTATATTTAAGAAATGGTTCGCAGTTTAGGAGAGGGTTTTGGCAGTTGAGTTGGTAGTCGAGGGGCGTCAAGCTTCCCGGTCCTAACGAGCCTTCTGGTTTCGGTGGAGGGTAAGATTTGACCAGGTTCGGCATGTACAACTGTCCTAAGATGTCACTGACACGAGGACATTATCAGCAACACTTCACCATCACCACCTTTAGGAGAGGGTTTTGGCTTAGGAGACGGTTCGCTTTAAGAAAAAGTTTGGATTGTTAGATGGTTCGGTTTAGGAGAAAGTTCCATTAATCTCTCTCTCTCTCTCTCTCTCTCTCTCTCTCTCTCTCTCTCTCTCTCTCTCTCTCTCTCTCTCTCTCTCTCTCTCTCTCTCTCCGTCTGTCTCTTTCCTCTCTGTCTCTGTGAAGACTTGTTTTGGAGGGGAATCGATTTAGGTTTTGTTGTAGAGAAGGTTCTGATTAGAAGACGTTCGATGTAAGAGAATATTCGTTTTGTATAGGAGAAGACTCGGTTTAACAAAAAGTTCGGGATCCTTCAATTTTGGATCCCTTGCTTTAAATGACTTGCAGTAATCTACGCGTTTGTGTAACAAACTTCGAAATGTTTTGTGGAAGTCCGTTTCCTACGCCGGAAGAAAAACACAGTAAAGTCTTAATAGATGGGTGGCCTCTCATCAGGGGTTCCTATGTAGCAAACTGATGATGATGATGATGATGGTGTTGGTGATGGTGATGGTGGTGGTGATGGTAGTGGTGATGGTGGTGGTGGTTTTGGTGGTCGTGATGGTAGTAGTGGTGGGGGTGATGATGGTGATTACAGCGACAACGATGATGATGTTATCAGCCATTGCTGTTAATCTCCTTACTGCTGTCACTACAGAAATGATGACGATAACGATGATGGAAATGACGACGATTGGCGGATAGGCCATGAAGGGAACAGCACTCCCGTTGCTCTGTGAATAGACGTCACTCTTTCGCCAGTCAGTGGCGCGATAGGCCTACGGACACACAGCTGACACTGCACAACGACCGTACGCGTTGTCCGGCACAGACACCGCTGTCACAGCCACTCAGCCAATTTTATACACCTGTTCTCTCGCTGCTTTACACCTTCAACTTCCGCTGGGCGCTGCGGAAACTGGGGTTTATGGCCAGCGAAGAACGGCCTTTGCACTGTATCGAAGAGCAATCGGTCGCCGTCATTGCCCCGAAAATCCACAAGTGACCCGACAAAAAGTGCTTCACCCGGTCCGCTATCGCTTGTCAAAGGGTGGCTGGAGTGGGATCCCGGAATTTCGCCCCTGTTTCTGTTCAAACTCCCTTGACGTTTATGATTGGGCTTCTCCTTGTGCCGGTCGTAAACTGGGATGATGTTCGAGCGTCGCATTGTGTCAGCTGCTTTGTGTGACACGGGGTACGGATGCTGGGTTACTTTCTTCAGTACAGGCGTCCCCGCGGCGGGGGTACCGGGTTTAGTTATTGGTTATTGGGTTTTAACGCCCAGTCAACCTTATAGGTCATAATCAGGGCGAATTGTTTTACATCAGCATCAAACCATTGTCAAAGATATAAAACAAAACAAAATCTATATATAAACAATATTTTTTTAAACACAGTGTAAACATGTAGATAGTTATAAAAGTGTTATCAAAAATTCAGTCCAGTACAAACCTGTTAGAAACATTGATCTCTTTATAATATTAGGGATTATTATTTTTAAATTACCTGTACTCACACAGACACCTGTTTGGTCACTGTAGCCTTAACCACCCTAACATCGTCGACCCTGAGCGTGACCACGATGTCCAGTATGCTAATAATGTATTGGTGTGCAGAATATATAAAGGACAGAAAGAATTCAAGTAACATTCTTTCCAAGACAGATTTTTTTTTTTTAGTCCTGTGTAAACTGACACGAGTCGCCTCTTCTTGCTGCACAAGCCTTGTTGTATCAACAGCCAAAAGTTGGCTATGGAAATTTGAGTGATTTTGGGGGATAAAATACGCCCAGTCAAACGCGATGGTTATATTAGGGCGAAATGCAGTTGATCACATCACAAATAGTAGTCCGACTCACTGTGTGATGATGATGATGATGATGATGATGATGATGATGATGATGATGATGATGATGATGATGATGATGATGATGACGACGACGACGACGACGACGATAGTAATAATAAAGACAGTCATTTATTAGCGCACCCACTAGGGTGATCACACCGCGCTCTACAAATTAAGTCATGTCAAACATACATTTCACACACACACACACTCGCACACGCACACACACACACACACACCACACACACACACACACACACACACACACACACACACACACACACACACACACACACACACACACACACACACACACACACACTGGACAGCACAGAAGAAATGTAGCGGGGATGAGAAGGGGGAATTTCAATTATTTGTAGAAATTGGAAGAGAATTTGGAGACAAAAAAGGAGCTGCATGGAATGGAAGAGCATGCAATTTAACGAAAAAGGCAGTTGGCGAAGGACGCAGACTTGTATTTTACATTTCATGCTGTATGACATTTGTTTATGTACGAACAGGTAATTTCCGAAGCGCATCGCGCTAATGCTCTTAAATCATCATCATCATCATCGTTATCATCATCATATGATCATCATCATTATTTTAACCAAAAATAGTAGTAGTAGTAGTAGTAGTAGTAGTAGTAGTAGTAGTAGTAGTAGTAGTAGTAGTAGTAGTAGTAGTAGTAGCAGCAGCAGCAGCAGCAGCAGCAGTAGTAGTAGCAGTAGTAGTAGTAGCAGCAGCTGCAGCAGCAGCAGCAGTAGTAGTAGTAGTAGTAGTAGTATCATCTCCATTATCATTTTCTGCTTCCTTTTTTATTAATTGGAGTCTTTTCACATAAGTGATATTAGACTGATCTTACAATTATCATGCTAACAACAACCATCATCATCACAACTGTCATTATTAGTATTATTGTTGTTATTATTGCCTGCCACAGGCATTTCAGGGCGAATCTTTAGTAGCTCTGAATTCCTTGCAGATTTTTGCGCGGAAAATTTACAGGAAGTAAAGACGGAAGCAATTCCGGTTTGGCTCTTTTTCGAGGCGGAAAATACAGTCACATGTGTACTGAGTTAAGTCCCCTGGGCTTGCCGCACTTGTCACGACAACCGAAAACCGGCTACGGAAGAGGAGTGAGCGAAATGTCAGCTGGTCTAGTTACCAGAGAATGCTCCAACGTCCTCGCAGGTTAGCAAGTGGCTATTTAACCACCCGCCGACCAACATCAAGCTTATAATTATAACCGTGAATGCCCGCAATCTTGTACCTATATCTGAGGCTTTTCCTCATTGAAGGCGCCGCCATGTTTATCTCCATCTCCACGCTCCCTTCTGGCGCCTCGCGCTCGGTCCGAGCTGCTCGTGCTGCCTCGTTCTCGTGCTTATCGCGCGCTCGCGTGGGTGTACCCCCGGGGTCACATAGCAGCGTGACAGCGCTATGGGGGGAGACGTCGACATGCGACTCTCGTGCCGATGACACCTCCACTGCCGGTTGGGGCAGACATTTACATCATCGTTTGGTGGAGTTGACTCCTAGCCATGCCTAGCCTTCCCTCCTCTTCCTCCTCTCACTGTCACTGGCCGTCGCGGCTACAATTCGGGAGCTGAAGCTGCAGAATAATGTTGCCGCAAGGTGCGGCACTTTGCGACAGCAAACGTTCACTTTGCACGCAGCAACAACTTCCACAGAGGTGCAAATGCATGATGATGTGGGGCGTCATGTCCTCAGATATGAGGCTGACAGAGTAGAGACAATTGCAAATACAAAACTAGAAGGCAGTTGTATATCAACAAAATCAAATACGCCGTGAGAAATCTCATTCGACTTTTTGAAGGCAGCTGTAAAAGCGACTGTCAAAGCCTCAAATCTGTCTCTTTTGAACACAGCTGCAGAGACTTTTTTTGTTCAAAACCAGGAGCTGATTTTGTTGAAACTGTCTCCCAGTTTTGCAGCTCCAAAAATAAGATTGTCTCTGCAAATTGAACATTTTCAGTTGCAAAAATAAAAATTTCTCTGCAAATTGTACGTTTGTGGTTGCAAACAAAAAGATGTCTCTGCAAATTTAATGTTTTCGGTTGCAAACATAAAGATGTCTCTGGAAACTGAACATGTGCAGCCGCAAATTCCTGATAGAGCTGCAGGTGTGCACTTCGTAGCAGCAAACGTTTGCCGCAGCAACCTTGGAATTGTGGCAGGGTTTGCCACCATAGCCATCAGGCCATCAAGACGTACACCGGCTGTGTTGGCTTGTTCTGGTTTTACTTAATTCTTCATCATTCTTACTGCAAGCAGGCAGCTGTCCGGGGCCTCTTGCCATTTTGCCCATACTCTTCACTGGTTAGCTTTAAACAGATTTCGTACTACGTGTACTTTTAGCACCTGTTCCTTGCGTTTTAAAATATGCAATATGTGTTATTGTCTACTGTGATGTGGTATATGTTTTGCCACATATTTAATTTCTCTGATGAGATAGTAAAATAATTTTGAATCTCGAATCTTGAAATCAACTCTTCTGTCTTCTGATGTTTAGTACCTCTGTTCATTAAAAACAAAAAACAAAACAAACAAAAAACGTTATTGCCAAGTGTCAATGTTATTGCGCAAGGAATGCTTTATGGTGCTAAGTACACTCATCACACATTCACACCAATCATAAAACAACAGATTATATTACAACAAAACAAGACTAGGGTTACAAAATCATTGATAAATAAATACATGAAAAGAAAAAAAAATCCAATGGCATTAAAGCTGCACATAATTATCACATCGAGTCAAAATCAGAATTAGGCCCCAGCTTTTAACGAACACTGACTCTGCTTCTTTCTTTTCCTCTCATCTGAGCTACAGTAACCGACTGCTGATAAACATCCGAGTCGCCTTCGGTAGCCAGTGCGGGATGAAAAGATGGAGAGGTTGGTTAGTAACTGCAATCTGGGCCCAGCAGACCGCCATCATTGACCCCACTCCAGACTCTTGCCCTTACTCCCACGTTCCTTCCGTCATCTGCAGTTCTGCATAGCCAAAGTCGTGTTGCTGTAGTTTTTTGAATAGCTCCAAACACGTGAAGGTTCAAAAGAACGCTTATTTATTAGGACTCAAACACCTTTTTGAACCTTTTGTGTGTTTGGATCTTGTTTTAGAACGGTAGCAGTCATTCTTCTTTCAGGCTGTGTGTGTGTGTGTGTGTGTGTGTGTGTGTGTGTGTGTGTGTGTGTGGTGTGGTGTGTGTGTGTGGTGCGTGCTGCGTGTGTGGTGTGTGTGTGTGTGTGTGTGTGTGTGTGTGTGTGTGTGTGTGATGTGTGTGTGTGTGTGTGTGTGTGTGTGTGTGTGTGTGTGTGTGTGTGTGTGTGTGTGTGTGTGTGTGCGTATGGTGTGTGTGTGTGTGTGGTGTGTGTGTGTGGTGTGTGTGTGTGTGTGTGTGTGTGTGTGTGTGTGTGTGTGTGTGTGTGTGTGTGTGTGTGTGAGTGTGTGTTTGTGTTTATAGAGAAAACCACGAGGAGGAAGGTTGTATGTAAAAAAAATTCTGAAACTAAGTTGTCTGCTAATGTTCTGAAACAAAATCACAGTTTTCAACACTTCCAGACACTCCAGTACCAATAACCGAAACAGGATTAGTGCACAATTTTCATTTTTCATTGATTATAGTTTTCCCGTCAGTCCGTTGTTTTGAAAAAGGGTTTGCCCCGAAAATGTGTGCGTGTTTTGTGTTGTCCTATTAAAATCAGTGTTCTGTTGAACCGTTTGCGTGATTGGTCGATTTTAGTTTTAGATTTATGTATGTACCTAACCTGTTTCGAAAATCAGAATTATCAAAGAGGTTGGTGTATTTTTTTAAGGAATAAGTTTTAATCACTGATTTGATTCAAACCTTTTAGAAATTACCCTTTGTTGAAGGGGGGAGGGAAGGGTAGGGGGGAATGAGAAATGCAGTTGAATGAGGCACTGCAGGAAATAGGACTCTATGTGCTTTGGATGCTATGTTGCTTTCAGTTTTATTAGTACCTAAACCTTTCGGAGGGCGCTGACAACGTCGGTGGACAACTATGTAGAGATAAAGACAGTGGTATAACCAACTCTGGCAGAGCTTGGAGGCACGGAAATCGATGCTCGGAATGTGTCGCTAACATATCAACAAAGAATCATGTGCAACCTTTTTTCTTTCTTTTTTTAATCCCCAGATGCAATGCCACACGGTGCTGTGACCCAAATAACCAATGATAAACAAACCCACGCGTGCTTTGACCCAAATAACCGCTGACAAACAAACCCAAAATAACCAGGGACAAACCAACCTGTTTGTTCGGAAGTACTTTAAGTTCTACGACAGTGTCACAGTGCACCACCCTCGGCCCGCTTCCTCGGTGCTTCCGCGAGATTATCACAGCCGCAACTTTCCCAGAAAATCGGAACCGAGCGGGAAAAGTAGGAGGAGGGCTGCGAGAGGAGACGCGCGGTAAATGACGGACGAATCAATCAATGTTTTATTTTATGTCTGTTCACATCGAGGTGATATTAGACCGAAACACACACAGTGACACACACACACACACACACACACACACACACACACACACACACACACACACACACACACACACACACACACACACACACACACACACACACACACACACACAACACACACACACACACACACACACAACACACACACACACACACACACACACAACACACACACACACACACACACACACACACACACCACACCACACACACACACACACACACACACACACAACACACACACAACACACACACACACACCAACACACACCACACACACACCACCACACACCACACACACACCACGCACCACCACACACACCACACACACACACCACACACCACACACACACAACACACACACACACACACAACACACACAACACACACACACACACACACACACACTACCCCCACCACCCCCCACACACACACACACACACACACACTCACCACATCACACACACACACAGCACACACACACACACGCACGCACACGCACGCACGCACGCACGCTCAGCACGCAAGCATACACGCACGACACGCACGCACGCACGCACACACACACAATAATAAACAAAATTCATACGTTTGTATATTATACTAACTTACCCACAGGACTATGAATAATCAATTTAACAATAGAATTCATAACATCAGTATTATATGACAGACGAAGCAACGATGCACTCTTCTCGGTTGTTTTTCTGCACCCTTCCTCCAATCGCCCTGATATAACCGTAATGGTTGACTGGGCGTAAAACACCAAGTTACCCTTCCTCCAAATTCTGCTGTAACTGAATATCCAAACACATAAAAGATTGAAATGAACGGTATTTATTAGCACAAAACACAGCATGCGAATGTTCGGGGTAATCCTCTTTATCAAGCTACAAAACGACATTTTACAGTTAAACGGCGAAAAATAGATGGAGAGCTCAGACACTTACCTGTTTTGGGTTGAGCTACGTTGTTTTCGTGTCCAGTGCTTGAAAGATTTCTGCCATAATCGGTTACACCAGTGAAGGAGCACTATGGCTTACCTCCGCGCATCTGTCTACCGAAAACGCCGTTAGAGCCCTCCGTAAAATATGCGAAAGGTTTGGGTGCTAATTAAGACTACGGAAGCGAAATGGCGCCCAAGTACACATATAAACATCGGGTGCGTCTGTCCAGGTTAATAAAAAAGGAAAAAGTTTTTTAAAAAAACAACTATTTACAAAGTAACAACTGCAACAGTAACAAGGATGGGAAGCCAAGGCGGAAGTTGTGGTTCCTTGTAGACCCGGGGCATTGTGTTTTTGGACCTCCACGACGGCCGGATGCAGCTATGGAGCTAGTTACCTGGGTGGCAGGTGGGTGGTCTCTGAGCGTGACCATGGACTTATGTATATATATATAGGTCTATCGTGTGACCGTGCTGTGTTCCCGTCCCTAATAGGTCATCTCGCCTCCTTGGACGTAAAGCACCAAGAAAGCAAAAGACCGTGCTGTATTCATAGTTCAGGAGCTGTGTGAGAGTCGAGGTGGACGTCCTGGGCTGTCCGTCCTAACGAGCTTTCTGGCTTCCGTGGACGTAAAGATTTATTGAACCGTGCTTCGGCATTGGTCTCAGCTTGTCCCTAATATGTCAGCCGACATCCGAGGACATTAAGCATCACTTCATCATCACCATGCTGTATAGCAGAGCTAGGAGCTGTGTGAAAGTCGTGGTGGCCGTCCTGGGCTCCCCGTCCTAATGAGCCTTATGATTTCTGTGGACGTAAAGCAACATTGAACCGTGCTTAGGCACTGGTCACAGTTTGTCCCTAATACGTCAACCGACATCCGAGGACATTAAGCTCTACATCACCATCACCACCGCGCAGGTTGTGAGCCGGTACACTGTCACCACCAGAATGACTCCTGCATTAGGATGGGCAACGGTGAGAGCCATTTTAATGTTTCGCTAATTGTGAAGGACAAAGTCACAAGACGGTGTCCACAGACCACAACTTTTGAAGACAAAGGAGAGCCGAAGCGGATCCCAACCGAGGTCCTTCTGCTTACCAGCCTAACGCCTTACCGCTAGGCCAAACCGGCTCACAGTTGCTAGATATAGTAAGTAAGTAAACATGGTGCTTAACGTCCACAGAAACCATAAGGCTTATTAGGGACGGGGAGAAGAGGGGAAAGGGGTATGGAGGTGGGGGGAAGAGGGCGATTATATACCTATCGCTACACGCTAGATAGAGAGGTTATCACTACTTATATTTAACCTAGCCTACTTTGAATTCTCCGCCAACATTTAAATTTTGTCTGCGTTGCCACAGCCGTTAATGGGGCTGTAATCGTTGTCGTGTGCTGGTCACGAGCAGAGTATTGGCCGCCGAGGGCCCGACTGCACGTCCGTAGTGCGATGGAAGGCGAAGGAGGCCCTTGACGAACACGGAAGTGTCTGCCTTAATGAGCAACCGGCATAATGAGACACGGGCGGAACACGCGGAGCCCTGTGGAAAAGCGATAGGCGATAGGGGAGACGGGGCTACTTCACTACTAAGAAATCGCCCTTTGTATTGTGTGTAATACGATCGCGAGAGGCTTGAACAATCGCTGTCAATTGTTTCGTGCGGATTGCTAGACGAGCAATTAGCTTGTAGGAGTTTCTGTGGCCTGTCTGGTGATGAAGGTGCATGGCGAGCCCCTTACCAAACACGAGCTGATTCGAGGACTTGTCGACGCTTCACCGCCAGGTCCCTTGTAACTGCCAGCTGTTTGGCGGAGGTGTACTTTTTAGTAAAGGCGACACGAAGCCACTTACGTGCAGTTGCATCGAGATTTCCTTTTATGGCAATGCTGTCCCGGAGTTTCACAACTATATTAGTACATGACCTGTCGCGCAGTGGTGCGCGTTTTCCGCCAAGCGATCTCGATCAAAGCCTGAAAACTTCAATCAATCAATCAATCAATATTTTTATTTTATGTCTGTTTACATCGAGGTGATATTAGTCACACACACAATTATATTATACTAATTTACCCGCAGGACTATGAACAATCAATTTAACAATATGATTGATAACATCAGTATTATACAAAATATCTCTTACGTTGCTGCAAGCATTTACGTCATATCCATTTTTCTGAAATAGCTCTGTGGTAATAGGACATTCAAGCAGTACGTGTTTAACAGATAAGACATTTTTACAAACGCATGTCACATTCTGTGAATATTTAGTGTTCCATGAATTTAGACGTAACTTGTATATTACTCTTGGACAAGAAGGTATCACAAATTTACTTTTTTTTTCAATTTGTTTATGCGCAGTCTTGTCAAGTATCGAAGTAATCTCATGAGACGAGAGTAGTAACAGTAGTAGCCTGAAAACTTCAGTATGAGCTGGTACAACAATTTTTACTGTGTGACCAAACTACCTCTAGGCTACTAACGACTACATAAGCTGGTATGGTGTGGCTTATTTTTACATAGTTTAGGAGCTGTGTGAGAGTCGAGGTGGCCGTCCTGGGCTGTCCGTCCTAACGAGCCTTCTGGTTTCCGTGGACGTAAAACAATATTGAACCATGCTCACGCATTGGTCTCAGCTTGTCCCTAATATGTCAACCGACATCCGAGGACATTAAGCAACACTTGAAGAAGAAGTTATTTTTACGCCCAACGCTACCACGATGCGAACGTAACATTTTAAGGTTCCACTCAGGCTTCCGTTGTGGTCAAAGCGATCACATTGCCGCATAACGATATGAAGTCGAGATCGAGGTTTACTTTGTGGTGAAAACATTATACTACAGGGCCTTTTGTAACGGTATTAGGCTTGTATTGCGTAAAGAGGGTTGTTTTTGTGTCAAAGAAAGAAGCCTCTTCTAACGACGACACATGGCGTATTTGCAAAGGTTGACTCTGCAAATTAGAAGTCTACTTTGAAAGTTTGCATCTCTCTCTCTCTCTCTCTCTCTCTCTCTCTCTCTCTCTCCTCTCTCTCTCTCTCTCTCTCTCTCTCTCTCTCTCTCTCTCTCCTCTCTCTCACAAACACACACACACACACACACACACACACACACACACACACACACACACACACACACACACACACACACACACACACACACACACACACACACACTTTGAAAGTGAATCATATCCATTGGCTGCAGGAAGAGCGACAGACATTTCTGCAGCTTTTGCAGCGAAGAATGAATGA
This sequence comes from Alviniconcha marisindica, assembly GCA_018857735.1. Taxonomy (NCBI): domain Eukaryota; kingdom Metazoa; phylum Mollusca; class Gastropoda; family Provannidae; genus Alviniconcha; species Alviniconcha marisindica. The sequence goes on from JABMCL010002470.1 coordinate 2,193,734, forward strand.
AGGCTTACTTCACTCTCTCTTTCTCTCTCTCTCTCTCTCTCTCTCTCTCTCTCTCTCTCTCTCTCTCTCTCTCTCTCTCTCTCTCTCTCTCTCTCTCTCTCTCTCTCTCTCTCTCTCTCTCTTAAGACGCAAGAATTAAAAGGCCGGCTTCGTATTTATACATCTCTCCAGTATCAACAACCGCGTCGATTGAATATGAATAACACTGAATATGAATAACATTTTAAAGGTATGCCTACTGAGTAGACAAATAAGCAAATCAATCAATCAAAATCCAAACAAGTGCACAAATCAATGGACCAAACAAGTCCATGAATCAAGTCAATTACTCGACGAAATCGCAATGCACGTAGACGTGTTGCTTTAACGTAGACCTAGATGTAGACCTTTAACTGTCACACAGCCTTAGTAACCTGATAGCTTCCTCAGTTACTAAGCAGCTAGGGCAGGGAAAAACTGTTCCGCGGCGCCAACAAGTCTTGCATTACTGGCAGGGATCGGCGGCACTCGAGTGAATGTATTTGAATTGCTGGCACACGCTCCATCCTCAGCGGCACACTTAACGGCTATAAGCACCGCAAAACAGCTTGAGACGTAAGAGTGGAGAAGACTCCAGTGGCCATGAGAGCTGGGAGGACACCTTGCTGTGTTCGCTTGCCCCGTCCTCAGTCACCGTCAAACCACAAACACGTACAGAATTCCGGCTCAGTTACAACTTGCTGTGTTCAATACTCCGTCCTCTGTTACCGTCAAACCACCGTCAGCTCAGTTACAATCTGCTGTGTTCTTCTGTCACAGTCAAACCACAAACACGTACAGAATGCCGGCTCAATTACAGCTGGCTGTGTTCGCTTGCAACAATATCATCGTTAAACCAGAAACACGTACAGCTTGCCCCGTCATCACCCTCAAACAACAAACACGTACAGAATGCCAGCTTACAACTTGCTGTTTCAGTTCTGCGTCATTGCCGTTAAACCACAAACACGTACAGCACGGAATGCCAGCTCAGGTACAAATTGCTGTGTTCGCTTGTTCCGTCCTGAGTCACCGTCAAACCACAAAAACGTACAGACTGCCGCCTCAGTTACAGCTTGCTGTGTTCACTTGCACATCACCATTAAACACAAACACGTACAGACTGCCCGAACAGTTACAACTTGCTGTGTTCAACGCCCCGTCAAATTTCACCATCAAACCACAGACATGTACAGAATGCCAGCTTACAACTTGCTGTGTTCAATGCCCCGTCAAATGTCACCGTCAAACCACAAACATGTACAGAATGCCAGCTTACAACTTGCTGTGTTCAATGCCGCGTCATCACCGTCAAACCACAAACACGTACAGAATGCCAGCTTACAACTTGCTGTGTTTCAATGCCATGTCATCACCGTCAAACCACAAACACGTACAACATGGAATGCCAGCTCAGTTACAAATTGCTGTGTTCAATGCCCCGTCCTCAGTCACCATTAGACACAAACACGTACAGACTGACAGCTTAGTTACAACTTGCTGTGTTCAATGCCCCGTCCTCAGTCACTATTAAACACAAACACATAGAGACTGCCAGCTCAGTTACAACTTGCTGTGTTCAATGCCCCATTTGTCGCCGTCAAACTACAAACACGTAGAAAATGCCAGCTTACAACTTGCTGTGTTTGCTTGCCCTGTCATCACCGTTAAACTGCAAACACGTACAGACTGCCATCTCGGGTACAAGTTGCGGTGTTCGCTTGCCCCATCCTCAGTCGCCGTAACCCCCTAAACACAAACACATAGAAAAAACCTGCAAGTCAGTTACAATTTGCTGTGTTCATTTGCCCCATCCTGTCGCCGTAAAACCCGCAAACACGTGCAGAATGTCAGCTTACAATTTGCTGTGTTTGCTTGCCCCCTCCTCATCACCGTCAACCTGCAAACACGTACAGAATGTCAGCTCGGGTACAATTTGCTGTGTTCGCTTGCCCCATCCTCAGTCACCGTCAACCCGCAAACACATGCAGAATGTCAGCTTACAATTTGCTGTGTTCGCTTGCCCCGTCCTCACAGTCAAACGACAAATACGTACACAATGCCAGCTTGCAGCGTTTTGATGTACACTAGGCACAAGATCACATAAACTTTCGGCAGAATCACCTTTTTCTATTGTACAAACAATACATTTACTGAAGACTAGACACAAGCTAATCATGGAAACTTACGACAGAACTGTCCTTCTCGATCGTGCAAACAACTTTTATACGTAATAAATTCTTATTCTGCGTACCTTATTTTTGAAATAATTTATAGTGCATCCGTTTTCGGGAGACAAATTGCTTAAGTGACTCTTTTGAAATCCACCGGCACTTGGGCAGCCACATTCCGCCTTTTTGTAGCCTCTCTAAACATCGGCAATAGAAGTGAAAATAGAACACACACAAGATTTTTTTTTTTTTAATAACGCAAACGCACATGAAAAGCCATGCTTTGTATCCCTTCACTGCTGTTGTTTCGGCATTGCATTGTTTCGAATATCCAAAATCAAGAGATGAATAAACATAGAAACAAGTTACTTAGTTCTCGGATTTTAACGTCCCGTCAACCGCATAGGGTCACCTCAGGACGATCCACAAACAAATAATCCAAAAGGAAACTGTCAAGACGAAAAAAAGAGGATTGTAATAAATTTTTCAATTCAATTACATAGGCTCCGGTAAGTTACGTGAGTGTTAAGAAAACAGAGTCAACTGTCGAGTTATAACTTGAGGATTTCGCAAATAGGTTTTCAACGGAGGCAATGCTTTCCATGCACTTGCTTTTTGCTCAGCGAGAAGTCATTTGAATCGTGGCAACAGACAAAACTGGCGACAATTTACGAGCGATAATCTAAGTTTGATTTCGCGGAGCTTTCCCTTTCGCTGTCTTCAAGCGCCGATATCGAATAACAAACACAAATCCTCGCCTAGGCCCCCGCAAATCTCACCTCCGTCGGATCAACCCACGGGGGCCCCATGTCTACTACTTGGTTCTTAATGTCCTCGGATGTCAGGCCCCATGTCTATCTGAACTCCGCTATAGAAACGTGAGCGCAAAAGCCCGCCAAATGGCATCAAATAAACAATCTTTTCTCTATAAGTGTACACAGCTTACAAATTTGGTCATTAATCGGCATTTCGGTGTCAATCGTGGCCATTTCCTCCCGACTATCGATAAGTTTGGAGTGAGAGCCAAGCGGTAGTCCAGATTAACTTTTGAGTCCAGCCAGCAACGGAGTTGGAGCTAACCCTCGTGTAACTCGCCAGCGTTAGATTGATGGCTATCTATCGTCGATAAAAGGATTTGTTCGTGTTGACACGCTCCCGGGTCGATTTCGCCTCACCTTCCCTTCACGACCTGTGGGGTCGGGCGCATGAACTTATCTTCCGTCGAGTGGAGTTTCTCGATCTCAACGTGATTCCATGCTAGTCCCAGCCAGCTTTGCTCGGCCAGTCCGCGGCTTTTGACTTACCTTTGTCCAGCATATAGGTGCAGATCTGCCATGATTTCTCGGTATTCCCACTTTGCTTTGTTTCCTTTCAAGCCGTCGTGTGTTATCGACGTGGAAGTGAAGTTTTCAGCTCTAACCCGATTTAACGTTGTTTCTGTTTGGCTTTGTTCCCCGTCTAACGCACGGATCAGGCTGTTGTCCAACTGTCGTCAATCGATGAGCAATTGAAGTCAGGCCTGTCACTTCAGTCGTTGCGGCAGCTTTGTGACCAACGCTGAAGCTTGACGCAAGAAAA
>JABMCL010002470.1:2202500-2205000 GCA_018857735.1 Alviniconcha marisindica
AGTTAGTTAGTTGTTTTCTTGGTGGGTGGCTTAGTCAGTGGGTGGTAGGGTCGGTCAGTTAGTTGCTTGACTGGCTGGTTGGTTAGTTGGTTAGTTGGTTAGTTAGTTAGTTAGTTAGTTAGTTAGTTAGTTAGTTAGCTAGCTAGCTAGCTATTTAATTAGTTGATAGTTTATGTCCGACCAAGGGCGAAGGTCATATCAAGGCAAAACGTAACTGATAGAGTCACAAGAAAAAGTCGGAGTCCTTGCACAGGGCACCAGTCACTTTCTGTTGTAAAAGGATTGAAAAAATGTCGACGAATGAACCGGGAAGGCAAAATTAGACAGGCAGAATTAGTTGTTTGTATATGTGGGTTTCTTTCCTACCTTTTATTTCTGTCCTTCCTGTCTTTCAGCCGTTGATGATTTCTTAACTATATTTAATTTGCGTAACGATCCAAACTGTTGCAGGTCAAGACATGGTTTCAAAACAGAAGAGCCAAGTGGAGACGACTCAAACAGGTTCGTGTCCAGTTGATTGTGGTTATATCCCCTCTCCCGCCCCAGCCTAACGACTTCTACCCCCCCCCCCCCCCCCCCCCACCCTCAACCCCTTAAAAGTAAGTAAACATGGTGCTTAACGTCCACAGAAACCATGAGGCTTATTAGGGACGGGGAGAAGGGGGGAAGGGGTTATGGAGGTGGTGGGGGGGGGGGAGGGGGGGGAGAGGGAGATTATATATCTATCGCTACACTGTCACCACCAGGATGACTCCTGCATTAAGGTGGGCAGTGATGAGTCATTTTAATATTTCATAATTGTGAGGGACAATGTCACAAGACAGTGTCCACATACCACAACTTTTGAAGGGAAAGGAGAGCCGAAGCAGATTCAAACCCAGGTCCTTCTGCTTACCAGCCTAACGCCTTACCGCTAGGCCAAACCGGCTCACCCCCCCCCCCCCCCCCCCCGCCCCACCCCCCAAAACACACACACACCCCTTTCCATATTCTGGGGTTTTATATCCTTCTCCCCATCTGCTAGCTTGTGATGCTGAAATATATTCTGCCCCCTCCCTTGCTCTTCCCCCTTCCCCGAAACCTTCCCACAAAATTACGTTGTAATCTCTACCTTTCAACGTTAATACCACATGATTTAATTAACCAAGCAAAATTACTGGGCTTCTGTATCCACCCCAAAACCTCACGCTATGCACGAGAGCTCAGCTCCACCTCCCTGTTCACACAGCTCCTGAACTCAGGCTGAGATCCTTTAATGCTGCTTTGCGTGAGCAGAGGCTGTAGGGGACTATTACAGTGTTAGGGAAGGAGCCCAGGCCCTCATCTTTCACACAGCTCCTGAGCTCTGTCTCTCTCTGGTTTCTTCTTCTTCAATCTTGCTTTACGTCCACAGAGACCGTAGGGGCTATTAGGGATGGGAGCCCCGGTCACACGGCTCCTGAGCCCTGTCTCTCTCTGGTTTCTTCTTCTTCAATCTTGCTTTACGTCCACAGAGACAGTAGGGGCTATTAGGGATGGGAGCCCCGGTCACACGGCTCCTGAGCCCTGTCTCTCTCTGGTTTCTTCTTCTTCAATCTTGCTTTACGTCCACAGAGACCGTATGGGCTATTAGGGATGGGAGCCCCGGTCACACGGCTCCTGAGCCCTGTCTCTCTCTGGTTTCTTCTTCTTCAATCTTGCTTTACGTCCACAGAGACAGTAGGGGCTATTAGGGATGGGAGCCCGGGTCACACAGCTCCTGAGCTCTCTGGTTTCTTCTTCTGCAATCTTGCATTACGTCCACAGAGACAGTAGGGGCTATTAGGTATGGGAGCCCAGGTCACACAGCTCCTGAGCCCTGTCTCTCTCTGGTTTCTTCTTCTTCAGTCTTGCTTTACGTCCACAGAGACAGTAGGGGCTATTAGGGATGGGTGCCCAAGTCACACGGCTCCGGAACTGTGTGTTTGTGTCTGGTTTCTTAGGGGTGCGAGCCCAGGTCACACAGCTCCTGAGGTGTGTCTCTCTCTGGTTTCTTCTTCTTCGGTCTTGCACTACGTCCACAGAGACAGTAGGGGCTATTAGGGATGGGAGCCCGGGTCACACAGCTCCTGAGCCCTGTCTCTCTCTGGTTTCTTCTTCTTCAGTCTTGCTTTACGCCCACAGAGACAGTAGGGGCTATTAGGGATGGGAACCCGGGTCACACAGCTCCTGAGCCCTGTCTCTCTGGTTCCTTCTTCTTCAGTCTTGCTTTACGTCCACAGGGACCGTAGGGGCTATTACTGTATTAGGGTAGGAGCCCAGGTCACATCACATAGCACCCGAGCTCCTGAGCTCTGTCTCTGATTGAGCTATCCTTCCCTAATTTAAATACCAACTGTCTTTGTGCTTTGTCACCAGGAGTCGCCACAGGGAGACGGGTCGGGGAAAGAGGACGGGGACAAGGACAAGGACATGGCGTCACCAGAATGTCCACCGGAAACGGAGAGTGACCTCGAGGACAACCGGAACTCGCCTTGCCCTG
>JABMCL010002470.1:2210000-2222500 GCA_018857735.1 Alviniconcha marisindica
AAAATCATTGCATATACCAAGCATATTTAGATGGATTCATTAACTTAAATGATAAGCGGTTTAAATTTGTAGAGAGTATTTTGTGCAGCCAGCATTTTAATCGTGTTTGGAATCGACAATAAACATATACATTTTCAATTAATACCAAACTAATATTGGAGAATAGACAACAGAATATATCTAAGGTGAATACATAAAGCACTATACCAACATGTTTTACAACCATACCTCGTTTTGGCAGTGGAAAAACATTTTACGTGAATTAAAAATAACGATGTTAATTTGTAAAATTTAATGATTGAAAAAAAGCAGGCTCCTAAATATTCCATAGATAAGGCCTGCAATAAGTATTAACAACGAGGATCTACGTTAGATGCATTAAACACGAAGCGATACGATGACAACTACTTAATGAAAACGGAGTCAAAACAACATGTGGAAAATGGTATTACAAAGCGTAGTGCTTTACTGTGTATAAATAATAGGTAAGTTATATTGGTTGTCAAAGCATGTGTTTGTATAAACCTTTCTAATCTCTAAACGTATGACGGGAATAGTAACCACCACCACCACCACCACCACCCTTTGCAAGCATCATATGGTCGTTCTATCAATAGTTATGCAACAGAACTTCTTTTCTAGTTCACCCTTTAACAATGAAGTTAGCAGAAGAAGAAAAGGAAAAACAAAAAGCTGGCTCAGACGCAACAGACACTTGTACTAGATGCGCTGGTTTTGTTCGTAACGTCAAAGACACAGATTGCCAGAGGTAAATGGCAGCGCATTGGTCTTCTTTCAAAATGTCAGTCTTGCTCTGTCAGTCCTCCACACTTCAAAAATGTCAATTTTCCCCCCTCCGAATTGTCGCTCTTCCTCCCCTGAAACTGTCAGTCTTCCAACCTTCATTATTAATTGTCAGTCCTCCTCTCGTCAAACTGTCAGTCTTCCAACCGGCCTTCATTATTAATTGTCAGTCCTCCTCTCGTCAAATTGTCAGTCTTCCAACCGGCCTTCATTATTAATTGTCAGTCCTCCTCTCGTCAAATTGTCAGTCTTCCAGCCTTCATTATTAATTGTCAGTCCTCTCATCAAATTGTCAGTCTTCCAACCTTCATTATTAATTGTCAGTCCTTCCCTCATCAAACTGTCAGTCTTCCAGCCTTCATTATTAATTGTCAGTCCTCCTCTCGTCAAATTGTCAGCCTTCCAGCCTTCATTATTATTGTCAGTCCTCCTCTCGTCAAATTGTCAGTCTTCCAACCTTCATTATTAATTGTCAAATTGCCCTTTTCCAACGGGCCTACATTATTAATTGTCAGTCCTCCTCTCGTCAAATTGTCAGTCTTCCAACCGGCCTTCATTTTCATTATTAATTGTCAGTCCTCCCCGTCAAATTTTTTTTGTCAGCCCTTCCCAAAGCCTTTTCCCATTATTAAATTTTCAGTCCTCCTCTCGTCAAATTGTCAGTCTTCCAACCTTCATTATTAATTGTCAGTCCTCCTCTCGTCAAATTGTCAGTCTTCCAACCTTCATTATTAATTGTCAGTCCTTCTCTCGTCAAATTGTCAGGCGCTCTTCTCAATTGCGAGCGAAACCTCCTCTCTTGAAATTGGCAGTCGTTAGTCTTTCAAATTTTCAGTCTACCCCCCTTCAAATTGTCAGTCCTCCTCATCAAATTAGTTTTAGAGAGCCGGTTTGGCCTAGGGGTAAGGCGGTAGGCTGGTAAGCGGAAGGACCTCGGTTCGATACCGCTTCGGCTCTCCTTTCTCTTCAAAAGTTGTGGTTTGTAGACACGGTCTTGTGACTTTGTCCCTCACAATTAATGAAACATTAAAACGGCTCTCATCGCTGCCCATCTTAATGCAGGAGTCATTCTGGTTGTGACAGTGTAGCGATAGGTATATACTCTCCCTCTTCCCCTACCTCCATACCCCCTTCCCCCCATTCTCCCCGTCCCTAATAAGCCTTATGGTTTCTGTGGACGTTAAGCACCAAGTTTACTTACTTATTTACTTACTTCATCAAATTATTAGTCATCTTGATTGTCAATGTGCTTTTCAAATTTTGTCAACTGTCCTCTCTTCAAAATGTCCTTCCGGTCTTGTCAGTCCATTTTGATGGACATTCGTGCTCCCTTCAAAATGTCGATCCGTTTTAATGAACAGCCGTGCTCCCTTGAAGAAGGGAGTGAAGTTCTTCCTTCCTTCTAGCTGTAGATCCCCTTGTCCGTCCTCACTGTACATCCCCTTTCAAACAAAGCCTTGTCCGTCTTCACTGTAGATCCCCTTTCAAACAACGCCTTGTCCGTCCTCACTGTACATCCCCTTTCAAACAACGCCTTGTCCGTCCTCACTGTAGATCCCCTTTCAAACAACGCTTTGTCCGTCCTCACTGTAGATCCCCTTGTCCGTCCTCACTGTAGATCCCCTTGTCCGTCCTCACTGTAGATCCCCTTGTCCGTCCTCACTGTAGATCCCCTTTCAAACAACGCCTTGTCCGTCCTCACTGTAGATCCCCTTTCAAACAACGCCTTGTCCGTCCTCACTGTAGATCCCCTTTCAAACAACGCCTTGTCCGTCCTCACTGTAGATCCCCTTTCAAACAAAGCCTTGTCCGTCCTCACTGTAGATCCCCTTTCAAACAAAGCCTTGTCCGTCCTCACTGTAGATCCCCTTTCAAACAACGCCTTGTCCGTCCTCACTGTAGATCCCCTTTCAAACAACGCCTTGTCCGTCCTCACTGTAGATCCCCTTTCAAACAACGCCTTGTCCGTCTTCACTGTACATCCCCTTTCAAACAAAGCCTTGTCCGTCTTCACTGTACATCCCCTTTCAAAAAACCGCCTTGTCCGTCCTCATAGTAGCGCGCAGCAATCACTGCCTCCTTGAGCGTGTCGTCTTCCGGCTGACTAGAGGTCGGAGGGGCGGTTCTTTTCCGCGCCGCCGGACAGAAGGGCAGACGACCCAGCCAAGGGAAGCGATCAATGCAGGTGTGGACCAGGGGGAAGGAGTAAGCGTCCAGGGTTGTCTCCCCTCCTCCCTCTTCCGTTCCGGATTCCTGTCGCCATTGCGTCAGTCCGCGCTCAGCGTCGGTGCCTGTGTTGGGGACAGAACTGTTTCACTGGAGTCGTGCAGTAATTAGAACACTAGAGACATACGCACGCACGCACGCACGCACGCACGCACGCACGCACGCACGCACGCACGCAGTTTCTCCCAAGCGAGAGTACACCCCAGTTTGTGTGTAAATCGCACGCATAAACACGCACAGCGGCACGCACATACACACACACACACACACACAAACACGTACGCACGCACGCACGCACTCTCGCTCGCACGCACGTACACGCACGCACGCACGCTCGCACGCACGCTCGCACGCACGCACGCACGCACGCACGCACGCACGCACGCACGCACGCACGCACGCACGCACGCACGCACGCACACACACACACACACACACACGAGTTTCTCCCAAGCGAGAGTACACCCCAATTTGTATGTAAAACGAGTCGTTTAAAGTTAACTCCTCACACCACCACTTTCCCATACCACCCCTCACAGACACCCGTACACCCCGATTTCGGTGTTTTACCGACTGTTTAAAGTTACCCCACCCCTCACAGCCAGGTGTACAAATCGTTCAATGTTAACATCATCCCTCCCAACCAATCCATGCCCAAGCCAACTTGCTCCTGGATATCGGTGCTATACAAATCGTTTAAGGTTAAACCCATGCCTCCCACTCTATCCATGACTAAGGCTTACATCCAGTGTTGAGTGATTTACAGATCGTTCAAAGTTAACCCCATCCCTCCTGCCTAGGTTTGTGAAAAGACCCGTCTAAAGGGGACAGTCTTGAGACTGGTTTTGAACTCGGACAGAGTGGGGAGATTTACATCATTAGTCGTAAAGTTCTGATTAGCTGAAGTGCTCAGACGATTATCATCCCGGAACATAGTTATTCACTGTCAATGTTCTGTAAAATTACATAAACTATGAAAAAAGAAAAAAGTAATAAAAGAAGAACGGATCTGACCTGGCAGCAGATTGTCCAGAACAAAGCCAACAAAGCCGCCAACGAACATACTGGTGGAGAGCAACACTTCGATGATCTGGTCCGCTATACTGCTACCTGACAGACACACACACACACCACACACACACACACACACACACACACACACACACACACACACACACACACACACATACACACACATACGCACGCACGCACGCACGCACGCACGCACGCACACAGACACACAGCGCATCCTTTGGTAATTGCATGTCTGAAAACTTTGAAAGTACAGATGGATGGACCTTTACAACAGAGGGAGTAGCCTGGCAAGTAACCCCCCCCACACACACACACACACACACACACCCCTCCCACCCCCACCCTTCCCGACCCCACCACCACCACCCACCACCCACCCCGCCTCTCGCCTTAATACATTGCCTCAAGTGTGTCCACCACCGAGTACTAAATAATTATATCTGAGGTCAGATATATGCACGGTGCCTAGTGCAGTTTTTGTCGCATTCGCTGAATCCACAGAGTGCATGTCGCCTGGAGGTTCCTTTCTGGACAATATGATGCGTCTGTCGGTTACGGTTGGGTGAGATGTAACTATGCGGCTGCGCTTCGTGTTGACTACAGCTGTTTTTGACTTGGTTTCGTTGACTGTGAGGAGTCCAGACCTGATGATTTTTGACTTGTGATTTAGTGAACTGTGCTTTCAATTGGTAAAAAAATATATTTTTTAATCTGAAACAAGAATGACTGCTAGCGTTCTAAAACAAGACCCAAACACGTAAAAGGTTAAAAAGGACGCTATTTATTAAATCAAAACACAACATGCGAATCATTGTCATGCCAACATTCTACCAAGCAACATAGCTCAACCAAAAGCAGATAGGTGGCTTAGTTCTCTATCTCATTTTTTTAAAATCGTTTCTCACCATTTAACTGTCGTTTTGTAGCTTGATAAAGGGGGATTACCCAGAAAATTGTCGTGTTTTGTCCTAAAAAGAAAAAGAAAAAAAAGAAAAAGAAAAAAAGCGTACTATTTCGTACGTGTAATTTGTCCTGACGTGACCGTATGCGTGCGCTTGACAGGACCTCGAATTTCAACAACTAAAACTCGTAGCTGAATATGCAGTTTTCGAGTTTTCACTAATCTGAAACAGAACGAGGCCCAGAGCGCTCGTGCGGAATCAACAAACAAGGGAGTTAATTGGCGCTCGAAATGCGCTACACAAGCGCAACAACAAAGACCTGAGTCGCCTACGGTAACTCTCACCTGGCATGCATGCAAATACAAGGTAGATAAATTCCACCACAATAAAGATACGAGTGTGAGCCGGTTTGGCCTAGCGGTAGGCCATTAGGATGGTAAGCGGAGGGACCTCGGTTCGAATCCGCTTCGGCTCTCCTTTCTCTTCAAAAGTTGTGGTCTGTGGACACTGTCTTGTGACTTTGTCCCTCACAATTAATGAAACATTGAAATGGCTCTCATCGCTGCCCATCTTAAAGCAGGAGTCATTCTGGTGGTGACAGTGTAGCGACAGGTATATAATCTCCCTCTCCCCCCACTTCCGTACCCCCCCCCCCCCCCCCCCCTTCTCCCCGTCCCTAATAAGCCTTATGGTTTCTGTGGACGTTAAGCACCATGTTTACTTACTTAAGATCCAAACACAAACGAACGCTCATTTATTTTAACACTGACACACAGAATGCAAATTTTCGGGGAAATCCCCTTTATCAAGCCACAAAACGACACTTAAACAACAGATAAACGGTCAAAAACGGTGAAAAATGGAAAAAAAGACTTATCTTGTTTTAAGGTGTAGGGGAGCGGGGTGGGGAGTGAGGGAAGCAGTTGGAAACATGGATGAAGAGTCACAAGTCAGAGGTTGCTATAACATAACTTTTAATTACACCAACCAGGAAACAGTGTAGGCTCTCCCCTGAAACAGATGCATAGGCAGCAGCTCGAACTAACTGACGACCTGCTACTGCAGGGACACTGGGGGAAAGAGGACGCGGCGGGCCCAGCGCACAAGTTTTAACACTTTAGATAATTGGGGCCATAAAACTCCTACCCAATCAAAAAGGAAAAGAACAGGAAAGAAAAGGTTAAATGGGCATGGCCCTGGACACACACAGTGCACTCGGTGATGATGATGAAGTGATGCTTTACGTCCTCAGATGTCAGTTGACATATTAGGGACAAGTTGTGACCAATGCCGAAGCACGGTGCAATAAATCTTTACGTCCACGGAAACCAGAAGGCTCGTTAGGACGGACAGTCCAGGACGTCCACCTCGACTCTCACACAGCTCCTGAACCATGGTGCACTCGGTTACAAAGGTACGAGGTTTACTGTTCATTATTGTCAAGTGGGCAATGGCTGAGCTGACCGACCTGTGTTGATGGCCTCTTTGTGTGCAGACACCCAGCGCGGGACGCAAAGACCGATGAACAGGGACATCCCCAGAACGCACATGTTGCGCGGAGTTCTAATGTCCACGTAACGCAAGTTGGACAGGCCCACTGCCGTTATCATGCCTGCAACAAACGTCACAGCTAATACGTCATGCAGGCCGGGTGGTCAGCACCTGTAAACAGGCCTGCAACAAACGTCACAGCTAATACGTCATGCAGGCCGGGTGGTCAGCACCTGTAAACAGGCCTGCAACAAACGTCACAGCAAATACGTCATGCAGGCCGGGTGGTCAGCACCTGTAAACAGGCCTGCAACAAACGTCACAGCTAATACGTCATGCAGGCCGGGTGGTCAGCACCTGTAAACAGGCCTGCAACAAACGTCACGCCTTATACTAGTGATAGCTTAGTGGAATTGTTCGACCACCATACATTTGTATGTTTTTTAAACAATATAAGAAAAAATGAGCTCACCGCCTATAAACAGAAAGCTTGTTGAAGAGCCCCTAACCATTCATTGTATCTTTATTTTGTCTTGAATAAATTCTTGCTTAAACCAAACGTCACAGCTAATTACGTCATGCAGGCTGGGTGGTCATACGTGATAACAATTGCGTCAAGCAGGTTGAACTGCCAACGGCTGTGATCAGGCCTGCAGCATACGTCACAGCGATTACGTGTGGCAAGATTGCTGCTGCTGTTGTTGTGTTGCTTAATGTCCTCCGATGTCGGCTGACATTAGGGATAAGCTGAGACCAATGCGTGACCAGTTGCTTTACATCCACGGAAACCATACGGCTCGTTAGGACGGGGAGCCCAGAACGGCCACCTCGACTCTCACACAGCTCCTCAACTCTGAAAAGATGGCTGATCAGCGGCTGTTAAAATACGTCAGGTAGATTGGATGGTCAACAGCAGTGACTCACGTGTCAGCAATATTGGTCGCATCAAAGGCGCCCGGCAGGTTACATGCCAACGATTTTTGTCGTACCTGCAATAATTAGCCTGTACGTTACACCAATCACGTCGGGCATGTAAAAGTGATCAACAGTTGTCTTCCTGTCTGCTACGTAGTGCATCACGTCACAGGCATCGCATGTTCAGAGCTCTGCAGTGAATCTCACATCAAACTCATCAGGCATGTTGGTGATCGTTTCACATCCAACAGTCCTGTCAAGTCTGATGTGAGATGTCCGATAACGAATCAAACAGAAAAAAGAAAGAAAAAAAAAAGGAGCCAATCAGCGATAGTCGCAAAGAACCCGTGACTCACCAAACATGGCTAAAAACATGCCTCCGACTACAGGGTCTGGGATGGTGACAAAGATGGCTCCGATCTTCCCTAGACTACCCATCACCACCAGCAGAACGCCCGCCACCTGCGCCACTCGTCGGGACGCCACCTGTCGGTACACACACGACCACACACACACACACACACACACACACACACACACACACACACACACACACACACACACACACACACACACACACAGCGCGCGCGCGCGCGCGCCGCGCGCACACACGCACAACACTTTTCACACAACACACACACACACACACACACACACACACACACACACACACACACACAACCTCTGGTGCCTTAAGCTGTCTCTCCCACAACTTCTGGTACCTTAGGCTGCCTTTCCCACAACTTCTGGTACCTTAAGCTGTCTTTCCACAACCTCTGGTACCTTAAGCTGTCTCTCCCACAACCTCTGGTACCTAAGCTGTCTCTCCCACACTCTGGTACCTTAACACTGTCTCTCTCCCACAACCTCTGGTACCTTAAACTGTCTCTCCCACAACCTCTGGTACCTTAAGCTGTCTCTCCCACAACTTCTGGTACCTTAAGCTGTCCTTTCCCACACACTCTGGTACCTTAAGCTGTCTCTCCCACAACCTCTGGTACCGTAAGCTGTCTTTCCCACATCCTCTGGTACCTTAAACTGTCTCTCCCACACCTCTGGTACCTAAACTGTCTTTCCCACAACCTCTGGTACTTTAAGCTGCCTTTCCCACAACTTCTGGTACCTTACACTGTCTTTCCCACAACCTATGGTACCGTACGCTGTCTCTCCCACAGCCTCTGGTACCTTAAACTGTCTCTCCCACAACTTCTGGTACCTAAAACTGTCTTTCCCACAACCTCTGGTACTTTAAGCTGCCTTTCCCACAACCACTGGTACCTTACACTGTCTTTCCCACAACCTATGGTACCGTACGCTGTCTCTCCCACAGCCTCTGGTACCCGAAGCTGTCTTTCCCACAACCTCTGGTACCTTAAACTGTCCTTCCAACACCTCTGGTACCGTAAGCTGTCTCTCCCACAGCCTCTGGTGCCTTAAACTGTCTTTCCCACAGCCTCTGGTACCTTAAACTGTCTTTCCCACAGCCTCTGGTACCTTAAACTGTCTTTCCCACAACCTCTGGTGCCTTAAACTGTCTTTCCCACAGCCTCTGGTACCTTAAACTGTCTTTCCCACAACCTCTGATGCCTTAAGCTGTCTCTCCCACAGCCTCTAGTGCTTTAAGCTGTCCTTCCCACAACCTCTGGTACCTTAAACTGTCCTTCCCACAGCCTCTGGTACCTTAAACTGTCCTTCCCACAGCCTCTGGTACCGTAAGCTGTCTCTCCCACAGCCTCTGGTACCTTAAGCTGTCTCTCCCACAGCCTCTGGTACCGTAAGCTGTCTTTCCCACAGCCTACCTTGGTGATGCCGATGGCGGCAACGTTCTCGCTGTACGATGTGGTTCCGTTTCCTGAGCCAAAGGCGCCAGCTATGACACACGCCACCCCTTCAATGCCGATCCCTGGCGTTAAATAAAACAACAAAGCTGGTTCATTCAAAGTAATGCTCGTGGTGGCTGACTTTCTTCAAAGGTAACGTATTCACCAACACAAGACAGGACACGGATACAAGAAACGATTGAAAGTTTGGACAGTATGTGTCTTCATCAGGAATAAATAAATGACTAACTGAAACGTTTTTTGTATGACGTGTCCTGTCTGCTTTTGATGAGTGCGTGTCCTTCGTACTGCTTATTTTTCACCAGCAGTCGTTCGCTTTTACCCCTAAAACTTCTTCAGTCTGAGGTAATTGAGGAAAATAAATAGTAAGTATTTATCAAACAGTTTGCGGTATCCAGCACTTTTTAGAACATCGCTTTCGAACAGTGATTCGAAAAATGACCTCAGGTTCTTAAAAGCTGATTTTCGATCGTTTATAAATCTTGCAAGGGTTGGCGCTGGGAAAGTCGGCGCCCCACATGCGTCTAGCCGACCTGAGTACTGTTCAGTCGGACTCTGCCCCACGATAAGCAGCAGTTTGTCGGTTGCTAAATATTTCTTCAACAAATTATGGCTTCCAGAGTGCAAGAGAAGAGTGCGGAAAGAGAAAAAAGTGCTTTCGAAGGTTAACTGGTTTACAAAAGAAGAAGAATATATTCAAATGCATGTTAATTGCTCGTCTTCTGGCAGTTGTACTCATAGTCTTAGACCCAAGACAGCTTTGCAACTTCTGGTCCTGCTTACCTCTCTGAACTGCTGCATGTCTACACTCCATCTCGTACACTACGCTCTTCTTCTGACACCCACATGCTGGAAATCCAACAATACAAACGCAAGACTCATGGCTTCCGCGCCTTCTCTTGCTTTGGACCCCACATTTGGAATTCACTCCCACAAGACCTTAGACACTGCTCAACCCTGTCATCTTTTAAAGCCTAACTGAAAACCTTCCTCTTCTCACAGTATTTCCATCCTAACTAATATCAGTACCCAGTTCCTGCTACAGTCGTGTGTGTGTGTGTGTTGGTGTGTGTGTGGTGTGTGTGTTGTGTGTGTGGTGTGGGTGTGTGTGTGTGTGTGTGTGTTTGTGTGTGTGTGTGTGTGGTGTGTGTGTGTGTGTGTGTGTGTTGTGGTGTGTGTGTGTGTGGTGTGTGTGGTGTGTGTGTGTGTGTGTGGGTGTGTGTGGTGCGTTTTTATATAATATATTTTTTTTTTTTTTTTTTTTTTTAAATAATACTTTATGTAAATTGTTTTGGTAGAACTATGCTCTGCATGTGTATAGAATATCATATTTAGGTTAATATGTATCATGTGAGCGCTCAGGGCGTCTATGAGCGCATGATAAATGTACATTATTATTATTATTGGTGAACATATTGCTGTATGGTTTGAGCAGTTTATTCACGTTCAGACAGATATGGACAAACATAATCAGTACATCAGCATTAAACGAGCTAAGCTTATCTATAGTAAACGCTCAAAACCATAATTAGCCTACATACATTCATTTTGCACCGACGGGTATTTTTTTTTTTTTTTTTTTATCAAACAGCATGAAAACAAATGAGAATCAGACAAAACACAAAGTTAATTATCGAGACAGACAGAGACAGAGAGGGAATGCCGTTATGTCGGTAACTCTTCAGTTGGGGTTGTTATTCCATTGCCGTATACAGTGTTTGTCATCTGTCTTGTAAGGGTGGCCATTGACAAAGAATTTGAATAGAGCGAGGTTAGCGCACGTTCGGACCGGCATATTTTGACGCCTCTAAACGAAAGGGACAGGGAGTGTTTTTACCAAACCATTCCCTAATGATCGAAAAAACTGTGACCCCATCTGAGAAAGGTCAGATGCAGACTCCATCACCTGTGTTCAGGGTGTGAAAAGGGTCAGATACGGACTATGTCACCTGTGAGAAGGGTGAGATACAGACTCTGTCACCTGTGTTCAGGGTGTGAGGTAGGGTCAGTGTCACGTACAGACTACATCACCTGTGTTCAGGGCGTGAGGAGGAACAGGTACAGACTACATCACCTGTGTTCAAGGCGTGAGGAGGAACAGGTACAGACTACATCACCTGTGTTCAGGGTGTGAGGAGGGTCAGTGTCACGTACAGACTACATCACCTGTGTTGAGGGTGTGAGGAGGGTCAGTGTCACGTACAGACTACATCATCTGTGTTCAGGGCGTGAGGACCAGGTACAGACTACATCACCTGTGTTCAGGGCGTGAGGAGGAACAGGTACAGACTACATCACCTGTGTTCAAGGCGTGAGCAGGGTCTATGTCACGTACAGACTACATTACCTGTGTTCAGGGCGTGAGGAGGGTCTATGTCACGTACAGACTACATCACCTGTGTTCAGGATGTGAGGAGGACCAGGTACAGACTACATTAACTGTGTTCAGGGAGTGAGGAGGAACAGGTACAGACTACATCACCTGTGTTCAGGGTGTGAGGAGGAACAGGTACAGACTACATCACCTGTGTTCAGGGTGTGAGGAGGACCAGGTACAGACTACATCACCTGTGTTCAGGGCGTGAGGATGGTGAAGGTCAGGTACAGACTACATCACCTGTGCTCAGTGCGTGAAGAAGAACAGGTACAGACTACATCACCTGTGTTCAGGGTGTGAGGAGGAACAGGTACAGACTACATCACCTGTGTTCAGGGTGTGAGGAGGACAGGTACAGACTACACACCTGTGTTCAGGGTGAGGAGGATCAGGTACAAGACTACATCACCTGTGTTCAGGGTGTGAGGAGGAACAGGTACAGACTACACCACCTGTGTTCAGGGTGTGAGGAGGAACAGGTACAGATACACACCTGTGTTCAGGGTGTGAGGAGGATCAGGTACAGACTACATCACCTGTGTTCAGGGTGTGAGGAGGAACAGGTACAGACTACACCACCTGTGTTCAGGGTGTGAGGAGGAACAGGTACAGGTGCAGATTACATCACCTGTGTTCAGGGTGTGAGGAGGAACATGTACAGGTACAGACTACATCATCTGTGCTCAGTGCTGTGCTCAGTGCGTGAAGAGGAACAGGTACAGACTACATCACCTGTACTCAGTGCGTAAAGAGGAACGGGTACAGACTACATCACCTGTGTTCAGGGTGTGAGGAGGACCAGGTACAGACTACATCACCTGTGTTCAGGGTGTGAGGAGGACCAGGTACAGACTACATCACCTGTGTTCAGGGTGTGAGGAGGACCAGGTACAGACTACATCACCTGTG
>JABMCL010002470.1:2230000-2245000 GCA_018857735.1 Alviniconcha marisindica
CAGCAGGACAGAGGTGTGTGGAGCGGTAGCGTTGTCCACCACTTACCCAGCAAGACCAGCAGGACAGAGGTGTGTGGAGCGGTGTTGTTGTCCATCACTTACCCAGCAAGACCAGCAGGACAGAGGTGTGTGGCGCCGTGAGGTTGGTGGTGTTGGGAGTCACGGTGATGCGTACGGGACACTGCCACTCGGGCAGGGACAGGATGGAGAGCGTGGGGACCAGGAAGGCAAAGGTGGCCCCTTGGATGATTGGTAACCTAGCAACACACACACACACACACACACACACACACACACACACACACACACACACACACACACACACACACACACGTACCCCAACACACACACACACACACACACACACACACCACACACACACACACACGTACACACACACACACACACACACACACACACACACACACACACACACACACACACACACACACACACACACACACACACACACACACACACACACACACACACACACGCAAGCGCGCGCACAAATCAGTACAGCTTGAGCACATGATTTGTTTAGAAATGGTTTGAAAGATCAGAAAGGTATCTGATAACCTTACTTTGCGTGGGAGAGTTTTTCAGACAGAAGGCGCAGTATCTGACCTCTAACCACGCGAAAGTGGCATGAATACAGCAGGGAGACAGAAAGTGCAAGCGTGAGAAGTAGAGCGTAGCTGGCAGATTATTTCTCGTCTAATTCTAGTCATACGAAGTCACGTGAGTATCAGCGCAAGCGTCAAGGAAGACCAATGGGCGTTATGCACCCGTCATGGTCGGACCAGTGCCGTGTTTTTGAGAGTTTTTCTGATTGTAATTTCATTTAATATAACCTCTAAAATCAGTTGTGTGTGCTTGTAACTGCGAAGGCTGATATATATATATATATATATATATAGAGAGAGAGAGAGAGAGAGAGAGAGAGAGAGAGAGAGAGAGAGAGAGAGAGAGAGCGACAGACAGACAGACAGACAGACAGACAGACAGACAGACAGACAGAATATATATATATATATGGTGGGGGGGGGGGGGGGGGGATCAACTGAAGCCGTGGTTTTTCTGTGCTGGCCGGTGAATACGGAATGTTTTTTTCTGACGCTCTGGCATCGGTCAGCAAGCGCGTGTCGCGATATACAGGCTGGTCGGACAGAACCAGACTCAAACTCCAAGCACTGCTTTACGACATCCGGAAGATGCCGGAAAGCGATGGTCGGAGTGTGAGCCAGACTTAACTCCCAATCATTGATTGCTGACCACAAAGCGGGTTTACGGTGACTTCCACAAAGTTTGGCATCTTGCGGTAGCAAAGTCTACATTTTTATTTTATTTTATTGCCTTTGGGGACTTCAGCTCTGACTTTAACTTCCCGAGCAAGCATTTAGTTGATATACTCCACATGTTTCAGCTGCATCAGCTTACTAATTCTGACACTAGAATAACTCCGACAATCAGTACATGTATTGATCTTATCATAACCCAGACGCCCCAAGTTATTAAAAGTATAAAGGTTTTACCAGAAATATGTAGTGACCACTGTGTACCATATGCAACAGTGATCAATAACACCAATACTAATTATAGTTTCAAAAGAGCATTATACAATTATGACAAATTAGATGCCACTAAACTCCGCAACATGTTGTCTCATATAGACTGGGCTGATGTTATGCAAAATGGATCCATTGATGATTATGCAGAACATTTTAATACTATATTTTTCGAAGCCGCCTGCAATTGCCTGCCAGTAAAAACCGTTACCATTCGCTCTAAAGATGCTGCTTGGATAAATGCAGACATTCGCTGGGCTATAAAACAGAGGTATAGGTTGTTTAAAAAAAGCAAAACGCAGCAACAAAGACGAAGACTGGCGAGCTTATCGGACTTATAGAAACTTAGTAACAAGATTTATGAGATTTTGTAACATTAAAATCATGTTACTATGGGTGAAAACACGAATTCTGACATTTTGGATTCGGGGGGTAGGGGAGGTAAATCCAGTACTGTGACAACCAGACACGTCACAGCTTCACAAAATTGGGTTTGGCCTAGCGGTAAGGCGTTAGGCTGGTAAGCGGAGGGGCTTCGGTTCGAATCCGCTTCAGCTCTCCTTTCTCTTCAAAAGTTGTGGCCAGTGGACACTGTCTTGTGACTTTGTCCCTCACAATTATGAAACATTAAAATGGCTCTCATCCGCTGCCCACCTTAATGCGTAAGTCATTCTGGCGATGACAGTGTAGCGATAGGTATATAATACTCCCTCCCCCCCCCCCCCCCCCCCCCCCCCCCCCCCTCCATACCCCCTTCTCCCCGTCCCTAATAAACCTTATGGTTTCTGTGGACGTTAAGCACCATGTTTACTTACTTACTTACTAATCTAACGTGGAACCTACAGGTGCCACAACAAACAGATACACTAACCCCACGCTGTCTTCGTACTTCCGAATATCGTTTGCAATAGGGTAGCAACACCACCAACATGTACGTGCATGCAGTCGACTGACCTAATGCCCAGCGTAGTTTGCAGAAGGGTTGCAAGGCCGCTGACGAAGAAGACAGTGCTGATGATCTCGCCGAGACCCACGCTGTCTCCATTTAGGCAGAGAGGACCCGCCAGTACCAAGGGAACGGAGATGGTCGACCCGAACGCCGTCAGGTAATGCTGTCAACGCCAGAGCATAATCACCTATGTCAGCTGATGCTGCCAACACCAGAACATTATCACGTACGTCAGGTAATGTTGTCAACACCAGAGCATAGTCACCTATGTCAGCTGATGCCGCCAACACCAGAACATTATCACGTACGTCAGGTAATGTTGTCAACACCTATGTCAGCTGATGCCGCCAACACCAAAACATTATCACGTACGTCAGGTAATGCCGCCAACACCGCAACCAAACTCCAAGCACTGGTTTACCACATCCTTCCTTCGACCACTGCCGTATTTAGTTACGCCATACGGTCCAGAAAACTGTCAGCTAACGAGCAGTTTTTTGTTTTTTTGTTGGTGCTCAAGCAGTAGTAAGTCTGTTACAAACAACTCAGATTACATCAGACGTCTGTTTTATAACTGACCATGTTGCTTACGCCAGCTCAAAAAAAACCCAAATCGTTTGAATCGAGGCGGTACTCTTCGTTTTTTTTTTTACCCGGGGTGGATGCGCCTCATGTTTACATGCGTGCTTGGGCGCTAGGTTGCTTCTACCGTCATATTAGTACCCAGACCTTTCGGAGGGCGCTGACCGCGTCGGTGGACAGCTGCGCGGAGATAAAGAGTGCCTCATCAATGACGTAACTAAACCTGGCAGAGGTTGGAGAAAGGTGCCGGAAAGCGATGCTCGGAGTGTGCACCGTAACATGACTACACATGTCAGGTAATACTGTGACCAGAACATGATCACGTATGTTATATAATGCTGTCGAGACCAGAACATGATCACGTATGTCAGGTAATACTGTCAAGACCAGAACATGTTCACGCATGTTATATAACGCTGTCAACACCAGAACATGATCCCGTATGTCAGGTAATACTGTCAAGACCAGAACATGATCACGTATGTCAGGTAACACTGTGACCAGAGCACGATCACGTATGTTATATAACGCTGTCAAGAGCAGAACATGATCAAGTATGTCAGGTAATACTGTCAAGACCAGAACATGATCACGTATGTCAGGTAATACTGTCAAGACCAGAACATAATCACGTATGTCGGGTAATACTGTCAAGACCAGAACATAATCACGTATGTCAGGTAATACTGTCAAGACCAGAACATAATCACGTATGTCGGGTAATACTGTCAAGACCAGAACATAATCACGTACGTCAGGTAATACTGTCAAGACCAGAACATAATCATGTATGTCAGGTAATGCCGGCAACACAGGAACATGACCACGTATGTCAGGTGAAACTGTGACCAGAACATGATGACGTATGTCATATAACGCTGTCAACACCAGAACAGTCACGCATGTCATATAACGCTATCAAGACCAGAACATAATCACGTGTGTCAGGTAATGCTATCAACTCCAGAATTATAATCACGTAAGTCATGTAATGCTATCAACACTAGAGCAATCACATATGTCAGGTTATGTTGTCAACGTTGTAATACGATCAGCACCGTGCTGACAAACTAACCTGAATCCCAAAAGAAAACACAAGAGTCTATATATATATGTACTGACCTAAATGCCCAGTAGAACTTAAAGAAGTTGTAAATCTTGGTGAAGTGACCTATAGTTCCAGAAGAACACAGAAAACGTTATCTGTCTGGTGAACTAACCTGAAATCACAAAGCAACTCAGAGAGTCCATCAATCCATGTGACAGCCTACAGTCCGAGCAGAAAACAAAGTAAGCTGACAAAGACGCTTTAAAAAAAAAAATATTAAAAAAAGGGTGAACTGAGCTGAAGTCCCAGCAGAACACAAAGATGCTATGGCATTTTTTAACTGACCTAAAATCACAGCAGAACACAAACAGGCTGTGGAACTGTTGAACTGACCTGAAATCCCAGCAGAACACAGACAGGATGTGGAATTGTTGAACTGACCTGAAATCCCAGCAGAACACAGACAGGATGTGGAACTTATGAACTGACCTGAAATCCCAGCAGAACACAGACAGGCTGTGGAACTTATGAACTGACCTGAAATCCCAGCAGAACACAGACAGGGTGTGGAATTGTTGAACTGACCTGAAATCCCAGCAGAACACAGACAGGATGTGGAATTGTTGAACTGACCTGAAATCCCAGCAGAACACAGACAGGCTGTGGAATTGTTGAACTGACCTGAAATCCCAGCAGAACACAGACAGGCTGTAGAATTTGGTGAATCGACCTTGTTATGGAATTGTTGAACTGACCTGAAGCCCCATCAGAACACAGAGAGGCCAGGAGGGCGTGTCCTCCAGCGAGTATTTGACCACGCTGACCTCTTGACACGTTCGAGGCTCTGCATCTGGACAGGTCATCTCGTCCAGCTCGACGGACGATCCTGTGCTTCCTGGCAAGTGGTCCTTGGACATGTTGCAGTTCAGAGGACGGGGACTCATCTTAGGGATAGAACATGTTATAAATACTTATAAAGACTGAAGAGTCTCTCTCTGTGTGTGTGTGTGTGTGTGTGTGTGTGTGTGTGTGTGTGTGTGTGTGTGTGTGTGTGTGTGTGTGTGTGTGTGTGTGTGTATGTGTGTGCGTGCGCGCGTGTCTGTGTATCTGTGTGTGCGTGTGCTTGTGTGTGTGTGTGTTTGTCTGTCCGTGTCTATGTGTGTGTGTGTGTGTGTGTTGTGTGTGTGTGTGTGTGTGTGTGTGTGTGTGTGGTGTGTGTGTGTGTGTGTGTCTGTCTGTCTGTCTGTCTGTCTGTCTGTCTGTCTATGCTGTGTGTGTGTGTGTTGTGTGTGTGTGTGTGTGTGTGTCTTTCTCTCTCTCTCTCTCTCTCTCTCTCTCTCTCTCTCTCTCTCTCTCTCTCTCTCTCTCTCTCTCTCTCTCTCTCTCTCTCTCTCTCTCTCTCTGTCCGTGTAAGTGCTGTCATTTGGTGCCAAACCCCAAGCATCGGATTAGGACATTCTTCATTCAACCACTGCCATAAAAGGTACGCCATTGGTCTCGTTGTGCTCAGATCAAATCAACCAAATCAAATCAACCTTTATTGTTCATCAGTGTATGGATGTCCACAGGGTAACCGACTTGGAAAAATTCCCAGTTCGAATCTCCAAGATGAAGCTCCGAGGCCATTGCCAGTAGTTGGGCCTTTGTTTATTTCCCCTTGTTATTTCATCTTTCTCGAGTCTTATTAGGTGCGTGGCGTTTCGGTCTTTTTCGGTGTGTTTACTCTAGCTTTCACAACCAGGCTAGACCTCATCAGGGAGCCTGCCTTTTATTGGGTGTTTTATTTTAGTTTCCCAATTTATCTTTGTTTATTTCATCATTCGTAGCGATGAAAAAGGTTTTGTTCGTTCTAGATCAATAGACCAGCGATTTCGTGGCCTCCCTGGGTTAGGGTTTGGGGTTGGGCTAGTTGCCGCTTCTTTTCATTCATTGTTTTTTCTCTTGGCCTGTTCTTTTTGTTTCTCGAGTTATATCGTTCATTTACGATGGTCGAGTGGGTGTGGGGGAGGGGGGGGGGGTCTCGATGTTTAACGAGACCGCTCATTCTGTCTGTTCGTGAGCGTCTTTTGCCCTGCCGTGTTGTTGTCGGCTCAATGGGTTGTATCGTGTACACGGATTACGTGTATCCAGCCTTTGTCCCGCTGCACGCTGACATTTCTTGCTTCCTCTTTTTTTTCAGAAAGTGGGTTTTTTGTTTGTTTGTTGTTCCTCTTTTTTTCCTTTTTTCTTTTTTTCCCCACCATGCGTTCTTTCTTTTTTATTGGCCATTTCTTACCCGCTTGTTAGCTTGCCTGATTAGGCAGCCATTTTGCATTTCTCTTTTCGTCTGCATTTGTTCACATCCCGATGCCTTGTCATCGGTAGTCCTGATTAGCGATTTGCTTTATCAGTCTGCAGACTTTGTTTTTCCAGATGGAAGCCGGGTAATGAGTTAGTTATGGTTAGTTTGGCTTTCCATCTGTTTGTCGTTGGCACAGTTATTTTTGCTCTGTGCTCTTATGGCTTTGACTGTAGTCGTCCACTCGTTTGTTGCAGACAGTAGTCTATAAGACTTGTGATTTGGTGGTGTGTTTTTCTCTCCACCTGATGCTTGCAGGTAGGCCACCGTTCGGGTTTTGAGGTGGTTTCAGCTGTTTTGTTTCTTTCATTTGGTGTCAGCTGTTTGCTTGCCTTATTAAGGCAGCCATTTTTCGTTTGCTTGCCTGATTAGGTCAGCCATTTTTTGTTTGCCGCCATCATTTGTGGTTTGGTCTTTCTTTCTTTGCCATAGGCATTTGTGGCCTTTTCTGCCGTAGGCATTCGTGTTAGACTTTTTGTCTTTGCGCTTGTTTGAGGGTATCAGTGTACCTCTCCATTTTTGGCATCATGCTCTGCGCTTGCCGCTCGTCAGCCGAGTGGGGTGGGCCGCGCGGTCGTTCGTTCGTTCTGTTTTTGTTTAATGTCCTCAGATGCTAAAAGCATATTAGGGACAATCTGTAAAGTAAGCTTGTCTTGGATATATCATAGTTAAAATGAAATTAGGCAACTGTAGCGGTTCATTACGGAACAATATGAATTAATTTAATGTTCTCTAAGGAGCTAGCATGATCGTTATTCAGTCGTTCTTTACGAAACGTTTGAAAGAAGAAATGAGAAAAGCGCTTGCGGACAAATAAAGTAATTAAACGCTCATACAAACAGCGACTTTCCAGATAATGTACAGGCTTGTTCATGAACAAGATTGTTTTAAGCCGGATAAAGGGAAATACCGTTAGCCAAAAATAAAATAATGTTTTTAAACAAATAAAAACCGAAAGAAACAAAACAAAACAAAACAAACACACACAAAAATGAAACCAAAAAAACAACCAAACAACACAACAACAACAAAAGAGACACACAGAGAGAGGGGAGGGAGGGAGGGAGAAAAAGACAGCAGAGAGAAAGAAGAAACGGAAGTATAACTATATTCCAATCTTTCAGTAATTTGCAACACACGCAAAAGAGAAGTATGATGTAGTATTCAATATACATTTGTTAGGAAACAAATGGATGCATACATTTTTTATGTTGTAGCATGTTGTCACTATTCTTGCTTTTCTGCGCGCTTTTTGGGCTGTTAAAATAATACCTGCCTACGTATATTTTTCCGAATAAGGGTGCACACCAAAGCCAGCCTGGTGTATTTAACAAAATTTCAGATCCTGGTTTAATTACTTCAGTATGTAAGGCTAAATGGAATACTGTCATCTGCTATTAGAACAAACACTGGTGCACCTCACGGTACAGTTTTAGCACTCCTTTTGTTTGCGCTGTATACAGCTGACTGTAGAAGCACTGATGAGTCATGTCCTGTAGTAAAATTTGCAGATGATACAGAATTGGTTGGAAAAATTAGTAATGATGAAGATGCAATATACCACAAGCAGATTGAAAACTTTGTGAATTGGTGTGATAAAAATTACTTGTATTTGAATGTTTCCAAAACGAAAGAATGTGCATTGATTTTAGGAAGAATCAAAGATCCCCAAACCAGTCTACATTAAAGGAGAAGCAGTGGAGAGATTAGATAGATATATATAAGTACATAGGTGTGGTTTTTGATAGTAAATTGAACTGGAAAGAGAACATCAACTCTGTGCTGAAAAAAGGGAACTCGAGAATGTATTGCATGAGAAAGCTGAGATCATTTGGAATAAATTCAGATATGCTAGTAACTTTTCATAATGCTGTAATATGTAGTAGTATTATGTTTGGGGTGGGGATATTTCAAAATTAGATAGAGGAAGGTTGGAAAAGATTGTAAAAAAAGCAGGTCATGTTGTGGGAAAACCACTGGACAGTTCTAAGACCTTACACGAAAAGAGATTGTACAGACAACTAATGCAAATATTAAACGACCCTACACACCCAATGAGGCACTACTTTGATAGCAGACGTAGCAACAGGAGTGGACGATTTTTACTTCCGAGAACAAATACAAACCTTTATAAAAAGCCTCGTTTTTACCCTCGGCTCTGTCAGTTTTTAATGAAAATTATACCAGTCATTAACTGAGTGTGCGCATGCGTCAAGACGTCTGTTTCTAACGGAGCGCTGGGGATGTGTCAGCCTAATGATTTTTATTTAAGAGATTTACGTTTTGGTTTGACACAGAGAAAGCATTATTCCAGGTAATTTTGGATTTGCTATATCTAAATATTAGTGTACGCAAATTGAGAGAAAGGGGGCGTATGTCTAAGAGTGTGTATGTGCGTGTGGTTCATGATTTAGAATTATTGAGATATGTTCTTCGTTGTGCAATCGAACGACAGCTTTAATTTCCCACTGGGATTAAGTATATTGTTATTGTATTGTTTATATTAATCGCGCTCTCACAGCCTGATTTCCATAACCACAAAGCCTGATGAATCCTGATATGAGTGTATCGAACGACAGCTTGGTATAATTGTGTTCACACACACACACACACACACACACACACACACACACACACACACACACACACACACACACACACACACACACACACTCACAGCCATATGGAATTACCAGTATATGCTCACCAGCACGATGCATTAAATGCCAACCTGCACAGTGTGGGTTATACCTTTTCAGTCCTGTTGAGTGTGGATGTTTGAATACATTATTTATACATTCCTCCGTAGTACAGTGCCATCCAGTGATCGATTTCTGGTGGCTCCTTAATGGAAAGAACCAACCTTCTCAAAACATGTTTCGTCAAATACGTACTGCAGACTTATTGGTCGTTTTGATCAAATACGTACCTGCAGACTTAGCCCTCATTTTCATCAAATACGTACCTGCAGACTTAGCGGTCGTTTTTATAAAATACGTACTGCAGACTTAGCGTCGTTTTCATCAAATACGTACTTGCAGATTTAGCGGTCGTTTTCATCAAATACGTACTTGCAGACTTAACGGTCGTTTTCATCATTACGTATTTGCAGACATAGCGGTCGTGTTCGTCAAATACGTACTGGTGACTTAGCGGCCGTGTTCGTCAGACAGACAGACAGACAGACAGACAGCGAGAAAGAGAGAGAGAAAGAGATGTTTAGTTAGTTCCGGATTTTAACGCCTAATCCCTAACAAGCATTACCGTTTCTGTGGACGTTAAGCATCATGTTTACTTCCTTCCTGTTTCCCGTCAGTCGCATCTCAAGGCCAAAGCCGGTATGGAGGCACACACACACACACACACACACACACACACACACACACACACACACACACACACACACACACACACACACACACACACACACACACAAATGCACACTTGGCATGAATCAGTCCGAGCATCAGTTTCCACAGGAAACCGTCCTTCGACGGTGTCTCCTGCTGTAGGTCGACGTTGGACTCATTCAGTAACTTGGTCAGTTCCGTCGTGAGCCCATCGGTTTTGGTGGTCTGCTCTTGGATCTTCTTCTCCAGAGCCTGGTTCTTTTGCTGCTCTAGGACCAGCTGGTACTGAAGGGCAGCCTGTTTCTCCACGCCTTTGGTGGACTTTTTCTTGCGCCTCCTCCTTCTTTTCTTGTTGGTTTTGGGGCTGTCTTCCCCCTTGGTGTCGTCCGCCGTCAGGGAGTCCTCCACTCCGTCAGGTGACTCCAGGGTCATCGGAGGGTTGGACTCCAGCGAGGCTGATGATCGGTCTCTCCCAGCGGGTGAGCTGATCGAGGCGGGCGAGTAGGGCGGTCACTTCCTTAGAGTGGCCTCCTTTTGCCACAGACTGGGGTTTCCCGTCTGGGACTCTCGCCGCTGCCTGAGAGCTCTGTCCCGGGCGTGGGTTGATGGGGTTCTTCCTGCTGGGCCCCCTGTTCGCCGTGCCTCCCCTCGCTGCTACCCTCGCGTACGACACCGGAGTTCCAGTGTCCGCAGAGAGCGAGGACGGTGCTGTCCGGTCTCGCGACCAGCAGTTGTCCACTGCGGCGGAGGCAGGCTGTGCAGGGGGCGGAGCCTTGGGTTTCAATTCGTCGCGGGCCCTCTGCATGGCCACGTTGTACGGGATGTATGTCTTGCTCCTCAGCAGATTCGCCTTTTGGCGAATCTGCATTTCTGGGCATCCTTTTGTAGGCCGCCGAGTGGCGGCCATTACAGTTGACGCAGGACAAGACCTGCGCGTCGCACTGCTCGTGGGAGTGCGAGCCTTTTCCGCACTTGGAGCAGCGGGTCTGCTTCGCGCGACACTGTTGCTTGGAGTGCCTAGGGGTTTGACATTTGGTGCACCGTCTCACCGGTGCGGCAAAAACATAAAAGTCAACAAAAGAAACAGAAAAATCACTGACTGAAACAGAAACAGCCAACCAAAAACAAACAGATGAAAAACCATAACCCGCCCCTGCCGGTCGACCTTTTTGCCGGCAAGGCAACCAACCACCACCAACGTTTCTGCAGCATCCCGTAGTGCTAGAAGACCTGGGAACAGGAGTTGCTAGCTTCATTGACAATGGGCCAAGGACAGCGAGTCTGTTCCAACGAACCATAGGGCCCATCCTGTCGCAACGCCCACTACCATCGGGCAAGTTTCTCATCGGCTGCCGATCGAGACAACAGCAAGAGGCCCTCCTCAAAACTAAAGTGCTCGGTGGAGTCAACGTGGCTTGCTCCATTCCACAGCCAACAACTGAGGGGGTCATCAGACCAGTACCAACCAGTGTAGACTCTCAATTCCTGGTAGACCACTCAACCGTAAAAGAAGTGCGCCGCCTGACTAACCGGGGCCTAGCGGTAAGGCCTAGCGGTAAGGCGTTAGGTTGGTAAGCGGAAGGACCTCGGTTCGATACCGCTTCGGCTCTCCTTTCTCTTCAGAAAGGTTGTGGTTTGTTGACACTGTCTTGTGGCTTTGGTCCATCACTTCCTACTGATACATTAAAATGGCTCTCATCGTTGCCCATCTTAATGCAGGAATCATTCTGGTGGTGACAGTGTAGCGATAGGTATATAGTCTCCCTCTTCCCCAAACTCCATACCCCCCCCCCCCTTCTCCCCGTCCCTAATAAGCCTCATGGTTTCTGTGGACGTTAAGCACCATGTTTACTTACTTACTGTCGAAACCATTTAGAGTGGAAACTTCGCCCGCCGATCAACTCATCAAGCTCAGGCCACCGAGCCGCCAGTGCCGTTTGAAACGGCAAAGAAAAAGAAGAGGAGAGGGAAGAAACATAGTGACAAAGGCGCTGGCTTTGGGGACATGTAAACAAATTAGCTGTAAACAATGAAACTTTTTAACCTAATCAGGTAAAATTGTAGTTGTTTTTTAACCAACTGTCTTTAACATCAAATATAACTTTTGCTGATAGCTATCTTTTAACAGTCTTTAAAAAAGTTAAGTTACGGTTAGAAATAGTTTAGTTTTTTTAAACTGGACCTAGGAAGGTTTTTATCCGCATTTTAATGTAAATTTTAACCTTTGAAGAAAAAAAAGAAAAAAAATTAAGGCCACTAGGCACCATTTTTTTTTTTAAATTTTAACTTTCCTCCTGGATCCTGACATGTATCCCCTCGATAGAGGTGGACTAATTCAAACTAATCCGTTATATAGCCAACAGGTTCTGCTCTCAACTGTTAGAATTTAAGAGTCTCGTACAGTTTGTTCCTAATATGTCACCAGACATCCTAGGACATTAAGAATGAAAATCTCTCTCTCTCTCTCTCTCTCTCTCTCTCTCTCTCTCTCTCTCTCTCTCTCTCTCTCTCTCTCTCTCTCTCTCTCTTTCTCTCTCGATGAACACTGACGCACACCACAGCGGGAAGGCACACTCAACACATGATTTCACAAGAGCCTCGGCCACACACGGCAGATACACGCAAAAACACAACCACAAGGCCCAGCACAGTTACACACAGTCACAGCCTCAGAAACACAGCACGGGTACACAAGGAGTCACAGCCACAAAAACACAATACGATACAAAGTCGCTTAAACAATGGGGAACACAACACAAATACAGATATAGGCGGATGAACCTCCTGCAAAGTTAGAAAGTAATCGCAAAAAAAAAAGATTCTAATTAATGCAAGATGCTCTCAGGGTAACGAGAGCCACCCGAGAACACAATACAAAAATCGTTCGTTAAGAAGAAATAGGTTAAAGGTACGATACCATCAGCTTGGCTCTATCCGCAATCCCAGTCCGACACGGTCTGCAGCAGAGCGCGACAAAACGAGAAGCCTCACTGACCACTACACCACTGAGCACACAGGCCACGGTAAACCATAAGGTTTATTGGGATGGGGAGAGAGAGTATCACAGTTCAGGAGCTGTGTGAGAGTCGAGGTGGCCGTCCTGATCTGTCCGTCCTAACGAGCCTTCTGGTTTCCGTGGACGTAAAGCTATACTGAACCATGCTTCGGCATTGGTCACAGCTTGTCCCTAATATGTCAGCTGACATCTGAGGACATTAAGCAACACTACCTACCTGGCTTCGAAAGACGTGTTTTGTCTGTGACTTTGTTAAAAAAAGCAATCCCTTGTGTCGGTCTTTCTCTTGTTTTTCTTTCTTTGTTTGTTTCTTTTTTGTTTTGTTTGATGTCCTCCGATGCTAAAGAGCATAATTATTAAGGACAATCTGCGATGTCGACCGACTCATGCCGTGAGCTTCGGCGTGAGAGTACCGCTATTTTCCCAGAAGTCCGGTTTTCATTGGTCTAAAATGTGTGCACAGTCCCGTCGAGTTTCTGTTTACCTTGCGGCTTTTGCTTTTCTCTCGGTTGTTTTCATTGTTTTTTGCCTTGCATTTGTTTTGTTTCTTAGACTAGGCAGGGGTATTTGTTTTAGTTCAGTAGTTGTACCGTTCCTACTGTTTTTCCTTTCTTTTCTCCGTGTTTGCCATGTCTATTCGCTTGTTCTTTTTTCTCCTTTTCTTTTCATTTTTTCTCTTCTACCTTTTTTTATGAATTCACTCTTGTTGAAGATTTGTGTGTACCTTTTGCCTCTTTTGTTGATTTCCCTTTCTTTTTCTGGAGGGTTTCTAGTGAAGGTTTTTCTCCTCAGGCCACATTCCTTACACTAAGTTAGTAAGTAGCAGTTGGTGTAATATGAAAAGCTATATTCTGAACTACTCCAGGCTTTTTAGACAGAAATAATAATTAAATGTTGTGCTTGTCAGTGGAAAGCAAATGTCATCAACACCACTGTCTCACTCAAACCTTATATTTACAATCTGCCATATAAAGGCACAAACACACTCAAACACAGTTGACATACATGCGCCAACAGGAGACTTTGGTCAGGAATGAAAAATTAAAGATTACAAAATAAATTAAACGCACACTACTGATGGGGTTAGGGCTAGGATTAGGCCGCATGTCTCATTGTCTGTAGCGTAGAAACAGTAATGATAGCACATAGGCTTGGTGATTTTGTTGTGAATCCTCTTTAAATATACACCCTCACCCCAGTTTTTAAAAGCATCAGGATACTGAAAGAAACTGTCCGAAATAAAGTAAATAAAATAGTTTCAAACAAAGCTGTGCGGATTACAGTGGCAAACATGCTGTCACTTTTTCGACCAGTTTCACTGAGCGGCGACCGCAGTTTCTTGTCGGCAGTTAATCTGTGCAACTTTAATTCACGTCCCTCCACCTCCTTTCCTTTGTAGTTCAAACAGCACACACAGTATCCTTCCCCATGGTAGTTATTTTTTTAGTACTGCGGTTGATCGAAACTGCCTTCACTCAGGCGACACCCAGTAGGCCTAACACAGCCGCCAGAAGGTCCCAGTCAACAAACTTCCGCCTTAGGCAGGCACAGAGCACTCTAAAATTTCCTCTCATGGGAATGGTCTAAGCATAAAAATGAAAAGTTTTCTTTGACACATGGGCTCAAGAAGGTACGTTTAAGATAACAATAAATATAAAATTAATACGTTAAAAACTATACATATATCTCACTTTCTCGCTCACTTTCTCGCTCCCTCTCGCTCGACCGGCTTCTTCCACTGATATACACGAGCAATCACATGTGTAATGTTCAAAACACGCGTGCATCCACACGCGCGTGCATCCACACACACACACACACACACACACACACACACACACACACACACACACACACACACACACCACAAACACCACAAACACGCACGCACGCACGCACACACACACACACACTCAGTGACACACACATACACGCACGCACGCACACACCACACACACACACACACACACACACACACACACACACACACACACACACACACACACACACACACACACACACACACACACACACACACACACACACACACACACACACACACACACACACACACACACACACACGCTGGCAATAAATGGCAATAAGTTTCAGTGTAACCACACTGACAACTAAAAGTATATAAGGCCTC
>JABMCL010002829.1:0-27500 GCA_018857735.1 Alviniconcha marisindica
GTCCTAATAAAAAACTTCTTTTAAACCAAAAAAAAACAAAAAAAACATTTTAGTTTTTGGATTTTGTTTTAAAATTTTTAAACATTTAAAGGGTAAATTTGATGGGCCCAGGAGGCCCGGTTATGGAAGGGACGTACAACAGGTAGGTTGATTATCTGGGGGTCCAAGGAATGATTTATTTTGGGTTGTGGGGTGTGTGTTTTTGTGTGTGTGTGCGGGGTTTTGTTTTGGGGTGGGGTGTTTTGTGTGTTTTGTGTGTGTGTGTGGGGGTGTGGGGTGTGGGGGTTTTGTGTGTGTGTGGGGTGTGTTTTGTGTTTTTAGTTGTATTCATGGGTGTGTTTGTTTTTTGCCCCCCCTTCCCCGCCCCCCTGATTTGAATTCGGGCCCGGTGATATCACGGGATACGTCTGATTGAATCTCAGGCCGTGGGGATATCACAGGTCTTTCATCAGTCTGTTTGAATCCAGGCCGTTGAAAAAAAACAGGCCCTCATCAATCTGATTGAATTCGGGCCGGTGATATTACGGTCATTATCATTTCTAAAACTGAATCTGGGGCCGTGTGATATTACGGGGCATCATCTTTTTCCGGGCCGTGTGATATTACAGGTAAATTATCAGCCCTGACTGAATCTCGGGCCTTTGTGATATTCCGGGGGATCATCAGTCTGACTGAATGTCCGCCAACTTTTCCTTCCCAAAGCATTTGGACATAGCTCAACAACAACAATAACAACAAAAACAAGAAGGGGAATTAGCTCTCCTTCTCTTTTTTCCCATCGTTTTTGACCGAAATTTTTTTTAAGTGTCGTCTTGTAGCTTTGTTGCCTATCCCAAAAATGCCTGCCGGTCCACCATGTTTCCAACGGGCCCAAAGGGCAGCCTCCTCTGTCACCCACAGCAGATCACAACACCCAGCAACCCGAGGCCTTCTTCGCCCTGTCCTTGGCTGACCACTACCAGAGAACGTGCCTGCAGCGAAATTGACCATTCAGTCAGCGTGAAATTATTTCTCTCTCGCCTTTGTTTTTTTTTAAGAATAATAATGGAATCTTGTCAAGCGCTTCCCTTTTGGGGCTCATATCGTGTACAGGCTTAATATAGCACGATAATGTGCATCAAGGGGGACAATGCTATCAGCCATTGATCAAACGCTAACAGGTAATGTACACAAAAACACTTTTTTCTCCCAACAAAAAAAAAAAAAAAAAAAAAAAAAAAAGAAACAGACTGATAGGGGGAAAGGCGGGTTGTTGCTGAACTGAAAATTTTCCCAGAAGAAAATGTTTTGAGTTTGCTTTTAAAGGGAAGAGAGGGGAGCAGAGCGCCTGGGCCCTTGGGGGGGGATTGTTCCAGATGTGGGGACCGAAATGCGAAAGTGTTTGAAATGTGAACATTTCCCGGGATGTAATCCCTTTTTAAGCCAGATGGTTTCGGGACGCTGCAACCAGTTTATTTACTATGTAAAAAAAAGGGACACGACAAATTTCCCTCGTGTCCTAGTTGCTTTTCCCCTTTCTTTCCCCCCGGTCGTGTACAGCACTCTTTGTTCGGCCCTCGTTCCTTTTTTAAGAAGGAAAATTACACCCGATGGGATCAAAAAAAGGGGGCAATGAGGCCCCCGGAAGACATCGCGAAAACACAACAACAATGCCCCGAGTCGCCTACGGAAACCCCCTCACCTTGGCATTCGAGTAAATACGGGGTACAAAACCCACCGAGGCGTATCCTGTGGGGGAGTTCATGTCCCTTTGTATTTGGGGAAATTTTCCCCGGTGGATTTTTGGTCCCTTTGTATATATATGGAGGGATGTACCTCTGGGGAGTTTATGCCCCTTTAATATTGAGGTTTAATCTTGGGAAGTTTATGTTTTTTAATATTGAGGATGAAAATTCAGGGGAGTTTATCCCCGTGTATTTAAAAAAAATGTACATTTGAATTTAGAAACATATAATTTATAAAAAATATATATAATATAATATATATATTATTATAATATATATATATATATATATAATATATGGGATTTTTCCCTTTAAATTTATTATTTTTAAAATTAGGTTCCTTTAATGTAGTTTTGAAAATTTTTGTTTTTAAAGGTCCAATTTTGGTAAAATTTATTTAATTTGTATTTTGGGGTATTCCAATTTAGGTCACAGAAAAATTTTGGATTTGTGGATTTTTAGAAATTTTACCCCTGGGGAGTTAAGTATCTTCCCCTGGGATGTCCTCTGGGGTTTTAATGTCCCTTTGTTATTGAGGATGTACCTCGGGGTGGAGTTTTGCACCGTGATATTGAAGAGGGTACCTGTGGGGGAGTTTATGTATGTTGTACTTACTGAATCCCGATGCGATCACCGTAGCCGAGTCAGGTTTTTGTTGTGGTAATTATGTTTGACGTTTTTCAGCGTTTAATTAACCCCCTTTTGTTTGTTGATTCCACAGGCCCTTTTCGGGTTTTTAGACCCACACCCCAAATTGTTTGGCAGGGCCTTGTGTGTTAGGGGGGATCCCCCCGTAGGAATTTTTAAAAAGAAGGGCAGCAAATGGTTTGTTCTTTCCCCCCCCCCCCCCGGATCCGCTCCCCCCCCCCCCCCCCACTCAACCGCCCCCCGCCCATTTTTCACCCCACTTCGGCAATTTTTTTTTTAAAATTTTACCAAAAGGGGGGCCGTTAAAAAAAAAAATATCTTCTGTGTGTGTGTGTGTGTTTTGTGGGGTGTGTGTGTGTGTGTGTGTGGGGGGGTGTGTGTGTGTGTGTGGGGGGGGGGGAGGGGGGGGGGGGGTTAGATTTAAAAACAAAAGATTTTTTTTGATTCTCTGTTGTTGTTTTTCCATTCGTGAAAAATGTGTGTGTGTGTGTGTGTGTGTGGTGTGTTTTGTGGGGGGGGAGGGGGGTGCGGTGCGCGTGTGTGTTTTGTTTTGGGTGGGTGTGTGTGTGGGGGTGTGTGTGTTTTTTTTATAAAAGAGAGAGAGAGACAGCCCAGACAGACGACAGCCCGCCCGATCGAGAGAGAAAACCAGACCCCAAGGGAAATTAAAGACAAAAAAAAGAAAAAAAATGGGTTTTTTAATTTTCAAAGAAACCCACACCCCACACACACACCCCACACACACACACACACCCCCACACCCCAACCCCCACACACACCCCACACAACACACACCCCCACACAAAACCCAAAAAACAAACCCCCTCACACCCCCCTACAAAAATCAAGATAAACTTTAAGCGTTGAAAACGGATCTATTCTCATATGAAGTGCGCGACTCAAAAGCAGGATCGAGCGGCACAGCTCACTGAGGCGGCTGGGTGTCGGTGCAGTTTTGGGGGAGGTCGTCACTTCCGTCGCCACAGTCGTTGTAGCCGTTACACACATGACTCTTGTACACACAGATCCCGTTTGGGCACTTCAATTCGTCCGAGTGGCACGCGCACACGTACTAGTCTGAACAACAAACAAAACGCCTTCATTATTACATGTATTCACCTTTATTAACATTGTATTTTCTCTCTTTACTTTATTCACCTGTGTCGTCACTGCATTCGTTTTTTTACCTAACCCCATCGTCAGCTGCATTCAAACGTCACATCCGCTCACCTCCATCGTCACACCCCTCATCGACATTATCACTTCAACTGATCATCCCTTCCGTTCACTGTTATTGCCACCTCTACTCGTCCTATTAATCGTGTCATCCGGTGCCTTGTTCATCAGATGAATCGGCAACTGCACCATTAAGACACACATCTTCTGCATTTCAAGAACTGTGAACTGACAAGACCCAGACCATCTTTAGCATCACAAGAACCTTTGGGGGAAAAACAGGACCAAACCCTCATCCCCCAGAATCCAAAACTGGGAAATGGGCAAGGCCAACCATCTTCAGCACACAATACTTGGGAAACAAACCCAAAACCAAAACAATATATTTTTAACATCAAAGGCGCACGCTGCTACTACCACCACCACCACTGTCATAATCACCAACTTAAGGCAGTTTCTTTCGTCGGAACCGTCGGAACAGTCGGTGTAGTCATTACACAGATCATACTTGTCGACAACATATCCCGTCTGTGCACTTCAAATAGCCCGTTAGACACTCGTTACTAACAGCAAACAAATCGCCTTCATTATCACGTGTACTCATCTTCATCGCCACTTATTCGTCTTTATCTTCACTTTCATTCACCTATGCCTTCACTGCATTCGTCTTTTATCGTCATTTCCATTCATCTTCGTCATCACTGCCAGCCACCATTTCATAACGTTCATTCACCATAAAGCTGGGTTCACACGATCGCAGAAGTTTGCAACTTTCCAAGCGTTGCATATCTTTTGCACATTTTTGAAAGAACAAACGGACGACAAACAAATGAGTTGAATCAAGCGTAGAAATGTGCCCCCAAGCATTTTGGGGATGGGGATGGGGTTTCCGTTCCACACCCGTGTTACTGCAGTAGCACGTAAAAGATCCCCTGTCATTCTGCCAAAAGTGCAGGTGGCAGGTTACAGCTAAACACACATACACCCTACCTATGTGGCTTTGAAAAGAAGTGACACTTTAAACCGGGGTATGGTTTTAATGGTGTACACAGAACCTGCGCCGAAACGGGAGCATTTCCCGGGCACCAGCCATGGAACAAACCCAAAAGCGGGTTCCCGTACACCCTTTCGTGGATATTAATAACATGCGCTACAAAAGGATGCAGTCATTCATTCAGGATCGCATGCGACATGTGTAGTACGTATTAAGAATGTAAGACACGTGTTGACTGAAGCAATCAATGTGCGCATATTTTCACTTGCTAATTGGTTCTGAGCACAGACAATGAAAACAATAGCATTTATTTTCAAGAATTCGAAATACTGGCGTTTCTAAATGTACAGCATTCTTACAAAAACGAAGGTTAGGATCTTTGTACCGGGGTACAAATTAAAACAAGGCGCCTGTCCTGCCTTAAAAGTTGGAAATTTTACTTGTTTGGGGAAAAAATTCCATGGGGTAAAAAATCCATTTTTTAAAGGAATTTTCCTTCCCGGGTAAACTTCTCGAAGGGTTTGAGGAGGTTAAACGAAAATGACCCGCTTAAAAATTTTGTGTTTTAACGTGCCGTTGATTTTATAACGATTTTTTAGACGGGGGGGACTTTCCCAGACAGTGTTTAAAACTGTTTTCACGAGCTCTTTTCCCCCGTTTCAGTATGACATCATTTATAGGAAACCCCCAAATTCTCAGTTTTGTGTACATTTCATGGATAAATTATTTTTGTCAATGTTTTTTTTTTAATCTGGAAGTCTGGGAAATGTTTCATTTTCCTTAACCTTTTCCCTGGGGGAAAAGCAAAAAAATTCGGAAATACATTGAAGGAAAAATTGGGGGAAATGAAATGATGTTGGGGTTCTTTCGGGAAAATTTTAGGGGGGCCAGGGAAAAATTTTTCCAAAAAGGACTTTGATTTTCCCTGCACGCTTCGAGACAATTCTGTCAACTGGCTCAACCCAAAAAAGCTTTTTTGTGGGGTTTTTTTAAAACCCCTTGACCCAAAAAGGGAGACAAATATACAACACCCTACCCTTTTATTTATGAATATGAAAAAAACATTTTTTTTCTGAGGGAAAGAGGAATAACTACCGATGAGGATGACAAAAAGGGTATAACAGATCTGGGGAAATGTATTCACCCATACGACGAAACACAAGAAAACAATGAAACACAAGGCCGAAGAAAATTGTCTTCGTGGGGAAAAAAAATAGATAAAAAAAAGAAGAAGGAAGAAAAAAGGGGACAGGCAAGAAGAACCTGATGTTAAAAAAAAAGGGGGTTGGGGGAAATTAAAAAAAGGACGTTTATTTTAAAGACGTTGGGGGATTTTTTCGACTGTCAAAAACTGGCTTTAAAAAAACCCAAACCAAAGGGCCCATTGCACTTTTGATTCCCCCTGCCCGTTTGTAAAAATTAGATCTATGATGAGTCTGGGGGGAAAAAATAACTACTTTATCATTTTTTATTTATTATTTTGTGAGCAAAAAAAGGGAATTTTTTCATTGAAACAAAGTTCTTTTTCAGATGGTTCACCATGGGGAAAAAAAAGTATTGGGTTTTGGGCATTTTAAATTTAATTTTTTGTCTCCTTTATTTTTTTTTTTCTTATTTTAGATTATATTGGATGAGGGAAAGGGACTTGAAGCAGCTTTCCAGAGGGCTTCATGGCTTAAATCGTGCTCATGATTTTTTTTTTAAAGGGAAACAACGCATTTCAAGACAAAACAAAGGCGAAAACAAGAAAATGAAATGTTCCTCATTTTGTATCCAAGACAACCTGTTTTGTTGTTTTCTCGTTTTTAGTTGTTGTTTTTTCCCTTTCATGGACCACCAGGTACTGTGGGATTGGATACACAATATGTCTACCTTGCCTTTGGATGTGAAAGTACTCAGACACACACAGCAGCTTCAACGTCTGCTTAGGAAGCTTTCACCTGCTGACATCGTCGCAGGCCAAACGAAGTACACAAAAAGTGTCTTTCTGCATTCTTCAGGCGCCAATCTAACTTGTGCTTGACAAATGCGAGGGTGAAATCAGACACGTAGATGCTATTGTCTTTGCTGAACTATAGTTGCTT
This sequence comes from Alviniconcha marisindica, assembly GCA_018857735.1. Classification (NCBI taxonomy): domain Eukaryota; kingdom Metazoa; phylum Mollusca; class Gastropoda; family Provannidae; genus Alviniconcha; species Alviniconcha marisindica. The sequence goes on from JABMCL010002829.1 coordinate 6,627, forward strand.
ACATTTAGAAGATTTCAGAGGTCAGATAGAATGTGTCAGCTTTAGCATGGCATACTTTGGCCAACAGTATTCTTCCCGCCTGAAGGATGCAGGGCGAACAGACGTTTATGTGCACACCTCAAGGTTGCGTGAGAAAATCTTAGCAGCCGGGTCTGACCTTGTTTCAACACACCGTGGCAAAGAAGTGGTTCTTGTGTTTAACAATGACACTGGACAGGCCTTGAATATTGCATGCGATACAGAATCTGATATGCTTCAACTGTTCTGATGTCGAAAGTGTTCCAAGGGAAATTTAAATAGAAACTGAAAATAAAACATTAATTAGTTTTATACTGACCGGACCGTATGTGACAAAGCAATCAGAAGCCAAGTAATTATCATAACGTAAGGCTGCGCTGTTAAATTCGCAATCGATTGCCTTCCATAGTACGAAGTCACCAAAGAAATCATCACTTCAGAGACACAAAAGAGACAAGAAACTTCCGCTCCCATTTTTGTGGGCTTAAAAAGCCATGTTGAAACCAGAAGGAGATGACTTGTTGATGCCATCCTCAATTTTGGGGTATTCGTCCAAGCGTTTCCAACTCAGGTGCTTACAATTTCATCCTGACGCAGAACGCACAAATTATGTGGAAATTTTGGCCAGAGCATTGCTGTGCCAACAAACATGCTAAAAAGATTTCAGAACAGCTGTGGTCAACAACATAGACAACAACCCCTCGTCCTTAGCTCGGCAGGCGGAAAATGAGGGTGAAATGCGGATGCTGTCAGAATCTGTAGATACGAGCGCAAGGAAATATGGCCTATCTGCCTGCTGATTATACACACGTTCTTCCAGTGCCCTGCCCGCCATCAGAACAGTTTATGATTCTGGTGTAAGGCTAGGACTGTAAGAGTGGCTTTTCCCTTCTTTTCTTTGCTCTACTTTCCAACTTCTCTCATAAAATGTGACGCAATGAGCAATGCAGTAAATGTATGGTAGCTTTAACAAAAAACATTGTAGGACACCGGCAAGAATGCCTAACTCAATAGAAGACAAGAGTGACACAGATAAAATTTTCATTCAGAAAAAAACAGCAAATAATATAATCTTGTTTGTGGTGCAGAAACACCCCCTTTGACAAGACTAGTTCACTCGCTGGACTTCTTCCATATAGTGTCCAACTTCAACACTCTGAGGATTCTGACACTTTTTCGTGCATGCTTCACACACTTTTATAGAGTCTGCACATAATTTCACTCTGGAGAAATGTAAGGTTCATTTAAGCTAGAAATGAACCATTCACGTAATTGCGACTTATGTGATTTATCCATAAAACTGAAAAGTGTGTAGTAAAAAATTATGCATTTTGCATGCCAGCAGAAGAAACTATAAAAGCAAAAAATCTAACCTTCAATTTTTGTTTCAGTAATATTTGTATATAATCAGAAAAACGTTTTGTATACATTGTGGTCTTAAATATCTCAGTAAGTAAGTAACCTGGTGTTTTACGCCCAGTCAACCATTACGGTTATATAAAAAATACCTCAGACAGTGAGTAGTAAGTTAATATAATATTATATATATATATATATATATATATATATATATATATATATATATATATATATATATATACACGAGTATACCGGGGTGGCAATGCTTTCAGTCTCCTTCACCATCTACCATATACTTTTAATAAATTATCTACCTGATTCAAAATCTTTAGAAATTTCATTGTGTCAAGGGTTTAAAAAAATAAAATTAAAATAAACACACTTTGAGTACTTTAGCGTGGAACTTGGGTAAACGTTTCAAAAAGAAAAGAATTGTTTTTGTCAAACAATGAATAAAAATGTAAAAGCACTCTTTCCCTATGAAAACAACAACAACAACAAAACTTTTAAAAACAACAACACACAGTTATATACATGAACCCACACGTAAACTATCAAACTTGTTTCTAATTATTATATCAATGTTCATTAACTTGCTATTTTATCAAGTATAAAAGTTGTATTTTTGTGTTTTAATACTCCAGGCCAAGGGTTGCTGTACACACAGTATGCAGCTTGATCAAAATGAAAAATAAATCCACTTTGTTCTTTTGTTTCTTTCTTGAGGTTATTAAGATTCCTATAGTTTATTCTTTCTGCTATGTTTGTAATACTGTGAACAGCAAAATAGTTGCTGATACCGTACAATTAAATACCACAGTATAAGCTTGAAGTAGAACAACAAAACAACAAACATCTTAAACATATATCTCTCTTTAAACTGTTACATATTTTTTCACGTCAGTATAGTTCATTAAATAACACTTTAACTAACAACTGCCTTAAAGGAACTAGCTTTCACAGATAAGGCAAAAAAGTGTTTTTGTTGTTGTTGTTGTATGAATTACTGTTATTTTAGTCATGATGTGTATGTTGCATTATTTTTTCATCTGCTTTTACCAAAGATTTATCAGTCATTATGTGTGATGGGTAAAACTCAATAGCTCCTGAAACAAGAGTTAGTGATGGTGTCCCCCAAAAATTCGCCATATAAAATCGCTATAAAATCAATGGCACATTCAATCGCAAAATTTTACTGGAGATCAATTTCTAAGGAACTCTCCTTTACAGGCTAAATTTCTCATGTGCCTGGACTAGGTTAAAAGAACATGATAGTAAACGTTTTGCAAATGAACATGCCGTTGATTTTATATCGGTTTCAGGAAGTTAACTTTTTAAATTAACTCTTCTTTCATGAGCTGATTGTCGCTTTGTGCGCTCTTTTCCCGCGCTTCATTTTGACGTCACCAAGGTGAATGGAGTCACGGACAGAACACCAGAAGCTCGGCTCAGTTTTACGTACATGTCACGGAAGAAATGCGTGTGGATTGCAATCACTTTTGTTACCGCATGTTTTTATCACTGTGGATTGAAATTTTATGACCTTTTGCAGCGTTTTATTAAAAAATAAAAAATAAAATAAAGGTAAGTCCACGAGAAAATGTATGGTGTATTGGGTTTTACCCCCACTTATTTATATCTCATAATTAGTGGTAATTTTGGGGATAGAATTAGACAACAGACGAACAAAATGAAAATAATGCAACAAACAAGTGATGACTAAAAATTTAATTACAAGAATTGATACCAAAAAACTAATCATCTCCAAACCTGTCAAGGCCATTTTCTTTAATATGCTTCAGCACACGAAAAAATTAGCCTGTGAAGAATTGCTTCTATTATACTACAATAAATACTGTTATGAATAATTATTTTAAATTATTTTGTCAATGTCAGTGTCTCAGTTCCTTAATTAAATGACCTTTATAAACCACTGGCAACAAGTGCCTTAAATGCTAAAAAGTACAGGTCGAACTGTACTTATGTTGAAAAACTTGAACATGACAATTCACTAAAACATAAAAATGGCCGAAAAAAACCGTTGCGCGAACTTCAACTGAAACATCCTGGAAGTGGATTTCTGTTCACAATGGCTAACTTGGCATGAACAGAGCAACGGATCAGAATCAGCATCAAGCAGGCTGTAATGGATCGTCATTGCACGTTGCTAAAATGATATTGGCAAGTATCACTAACTGGTAAGTACTGGGATCAATTTGTAGGCCCAGTAGGCCTACCGGTCGGGTAAGGGTTTGATACGGCTAATGTATGGGCCCGGTACGGATCTGGGAAGGGCGACGTACGGGTAAACGGTACGTGGCCCGTTCGGGCAAAAACGGTACGGGTCCGGCACCGGGGCGATATCGGCTGGAAACGGTCTGTAAGGGAGACACGGGGCAAACCCGTCCTGGGTCGGTATGGGAAAAGCTGTACGTGTCTCGGTAGGGGACATGTACGGGCAAGGTGCGGGGCAGGGGATGTGCCAGTACAGGCCCCGCACGTTCGCCGGTGTGGAGCCCGGACGGGCAACATACGGGGCCCCTTAGGGTGCCCGACAAGCCTATTGTGGGCAGTGTTGGGGCTGTCCCTACCATGGCCGTACCCTGCCCGTACAGATCCGGTAGGGGCATGTTTACTGGGTATACAGATAGACAAGTTATTGAACGATTATTTACTTTCAAAATGTAACAGACAGATAGAACAATCTGTTTTCTTTTACGTGGTACCAGTGTTTAAATATTTATTGCTCTAGATATTTCACAATAAGCACGTTTCTGACACAAGTGGCTTCAAAAAGTTGCAGAAGTATGCAACCTTTCGGCCCGATTCTCAATCTTTTTGACCATGTCGCAGATGTTTGCAACACGTCGTGGTGTTGTCAAACTAAACAAAATGTAATGACACGAGGATACACGACTGATGGAAAAATCTTTCATCTATTACGCGGTGTGGTTGTTTTTAATATACGTGCTGTGGTTTTTTAACGGTAGCATCGTTTCTGACCTAAGGTTAGGCAAAGCGTAGTAATACATTTTTGGGAAAAGTTGCAAACATCTGCGGTCGTGTGAACCCACTATCAGAGTCAGTTTTATTCACCTTTATCGCCAGTTGCATGCAACGTCATCATCACATCCGCTCACCTCCATCGTCACTCCACTCATCGACATTATCACTGCCATTGATCTTCATCTCTTCCGTTCACTTTTATTGTCCCTTTGACTCTTTCTATGAATCGTTTGTTCCTGTGCTCGGTTCATCACATGAATCGGCAACTGGACAATTAAGACACACACCATTGGTATTTTCAGCATCGTAAAATCTGGGAACCAGACAAGACATATATTTTCAACATGAAAGGCTCACGCTGCTACTATTACCACCACCACCAACACCACTGCCATAAATATCAACTTACCGCAGTTTCTTTCGTCAGAACCGTCGTCACAGTCGACTTCGCCGTTACAAACAAAAATATTGGGGAGGCATTTCCCGTTCGGGCACTTCCAGTAGCGTCTGGCGCACTTCCAGTCGACTAAACAACAAACAAATTGATCGCCTTCAGTGTAACGTGTAAACACCTTCATCGTCACTGTCTTCGTCTCTCTCTCTTTGATACACTTCTGTCTTCTCTGCATTCGTCTTTCTCATCACTTTCATTCATCCACCATTTTCATCAAGTTTACCCACCTTGAAATAACGATGTACTTATCACACTTGAGTAAAACATAAAAATGGCCGAAAAACCACGTAGCGCGAACTTCAACTGAAACATCCTGGAAGTGGATTTCTGTTCACAATGGCTGACTTGGCATGAACAGAGCAACGGATCAGAATCAGCATCAAGCAGGCTGTAATGGATCGTCACTGCACGCTGCGAAAATAATATTGGCAAGTATCACTAACTGGTAAGTACTAGGATCAATTTGTAGGCCCAGTAGGCCTACCGGGGTTTGATAATGCTAATGTATGGGCTCGGTACGGATCTTGGAAGGGCGACGTACGGGTAAACGGTACGTGTCCGGTTCGGGCAAAACGGTACGGGTCCGGCACCGGGGCGATATCGGCTGGAAACGGTCTGTAAGGGAGACACGGGGCAAACCCGTCCGGGGTCGGTATGGGAAAAACTGTACGGGTCTCGGTAGGGGACATGTACGGGCAAGGTGCGGGGCAGGGGATGTGCCAGTACAGGCCCCGCACGTTTGCCTATTGTGGGCAATGTTGGGGCTGTCCCTACCATGGCCATACCCTGCCCGTACAGATCCGGTACGGGCATGTTTATTGGGTATACAGATAGACGCGTCGAAAGACTAATACACGTTATTGAACGATTTGGTTTCTGAGCAGGTGCGATATGGTCATCTGAAAAGGTGCGCCACTGCCAATCATAGGGGTTTGTAGGTAGGTAGTCCAATCGCTTTGTGATTTCCTGTCCGATCATTTGCAAAAGAATAATCATTTATTTCAAACGTTTTCATCGACCAGAACTGTAGATCAATTATCTTTTATATTTGTGGATAAGATAGGTGCTCATACATACCATGGTGGTAGAATAAAAGACATTAATTACAAGTATGTAGATGTAGAATAGTAGCCGGTGGATGTAGTTAGGCGGGCAAGCCTCTGTGTCAGCAATGTTCACTACGTTCAATTTTGCATTAGACCTAGCCATTAGATTTGGACAGTTTCTTCTGTATGATTACAGACTCGACTAAGTAAGTTTTATAGACTCGATGTGTTGATTTGACAGTGAAAAAAAAGAGTATATTCTGCCAATGTAGGCGGAGGTACGTTTACGATATTATTTCTGATGCAGCTGTGACCAGCAATAAACTGATCAACAAATCAAACAGGCTGCATAGACAACTGCACTATCACAAAATGCGATCAACTGAATAATAATATTGGTAGCGGATTCGGTGTACCAGTTCCAAGTTGCATATGTTTGAAACTTTGGGTTCACACGATAGAACTTTGCAGCTTGTCGCAGATCCTTTCAACACGGTCTGCTGGGGTGAGACCGAACGGTAAATAAATCAACGTGGATGTGCAGTGAATTGTGCAACTTTCCATCTTTCATCTCTTGTCATTATTATATTTGTATGTGCTGCCGTTATTTAATGCCAGCCTGACGTATGCAACGGCGAAATTCAAGGCAGAAAATTTCGACATTGATTGAAAAGATTTACGTCTTTTACAACTATGCAACACGGAAAGCTTTGTAAGTAAGTTGTTGTTTTACGCACAGTTAACCGGTACGGTTATATCAGGGCAAAGCTTTGGTCAAACCGCACGCAAATAAATCAATCCAGTATATGAAACTGATAGGAAATCAACCTCTCTTTCATATGGTTTCGGTAATTTTTACTTTGGTGTAGTATATATTCACCAGTTACACAATTCATGACGATACATTCTGTTGATAACTTTGCAACTTCCCAATGGTACCATTCGCTTAATTTTCAGTGCATTAGTTATTTAACAGTAATCCAGTTTCTGAAGCAACTGACGACAAAAGGGTTGCAGAAGTATGCAACTTTTGGGGTCGGGTTTGACATTTCACGAAGCTGTCACGCCGGTATGCATCACAGTGCAGTGTGTTTAAAATAAAAGCAAAGTTAACACACACAAATATGTAACTGATAGGAAGTTTTCTCATCTTTTACATGTTACTATTCTCTTTACATTCCACTGTGTAGTTATTAAGCGGTAGGCCCTAAAACAACAACACCATCCGAAAAGTAGTTTGCAACTTTTCGATTTTGGATTTTGTCGCAGAAGTTTGCTACACGATTTCGTGTGTTCAAAGTAAATGTAACATAACATTCAGAATGTAAGGAACAATAGAACAATCTTTCTTCTTTCACGTGGTACCAGTCTTTCGTGCTCTAGACGTTTTAAAAAGTTGCAGAAATATGCAACCTTTCGGCCCGATTCTCAATCTTTTTCACGCTGTCGCAGATGTTTGCAACACGTCGTGGTGTTTTTTTTAACGGTAACGTCGTCTCTGACCTAAGTGTAGCCGACGCGTAGTAACACATTTTGGGGGAAAGTTGCAAACTTCTGCGATCGTGTGAACCACCTATCAGAGTCAGTTTTATTCACTTTTATCGTCAGTTGCATGCAACGTTATCGTCACATCTGCTCACTTCCATCGTCACTCTAATCATCGACATTATCACTGCCATTGATCTTCATCTCTTCCGTTCACTTTTATTGTCACCTTCACTCTTTCTATGAATCGTTTGTTCCGGTGCACCGTTCATCACATGAATCGGCAACTGGACAATTAAGACACACAGCATTTTCAACATCGTAAAATCTGGGAACCAGACAAGACACATATTTTGAACATCAAAAGCTCACGCTGCTACTATTACCACCACCACCAACACCACTGTCATAAACATCAATTTACCGCAGTTTCTTTCGTCAGAACCGTCGCCACAGTCGTCTCGGCCGTCACACACAAATTCCTTGTAGATACATTTCTTGTTTTGGCACTTCCAGAAGGTTACGAAGCACTTCCAGTCGCCTGAACAACAAACAAAATGATCGCCTTCAGTGTTACGTGTAAACACCTTCATCGTCACCGTCTTCGTCTCTCTTCAATTTCATACACTTCTGTCTTCTCTGCATTCGTCTTTCTCATCACTTTCATTCATCCACCATTTTCATCACGTTCACTCACCTTGAGAGTCAGTTTCATTCACTTATATCGTCAGTTGCATTCAACGTTACTCTCACATCCGCTCACCTCGTCCGGCACTCCACACATCGACATTACCACTTCCATTGATCATCATTTCTTCCGTTCACTTTTATTGTCACCTCCACTCCCATTGAACATGCCCGTGCGGGGCCTGTACGGGCATGGTAAAGGCTCGTACGGGCACGGACTTGCTCATACTTTGCCTGTACCGGCCCTGTATGGGCATGGTAAGGGTTTGCTTTTAGTTTTTTTGTTTTTGTTTTGTTAATGAAGGACTTAAAGGGAAACCACTCTTATTTTCATGACGTCACATTGAACATTTTGTCGTCTGTGTATATTTTTCAATACACTAGTACCCGGCTGCTTCTGAATTTAGAGAACACATCGCACGTTTTCAGTAAGGGCACAATTTTTGTTTGAAGTAAGCAAACTAAATGTAACACTAACTAAATAAAATGAGCAACATGTGGAAGAAATAAAAATGTGTAATCCCCGGGGACCGCTACGGTAGCCGGATTGGTGTGGCCGGATCGCCTACTCCAAAGTAGTTAATATACATTGCACACTTTCCCTCTGTCTAAATTGTCCTTTCTACTTTTTTCTTCTCCACACCACTTTACTCTGTTGGGCTCTGAGAGAGAATTCTCAAAGTGCCTGAAAACTAGTGTACAGGCAACCGTGTACAGGCAACCGTACAGGCAAAACTGACCTTGGCAAGTACGGTTGGTAAGTAGGAAATACAGGCAAAACTGACCTTGGCAAGTACGGTTGGTAAGTACGAAATACAGGCAAAACTGACCTTGGCAAGTATGGTTGGTAAGTATCAAATACAGGCAAAAATAGCATTGGCAAGTATGGTTGGTAAGTATCAAATACAGGCAAAAATGACATTGGCAAGTATGGTTGGTAAGTATCAAATACAGGCAAAAATGACGTTGGCAAGTATGGTTGGTAAGTATCAAACACAGGCAAAAATGTACCGGCCGGGTACCGGGGCAACATGGGGGCGAAAGGTACGGGGAAGGTACGTGCACAATGGTACGGTGGTACGGGGAAAACGGTACGGGGGCGGTACCGGGGCGGCACCGATTCGTAAGGGGTTGTGAGGGCAACATGGGGGCAAACGGTTCAGGGGCGGTACGGGTAAAATGGTACGGGGGCGGTACGGGCAAAACGGTACGGGGGCGGTAGGTGCTGGTAAGGGGTAGCAGTTAGTTAGTTAGTTAGTTGGTGCTTTGAGCCCAGTCAACCACAAAGGGTTATTTCAGGGCTACAAACTAATTTAATTGTAAAACCTTCTATGTAAAAGGTTTGTACAACTCTTTGAAAATATACATACATTACCTCAACATGCTTCATATTTTGTAAAATACATTTATAAACGGAATTGTAAAACGTTCTACGTAAAAATTTGAACAATTCTTTAAAAATACTTGACATAACAGTTACCGTAACACGCTTCATATTTTATAAAACACACCATTCTCACGCAAGAAGTCAAAAATTATTTCAGGACTCACATTCCGAATGAGTGAATACAAAGACTTCTGTTCGAAATATTTTTTTCTGACTTCCAACAAGTAGGTAATTTGGTGTTTTACGCCCAGTCAACCATTACGGTTATCTCAGGGCGTTACACATTTTGTCGATACACAATAACTGTTAAAAATATGTCCATGTTAAAAACTTATATGTATTCAGATTTTTAGATTTTTTTAAAACAGTCGTAAGAAGTGGGTAAAAAAACACAAACTGAAAACTGTTTCTCAAATACATATATGCTTTGTCAAGTCAATCCAGAAAACCAATCACTCTGCAAACGTAAAACAGAAATCCATGTATAAACATCAAACTTAAATTTTTAAACCGTTAGTCCCTTCAATATTACCCCCGTTCAGAGAGCGCATAAGGCTAGGACATGCTGATGGTTGACCATTCCGTCTAATTTATCGATACCAGGTCAAAGAAAAGTATATAAAAATAAATTAAAAAAGGAATGGATGAATATATTACAAAATTTAAAAAAACGTTATATAAATGCTTAATGGCAAATACCAGTGCCATATGGCAGACAGCTGCACACACCACCTACCAACTATCATCTCCTAGCTGTTCAACAGAAGTCATATCAAGTTGCGAGTTTTTTTGTTTTTTTGTTTTGTTTTGAAAAAGTCAGAAGAATGGACTATCAGCATACAAATGACCAGATAAAAAGAGCAAGAGAGTTATGCAGAAAAACAGGTTTCCTGCACTCCAATAATAGCTGCTTTATACCATCTTGCGAGTGGATTTATCTCCTCAAAGTTAACTTAAAAACCTCTCAAAAATCACTGAATAATGAAATAAATCACTAACTCAGCTTTGAAGAACCGATGACGATTCCATTTCGTCATCTGACAGGGCAGAGTATTGGTTGGAGAGAACCAGGTTCCTCTCCGCCTTGCTCTGCCTGTCTGGAACTTTTGGCTTGGGTGGCACCTGGGGCCTGCTGGAAGGAGCGGAGTGCCTTGGGTGTGAAAACCACTAGACGTCCACCAGGACCCCCATCCACCCTCACCTTAGTAGGTGAGCGCCTTGAAGATGATGAATCATCTTTCGAGGCTGCGGTTTTTAAGGGACCGGCTGAACCCTTAGGTGCGCTTTTGGAGGGAGCCGCTGAACCCTTAGATGTCATTTTGTGGGGACTGGCGGAACCCCTAGAGGCCGTTTTGGGGGGGTCGGCTGAACCCCTATCTGTCTCCGAAGAACACTTAGCGGACTCGCACGGAACCCGGGCGTCGGCCGATACCGTCCCCGACTTCCCGGAGGTCGATACCGATCCAGGTCCGCCAGAAGAACGCACACTCAGTCGTCCTAAGTGGACGTTCTGAAGAAAAAACTCAGGTTAAAGATGTCTGACATTCAAAGAGATTTGGACTGTCTTCTGGTGGAAGCGGCAGCGGCGTAGGTCTTACTTCCAGAGATCACAGTCGGCATCTTGGCTTCAACCAGCTGTCTGGCTTCCGGAAAGGATATGCGTTTCTCAACGTTTCTCAATCTTTCGTTGAATCTCCTTCTCCTTCTGCCACACCGGGCAATCTTTAGCCCATGAAGCGTGGGGACCATTGCAATTAGAGCACAGCTTGGGTCCCTCACATCGACCTTCATGCTTATCTTTTCCGCAACCCGGACACTTCGCAGCAACCTTGCAACGTTGGCTCGTGTGGCCAAACTTGTTGCAGTTGAAGCAACGCATCGGGTTGGGAACAACACATTAATTACAAGTATGTAGATGTAGAATAGTAGCCGGTGGATGTGTAGTTAGGCGGGCAAGCCTCTGTGTCAGCAATGTTTACTATGTTCAATTTTGCATTAGACCTAGCCATTAGATCTGGACAGTTTCTTCTGTATGATTACAGACTCGACTAAGTAAGTTTTATTGACTCGATGTACTGACTTGATCCTGGAAGAAAAAAAAAGAGTATATTCTGCCAATGTAGGCGGAGGTACGTTTACGATATTATTTCTGATGCAGCTGTGACCAGCAATAAACTTATCAACAAATCAAACAGGCTGCGTAGACAACTGCACTATCACAAAATGCGATCAACTGAATAATACTGGTAGCAGATTCGGTGTGCCAGTTCCAAGTTGCATACGTTTGAAACTTTGGGTTCACACGATAGAACTTTGCAACTTGTCGCAGATCTTTGCAACACGGTCTGGTGGGATGAAACCGAACGGTAAATAAATCAACGTGGATGTGCAGTGCATTAATTAACTTTCTATCTTTCATCTCTTGTCATTATTATATTTGTATGTGCTGCCGTTATTTAATGCCAGCCTGTTTCCTGACGTATGCGCCGACGAAATTCCAGGAAGAAAATTCCGACATTGATTGAAACAATGTACGTCCTTTACAGTTATGCAACACGGAGAGTTTTGGTCAAACTGCACGCAAATAAATCAATCCAGTATATGAAACTGATAGGAAATCAATCACTCTTTCATATGGTGTGGTTAATTTTTACTTTGGTGTTGTATATATTCATCAGTTAGACAATTCATGACGATACCTTCCGTTGAGCACTTTCCAACTTCCCAATGATTACATTCGCTTAATTTTCAGTGCATTAGTTATTTAACAGTAATCCAATTTCTGAAGCAAATGAAGACAAAAAGTTGCAGAAGTATGCAAGTTTTGGGGTCGACTTACTTTTTACAGACTGCGAATGTAATCAAACTAACTTTCGTACATTTTGGCTCCATTCGCTAGATATGAACCTGTTTCATTCAATTTAATGATCTCATTTGTTGTCAAACTAAACAAAATGTAATGACATGAGGGTACAGGACTGATGGAAAAACTTTCATCTATTACGCGGAGTGGTTATTTTTAACATACGTGCTGTGGTTTTTTAACGGTAATGTTGTTTCTGACCTAAGTTTAGGCGACGCGTAGCAATACATTTTGGGGAAAAGTTGCAAACCTCTGCAATCGTGAGAACCTACTATCAGAGTCAGTTTTATTCACCTCTATCGTCAGTTGCATCCAACGTCATCATCAATCCGCTCACCTCCATCGTCACTCCACTCATCGATATTATCACTGCCATTGATCTTCATCTCTTCCGTTCACTTTTATTGTCACCTTCACTCTTTCTATGAATCGTTTGTTCCGGTGTTCTGTTTTCCACATAAATCGGCACCTGGACAATTAAGACGCGCACCGTTGGCATTTTTAGCATCGTAAAATCTGGGAACTAGACAAGACACATATATTTTCAACATCAATGGCTCACGCTGCTACTATTACCACCACCACCAACACCACTGTCATCAACATCAACTTACTGCAGTTTCTTTCATCGGAACCGTCGCCACAGTTGTCTCTGCCGTTACACACAGCAGAGTCGTGGATACATTTCCCGTTTTTGCACTTCCAGTAGAATCTGGAGCAATTCCAGTCGCCTGAACAACAAACAAAGTGATCGCCTTCAGTGTTACGTGTAAACACCTTCATCATCACTGGATTCGTCTCTCTTCATTTTCATACATTTCTGTCTTCTCTGCATTCGTCTTTCTCGTCACTTTTATTCATCCACCATTTTCATCACGTTCACTCACCTTGAGAGTCAGTTTTATTGACTTATATCGTCAGTTGCATTCAACGTTACTGTCACATCCGCTCACCTCCATCGGCAGTCCACACATCGACATTATCACTTCCATTGATCATCATTTCTTTCGTTCACTTTTATTGTCACCTCCACTCCCATTGAACATGCCCGTGCGGGGCCTGTACGGGCATGGTAAAGGCTCGTACGGGCACGGGCTTGTTCATACTTTGCCTGTACTGGCCCTGTATGGGCATGGTAAGGGTGTTTCTGCCCTCACGGGGTTGCTTTTTTGTTTAGACTTTCGTTAATGAAGGACTTCATGGGAAACCACACTTATTGTCATGACGTCACATTGAACATTTTGTCGTCTGTGTATATTTTCCAACACACTGTTACCAGACTGCTTCTGGATTTGGAGAACACATCGCGCGGGGTATGTACGGGCATGGTAAAGGCTCGTACGGGCACGGGCTTGCTCATACGTTGCCTGTACCGGCCCTGTATGGGCATGGTAAGGGTGTCTCTGCCCTCACGGGTTTGCTTTTTTGTTTTGTTTTTTTGTTAATGAAGGACTTAATGGGAAGCCACTCTTATTGACATGACGTCACATTGAACATTTTGTCGTCTGTGTATATTTTCCAACACACTGTTACCAGACTGCTTCTGAATTTGGAGAACACATCGCACTTTTTCAGTAAGGACACAATTTTTGTTTGAAGTAAACAACAGGGGGTAACACTAATCAAATCAAATGAGCAATATGTGGAAGAAATAAAAATGTGTAATCCCCGGGGACCGCTACGGTAGCCGGATTGGTGTGGCCGGATAGCCTACTCCAAATTAGTTAATATACATTGCACACTTTCCCTCTGTCTAAATTTTCCTTTCTACTTTTTTTTTTTTCTTTTTTGTTTCTTCTCCACACCACTTTACTCTGTAGGGCTCTGCGGACCCAGCAAAAGTCAGCATAATCTTCAATCAACTCCTGCTTAATGGATTGTGGCTGCCCACATCAAAGAAGAACTTGCAAACAATGGAAGTGGAAAGGTGGACAATTATTGGAGGCTAGAGCTTCAGTCCTAGACTATACCCAGCAGCCGGAAATTTCTGCCACAAAAAGTGAGTTTGATCACATTTGTGTCTTTCCGTATGAGCGCGTATGCGCCACTGATGTTTGATCTAGATCTAGTTTTCAAGTAACGACGTGCACGCTTCCTCAGTGTTGATGTCGGCAAAACAGTACTGATGACTTACTTTTTCAGCAGCTGTAATTGTTGAGTATTCTCTCTCTCTCTCTCTCTCTCTCTCTCTCTCTCTCTCTCTCTCTCTCTCTCTATTTTAATTCTTTCTCTCTCTCTCTCTCTATATTATATCGAATGCATATATATATAAAATAAATAGTATAATGATACATATCTGCCCAAAATATATGAAGGGAAAATAAACTGCTGTAATGATACACTGACTATATGTACCTGGACTAGGTAAACGAAGATGATCCACAGTAAACGTTTTGCAATTGAACGTGGCGTTGATTTTATATCAGTTTTAGAAGTTGACTTTTAAAACTAACTCTTCTTTCATGAGCTGATTGTCGCTTTGTGCGCTCTTTTCCCGCGCTTCATTTTGACGTCACCAAGGTGAATGGCGTCACGGACAGAACACCAGAAGCTCGGCTCAGTTTTGCGTACAGGTCACGGAAGAAATGCATGTGGATTGCAATCACTAAATGTGTGATTTATTGGGTTTTACCCCAACTTATTTATAACTCATAATTATTGGTAATTTTGGGGATAAAATTAGACAACAGACGAACAAAATGAAAATAATGCAACAAACAAGTCATTACTAAAATTTTAATTACAAGAATTCATACCCCAAAAAAGAAGTTTTTTTCTTCTCCAAACCTGTCAAGTCTAGTTCCTTTAATATGCTCCAGCACACGAAAAACAAATCGCCTGTAAGAATTGCTTTAAATGCTAAAGAGTAAGGAGCTACTTGCTGTACAGGATATAACATTATTTAAAACATTGTTGTTGTTGTTTTTTGATATGTATTACGCTACAAACAACACTGTTCTGAATAATATATTTTAAATTATTTTGTCAATGTCAGTGTTCTCAGTTACTTAATTAAATGACCTTTATACACCATTGGCAACCAGTGCCTTAAATGCTAAAAAGTACAGATCGAACTGTACTTATCACACTTGAGTAAAACATAAAAATGGCCGAAAAACCACGTAGCGCGAACTTCAACTGAAACATCCTGGAAGTGGATTGCTGTTCACAATGGCTGACTTGGCATGAACAGAGCAACGGATCAGAATCAGCATCAAGCAGGCTGTAATGGATCGTCATTGCACGCTGCGAAAATGATATTGGCAAGTATCACTAACTGGTAAGTACTGGGGGAAATTTATAGGCCCAGTAGGCCTACCGGTCGGGTAAGGGTTTGATAAGGCTAATGTATGGGCCCGGTACGGATCTGGGAAGGGCGACGTACGGGTAAACGGCACGTGGCCGGTTCGGGCAAAACGGTACGGGTCCGGTACCGGGGCGGTACCGGCTGGTCACGGTCTATAAGGGAGACACGGGGGGAAACCCGTCCGGGGTCGGTATGGGCAAAACTGTACGGGCCTCGGTAGGGGACATGTACGGGCAAGGTGCGGGGCAGGGGATGTGCCAGTACAGGCCCCGCACTTTTGCCGGTGTGGAGCCCGGACGGGCAACATACGGGGCCCCTTAGGGTGCCCGTCAAGCCTATTGTGGGCAGTGTTGGGGCTGTCCCTACCATGGCGATACCCTGTCCGTACAGGTCCGGTACGGGCATGTTTACTGGGTATACAGAGAGACGCGTCGAAAGACTAATACATGTTATTGAACGATTTGGTTTCTGAGCTGGTGCGATATGGTCATCTGAACAGGTGCGCCACTGCCAATCATAGGGGTTTGTAGGTAGGTAGTCCAGTAGCTTTGTGGTTTTCTATCCGATCATTTGCAAAAGAATAATCATTTATTTCAAACGTTTTCATCGACCAGAACTGTAGATCAATTATCATTTATATTTGTGGATACGATAGGTGTTTATACATAGGCTTGGTGGTAATAATAATAATAATGTACATTTATCACGCCCTCATCAACGCCCTGAGCGCTCACATGATGCATATAAACCTAAATATGATATTCTATACACATGTAGAGCATAGTCCTACAAAACGATTTACATAAAGTATTATAAAAAAATAAAATAAATACGGACTACAACACACACACACACACCACACACACACACACACACACACACACACACACACACACACACACACACACACACACACACACACACACACACACACAGAGACTGTAGCAGAAACTGGGTACTGATATTAGTTAGGATGGAAATACTGTGAGAAGAGAAAGGTTTTCAGTTTGGCTTTAAAAGATGACAGGGTTGAGCAGTGTCTAAGGTCTTCTGGGAGTGAATTCCAAATGTGGGGTCCAAGGCAAGAGAAGGTGTGAAAGCCATGAGTCGTGCGTTTGAATTGCTGGATTTCTAGCATGCGGGTGTCAGAAGAAGAGCGTAGTGTACGAGACGGAGTGTGGACATGTAGCAGTTCAGAGAGGTAAGCAGGACCAGAACCATTTATAGCACTGAAACACATACAAGCGACTTTATACTTAATACGTTCTGAAATGGGAAGCCAGTGCAGTTTTTCCAGGAGAGGTGTTGAGTGGTGGTGACGGGGTGCCAAGAGAACAGTCTTGCAGCAAAGTTCTGAATTTTCTGGAGAGGTTGGATGACAGAATTAGGTGTACCCATGAGGCGACAGATGCAGTAGTCAAGCCGTGAAAGGATATAGGAAGTAACAAGAGGCTTGGTTGCGTCTTCAGTGAAAAACCTGCGGACTGAACTAACGCGTTTAAGCTCGAAATAAGCAGTTTGGCAGATTTTTATGACGTGCTTCTTCATGGACAGTTTTGAGTGAGGAATGAATCCAAGGTTCCTGGCAGAATCAGAGAAGGGGATGTTGTGAGAGCCAAGAGTAATCGAGTCAGGGAGGGAACGCTAGCAGGTTTCAAGGAAGACTCAAAACTGAAGAAGTGCTTCTGTTTTGTCGTCGTTCAGTTTGAGCTGATTTTCCGTCATCCATGTTCTGTCGTCTGTGCATGGATTGAGTTCTTTGGTGAGGTTGGTCACTTTACTGAGAGGAGCGGATTTCTGGAGCTGTGTGTCATCTGCGAAAAGCTGATGGTTTACAGAGTGGTTAGCTATGATATCGGAGAGAGGTGTAGTGTACAGGACGAAGAGAATGGGCCCCAGTACAGAATTATGAAATAAACCACTAATTCAGCTTTAAAGCACTGATGACGACACCATTTCGTCATCTGACAGGGCAGAGTATTGGTTGGAGAGAACCAGGTTCCTCTCCGCCTTGCTCTGCCTGTCTGGAACTTGTTGGCTTGGGTGGCACCTGGGGCCTGCTGGAAGGAGCGGAGCGCCTGGGGTGCGAAAACCCCTCGACGTCCACCAGGACCCCCTCCACCCTCACCTTAGTAGGTGAGCGCCTTGAAGATGATGAATCATCTTTCGAGGCCGCGGTTTTTAAGGGACCTGCAGAACCCTTAGGTGCCCTTTTGGAGGGAGCCGCTGAACCCTTAGATGTCATTTTGGGGGGGATTGGCGGAACCCCTAGAGGCCGTTTTGGGGGGATCGGCTGAACCCCTATCCGTCTCCGTGGAACACTTAGCGGACTCGCACGGAACCCGGTAGTCGGCCGATACCGTCCCCGACTTCCCGGAGGTTGTTACCGATCCGGGTCCGCCAGAAGAACGCACGTTAGACTCAGTCGTTCTAAGTGGACTTTCTGAAAAAAACTCAGGTTAAAGATGTCTGACATTCAACAGATTTGCACTGTCTTCTGGTGGAAGCGGCAGCGGCGTAGGTCTTACCTCCAGAGACCACAGTCGGCATCTTGGCTTCAACCAACTGTCTGGCTTCCGGAAAGGATATGCGTTTCTCAACGCGGACACGTTGAATCTCCTTCTCCTTCTGCCACACCGGGCAATCTTTAGCCCATGAAGCGTGGGGACCATTGCAATTAGAGCACAGCTTGGGTCCCTCACATGTTTATCTTGTCCGCAACCCGGACACTTGGCAGCAACCTCGCAACGTTGGCTCGTGTGGCCAAACTTGTTGCAGTTGAAGCAACGCATCGGGTTGGGAACAAACAAGGCCACCTTCACCTTTAGATAGCCGACTGTAATCTCTTTCGGGAGATCCGGGGAACCGAACGTCAAGAAAAGAGTGTCTGTGGGGATCACCTCCCCTTCCTTCTTCAGTGTCACTCGGTTCCCCCCAACCACATGCTGATCTCTCAGCTCATCCCGGATCTCAACCTCCGACACGTCATGAGGTCCCGACACCTGATTACTCCCCGAGAGGAGTTCAGGGTCTTGTGAATCGAGACCTTGACTGGTCTGTCAATAAATCGGTTTGTCTGGAGCAGGTTTTGGGCCTGGGCCCTTTTGCCGCACCCCACCAAGAAGGAGCCATCTTTCAGCCTCTTGATGCTCTTCAGGGTTCCGGCAATAGCATGAAAACCCTTCTGAATTGCAAAAGGAGACAACTTTTGCAGTCACATCTTCATTCGCCGATTCGACTATCAAAAATCTGGGCCAGTTTGTTTCACTGTTTATGAGCACCTCATTGTCGGAATCCGTATCTGAGTCGTCATCCCGTACTTTTTCTTTTTTGATTGGTGTTTTGTTGCCAAAATGGATACAACTTACAAGCATATCCTAACAAATTAGAAAATTTTCAAACGGACAAGATAAAGCAGAAGCGTTTGCAGAAAATAGTTTATAGTCTAATCTCAGTCCATTAGAAAGGAAGACGAACACCAGGACGCAATTCCAAACCAGTGTCATTATTTAAATCTCCCCTGACTGTATGATGGATTTTGAGAGACTTTGGAGTCTTTTGCATCAAATATTACGACTGGTATTGATGGTACGCCGTATCAAATGCTGAACAGTTTGCCTGATAGTTGGAAATTGTCATTAAACGCGTTTTACCAAAATTGTTGGTTACATGAAATTCTTCCTAGTATCTGGAAGCAGTCAGCAATAATTCCAATTCTAAAGCGAGGCAAACCGAGATAAGCAAATGCCAGCTACGAAACTGCCGCAACGTCTGCACTTGATTAATTTCATCTATTTGTCTAAGTGGAAATTGCCAACTTCTGCGTGTGAACCCACCAGGAGCGACACGTGTACATGCATGGTTCCCCCAAACCGCCGACTGATAAACTCGCGATTTAACTGATTAGAGTTTCATTTATTATCAGACGATGGAGGTTGAACAATCTGGATCGCTTCCCTCCGCTTGCAGTACATAGAGCATCAGCGCTACGACACACACACAAAACGTGCTGCAGACAAAGGGAGACGTGGTCTCGATAGCATCTTGTGCAGAGGGCGATTCTTCCGGTCCACTGACCAACAATGACACTCGGGTTTCCTCTGACCGCTCTTGCTGCTCTGCTGTTGTCCAGCAGCTTCGTGCTGGGCGGTGAGGTTTTTAGTTGTTGTGGTTATTTTCCTGTTCGTTTGTTTGTTTGTGTTTGTTGTTGGGCTGTGTGTGTGTGTGTGTGTGTGTGTGTGTGTGTGTGTGTGTGTGTGTGTGTGTGTGTGTGTGTGTGTGTGTGTGTGTGTGTGTGTGTGTGTGTGTGTGTGTGGTGTGTGTGTGTGTGTGTGTGTGTGTGTGTGTGTGTGTGTGTGTGTGTGTGTGTGTGTGTGTGTGTGTGTGTGTGTGTGTGTGTGTGTGTGTGTGTGTGTGTGTGTGTGTGTGTGTGACTTTCATCTTCCAGGAAGCGTGGACAGAGGCTGCAGTTTTTAACATTGTCTGATTCATGACGGTTGTTTACTTTCAGTTCCTTGATTCGAAAAAGCAATATTACCAAAGTAGCCAAGTTTTGTTTTAATTGTTATATTGTTGCGCTCTTTTTTTTCTTCAGCTATGCGGATGGACTTAAAAGTACAAAAGGCAAAAAATATGTCACGGTTGGACATTTTCGTGTGTCATTCTCTCCTTGGAAGCGTTCAAACGTTTCGCTTTTGAACGCAGACAGAAATGATGTTTCATCAGCTGCTCCATCTGTCCAAACATCCTGAAAACCATATGATTCCAAACAGTGTTTTTATATTTCTGCCCAGTTGCTGGTGCTGTTGGAGGCATGCATCGTTTTCCAGCATGGTTATTTAGTGACATGTGTTTGGAACTGGAATAGAAGAACTGTGCAGACAGGTTTTTATCTGTTATTTAGTGACCTCTGTTTGGAACTGGTATAGAAGAACTGTGCAGACAGCTTTTTATCTGTTATTTAGCGACCTGTGTTTGAAACTGGTATAGAAAAAAACTGTGCAGACAGCTTTTTGTAATGGAGTGGAGTGGTAGAAGGACAGGACACAGGCAGCGGAGTCAGTCAAAATGGAGACCACAGCAGGCGGCGACGGCAAACAGGCTTTATTCTACAGCAGCAGACAACTTTCTCAGCACCCCCAAAATCTTCACGCGCACGCATAGATAAGAGAACTGCGCGGGCCGCAAGGAACACACGCTATCGCTACAATGAAATCGGCCCTCTGGACCACAAAATGGCTGACTATTGTGTTTCCTTGGCCC
>JABMCL010002114.1:0-10000 GCA_018857735.1 Alviniconcha marisindica
AGGTAGCTTTTCAATTGTATTTAATAATTATTATTTAGAAAAAAGTCACACACACACAAAAAAAAAAAATGTATTCATAGTTTCAAGCAGAAACAAACAGCTGCTGTAGAGTTGTGACGTCAGTCGATCATTACGTGATGTTCTGACGTGTGCTCCACACAATGTAACAAAGGCAGGAACTCATTCGATTGTTCCTAGGTTTACGTGAGGATGGAGATACTTCTGTTGAAATTCATGACAAACTGACAGACGTTTACGACGAGTTTGGTGTTGCGCATCTGAAGTAACACAACCATGATGCCTACCAACAGCAAACTCCTAGCACTGGTTTACACATCCTTCGTCCAAATACTGCCATAGGTGATTACGCCAAAGGTCTGGGAAAAAAAAATTTGGAAACAAGTTTTTCGATGATGCTCAAAGGCAAAAGTTTGTAACGGGCAACTCAGATTATATCAGAATTTCTTTTATAACTGACCACGTTGCTTACGCCAGCACAAAAAAAACCCAAAAATCTTTTGAATCGAGAGGGAAATTTTTTTTTTTTTTACCCGGGGGGATGCTCTCATGTTTACGTGGGTGCTTGGGCGCTATGTTCCTTCCACAGTCTTATTAGTACCCAAACCTTTCGGAGGGCGCTGACAGTGTCGGAGGACAGCTGCACGGAGATAAAGAGTGCCCCTTCAAAGGCGTAACCATTTCCGGCAGTGTTGACGCCACAAAACCGACTTCATCCTGATAACGCCTGTACTAACAAAGCTTGGTCGCAGTATACATCCTCTCTAAACGTGTAAAATGTCCATGAATCAACTCACACATCCTTATGTCCAGTTTTGGGCCCAAAGCAGTGTGTGTGTGTGTGTGTGTGTGTGTTTTTGTGTGTGTGTGTGTGTGTGTGTGTGTGTGTGTGGGGTTGGGGTGTGTGTGTGTGTGGGGTTTTATGTGTGGTGTGTGTGTGTGTGTGTTGTGTGTGTGTGTGGGGGGGGGGTTTTTTTTGGTGTGGGTGTGTGGTGTTTGTGGTGCGTCGTGGGTTTGGTGTTTGGGGGGGGGGGGGTTTTTGGGGGGGGGGGGGGGGGGTGGGGGGTGGTGGGGGAATTGGGGGTTGTGTGTGTGGTGGTGTGTGTGGGGTTTGGGGTTTTGTGTGTGGGGTGCGTGCGTGCGTGGGGCGTGCGTGCGTGCGTGCTTTAAAAATGTTGTGTGTGCTTGTATATTTTGTGCCTGTATATGTTTGTCGTGCGTGGGTTTTGTGCGTCGTGGGTGTGCGTGTTTGTGCGTCGTGCGTGTGTTTTTTGTTTTTGGGGGGGGTGGGGGATGGAAGTCTTTTGTGTTGCTTTGGTGTGTGCGTGTGTTTTTGAATATGTGTGTGTGTTGGCTCTGCGTGCTTTGCTATGTGTTTTTTTGCTTTTATTGTTTGTCCCCTGTTATGTTTTTGCGTGGTGTGTGTGTGTGTGTGTGTGTGTTGTGTGGGGGGCGTCGTGGGTGTGCGTGTTTGTGCGTGCGTGCGTGTGTTTTTGTGGGGGGGTGGGGTGGGGGTGGGGGGGGGGGTTGTGTGTGTGTGCGTGTGGGGGCGTGTGTGTGTGTGTATGTGTGTGTGTGTGTGTGTGTGTGTGGGGTTTTGGGCGTGCGTGCGTCGGGGGTTTTGCGGGATGGTGGTTGTGTGTGCTTGTATATGTTTGTGCCTGTATATTTTTTGTGCGTGGGTGGGTGTGTGGGGGGGGAAGTTTCTGTTTTTGTGTGTGTGTGTCAGTTCGTTTTTGTATGTGTGTGTGTGTGTGTGTGTGTGTGTGTGTGTCTGTGTTTGTGCGTGTGTACGTCTGCGTGCGTGTGTGTATGAGCGCGCGCCCGCGCGGCTGTGTGTGTGTAACAATATGTGTTTGTGTCTGTGAATGTGTGTGTGGTTGTGTGTGTGTTGTGTTTGTGTTTGTGTGTGTGTGTGTGTGGGGTGCGTGTGTGTGTGTGTGTGTGTGTGTGTGTGTGTGTGTGTGTGTTGTGTGTGTGTGGTGTGTGTGTGTGTGTGTGTGTGTGTGTGTGTGTGTGTGTGTGGTTGTGTTTTTTTTGTGTGTGTGTGTTGTTGTGTGTTTGTGTTTTTTGTGTGTGTGTGTGTGTGTGTGTGTGTGTGTGTGTGTGTGTGTTTTGTTTTGGGGTGTGTGTGTTTTGTGTGTGTGTGTGTGTGTGTGTGTGTGTGTGTGTGTTGTGTGTTGTTGTGTGTGTGTGTGTGTGTGTGTCCCTGTGTGTTTGTGTGTGTGGGGTGTGTGAATGTGTGTGTGTGTGTGTGTGTGTGTGTGTGTGTGTGTGTGTGTGTGTGTGTGTGTGTGTGTGTGTGTGTGTGTTTGTGTGTGTGTGTGTGTGTGTGTGTGTGTGTGTGTGTGTGTGTGTGTGTGTGTGTGGGGTTTTGGTTTTTTTGTGTGTGTGTTTTTTTTGGTTGTGTGTGTGTGGGGTGTGTGTGTGTGTGTGTGTGTGTGTGTTTTGTGTGTGTGTGTGTGTGTGTGTGTGTGGTGTGTGTGTGGTGTGTGTTTTGTGTGTGTGTGTGTGTGTGTGTGTGTGTGTATGTGTTTGTGTATTTGGTGTGTGTGTTGTGTGTGTGTGTGTGTGTGTGTGTGTGTGTGTGTGTGTTTGGTGGGGTGTGGGGTTGTGTGGTTTGTCCCCTCCCCGTGCCCAAAATTCTTGGGGGTTTTTGGGGTGTGGTGTTTGTTTTGTTGTTTTAAAATCCGTAAAAAATGGGTGTCCTGTGTGTTGTTGGGTTTTTGTTGGGGGGTTTGTTTTTTGGGTGTGGTGGGGTGTTGGGGGTGGGGGGGGTGTTTGTGTGTTTTGTTTGTTTGTTTTGGGGGGGTTTTGGCTGATAAAGCAAAAAGTTTTTTTGTTTTTTTTTACGCGGAAGTTAATCCCCCAAGTGGGTCTATCCAACGCTTGTACCAAAAGTGAAACCGCTTAAAATTCTTGGGGAAAGAAACGTTTACTCGGGGGGAAATTTTTGGTTTTTTTCTTTTGTTTTGTTTTTTTTTAAAATCCAGTCATTTGGGAAAAGGGCGACCCTCGTAGGCCGATTGCTTAAAAATTTGGGGGGCCATTAAAAGAAGGGGCCAGTTAAATTTTAAACCCCCCCCTTTTCCCCGGGAAAAGGGGGGGGTTTTAACGGCCCGGGGGGGGAAAGGGGGGGCCCTTTTTTGGGGTGTTTTGTTTGGTTTTGGGGAGGGGTTAAAGCAAACGAACCGAACCAGTTTTTTTGACTGGGGAAACCCTTTAAAGTCAGGGGGCCCCGGGGGCCCCCCCGTTTAAAAAAATGTTTTTTTCCTTCTTGGCCCCGAGGGGGGCCGGAAATCTTTATTTTTATAAATTTTTCGCAAATTTTCTGCAGTCCAAGATTGTTGTTTTTTTTGTTTTTTGTTTTTATTTGGTGGGTTTTGTTTGTTTTTTTGTTGTTGTTGTTGTTTTCCCTTGGGGTGTGTGGTTGGTTTGTGGGGGTGGTAATTTGGGGGAATTGGGGGTTTTGGGGGGTTTCCCAGAAAATTAATTTCTTTAAAGGGTTTTGGGGCCAATTTGTCCTTTTTTAATAAAATTTTTCCCCAATTTAAAACCCCCTTTTTGGCCGTCCTGGGTTTTCCCGTTTCCTTTGTCCTTTTCCTCTTTCCCCCCTTTTCCTCCCTCCCTCAGGTTTTTTCCAATTTAAAATGATTTGGCCTCCTGGGCTCCCCGTTCCCAATAGTTTTTTTTCTTTTTGGGGCCCCGAGGGGGGTTTTAAAACCAAATCTTTTTTTGGGGTTTTGTTCAAATTTGGTTTTCTAGTTTCCCGCCAATTTTTGTTTTTTTTGTTTAATTTGTTTTTTTTTCGCGGGGCGTTTTTTGTGGTTGTGTGTGTGTGTTTTTTTTGGTGTTTTGTTTTTTTTTTTTTTGGGTTGTTGGTTTCTATTCCAGGGTCATAACCCTTTTTTAAAATTTAGGTGGGGGGGGGGGAATCTCCAATTTTTTAATGTAAACCCGTGTTTTTGTTTGTGGGCTTTTTTTTAACCCTTTTAATTTTTTCCACAAAATATAAAAGAAGTAAAAAGAAAGTTCTCATAAAACCAAAATTTTTGGGGAAAAGGGGCCGGAAGGGGAAAATCAAAAGTTTTTTCCCCCTTCCCCAAAACCCTTTTCCCCTGGCCCCCGGCTTTTTTTTAATTTTTTAAAAATTGATTTTTTTATTTTTTTGAATTTCCCTCTTTTCCGGTCTCGGGCCCCTGCTCTCCGTCTCTGGAAAATTTCTTTGTTTTTTCCCATGTTGCAAGAAAAACATACGTTTTTGGGTTTTGCTTAAAATGATTTTAGGGGCCGGGGAATTTTTTACTGTTTGGGGTAGGGGGGTTAACCTTTTTTTCCGGCAAGGGAAAGGGGAAAAATGGAAAAAAACCCCCCCGGGGAAAAAGGGGAAAAGAGCCGGGTTAAAAAATTCCCCCCCTCTCTCTCTCTTTCTCCTCTCTTCTTCTTCTTCTTCTTCTTCTTCTTCCTTCTCCTCTCCTCCTCCTTCTCCTCCTTTTTCTTTTCTGGCGCTAAACTCCACTTTCGCCTCTAACTCGGCTGTTAAAAATGAAACAAATTTGTTGGGACGACAGTGAACTGACGGCGGGTTTGGGACGACAGCCCCGTAACGGGAGGGGGGTGTTGGGACGACAAACCGACCACAAGTGGTTTTTCAGCATTCGTGATTCAGATTCTAATCGCCTTCTTGGCATCACCTGGACCTGAAATCGTCACAGCTGCTTCAGAAAACACTGAACTGTTGCCACCACGCTCAGTTCCGTTCGCCCCCAAAGAGATACGGCCAGTAACCCTAATGTAACAGTTCCCATAACTCCGTGTCCAAAAGTGCCCGTGGAGTCAATAAACAAATGTGACGACATGCTGTGTCGAAAGGATGCCACGAATTTTGTTATCAACACAGATGCATGTTTTGGACCCCCAAACCAAAGGATCGCCACGACAGAACCAGCCACTCTCAAAATCATAGCGAAAAACCCCGGGAAACCCATCAACGCTGTAATGGTGGATCATGTTCCACGAAAGTATTTCGCTGATGTGACGATTGACCAGCTTGTGTTGCCCGCCAGTAATAAATATCGTATTGGGAATTTGGGGTTTTTTGGGCGCGCCCCAACGCCAAAGTTTTACATCAACCAGACAGTGCTGAACGACAAAAAATTGACTTTCAATTTCTACCTCGTTGGGTTTTGTCTTGCGGGGTAAAGGGCCCAAAATGTGCCCTGGAACCCGATAACGATCCATTTTCATGTTCATCTTTGGGAACTGGGCCTGTGACGCGGCTGACGGACGCAGTCGGTTATGTGACATCGCCCCGCTACGACGGACTGCACAGCGTCTATTTAAAAAACTATGATGGGTATTTTCCCTGCAGGTTTCGGACAACGAGTCCGTGTTGATTAAATTCGTTCACTTTGCTTTGGGGGGGTATGCGTGTTTTCTTGCACTTGTTTTCAAACTTTCCAAAAAATTTTCTGGAGGTTAACAAAGCATACCACCACGGGTGTTCGTTCCTCAATACAACCCCACTTCCATACCGACAGACAGGAAGAGTTGACTGGGTTCAAGATGATGTACGCCATTTTCCCCAGGTCCCAAGAGCCCCAGCCCCAGGAGTTGTCAAACAATATGTACAACTGCTCCGTCCCCCGTTTACACATCTTCAAGCCGCTGCTCGGCTGTAATATGGTAAGAGAATGTCAAGGGAACGAAGACGAGAAAGGCTGCAGTTACGCTAGACTGTGGGAGACGGAGCACTAGACGCGGGAACAAAATGTTACCGGTTTGTTCGACGTGAAGTAAAAGCGACGTGGAATGAAGCCTCTTCTAACTGCACTGAAGGTAACGAGAGGCTGGTCACACTGGCGAACGGGATGAAGTCGCACGATTCAGGCAGATCATGGCAACTGTGAAGGATCCGAGTTGTTGCCATCGGGGCACAGCTGTTGAACAAATAAAATTCGTGATTCCGGATGCGGTGTACAAACCCTGTGGCAATGGCGCGATGGCAGACAGACGTTTTTCCCCCCAAAAGCTTTTTTCATTCTCCCCAGTGCGGTTTTTAAAACCCCCTTCACAAATACAGAACTTCAATGTTGTTTTTTGGAAAAAAGGAGACATACTCTGTGAATTCAGCAAACCGACTAACGTTCAGTAAACAAAACTGAAGTTCACATGGTTAGCAGAATATCCATTGATATTAATACAGGGTTTTGGGAAAAGGTAAGTATGGTTCAGTGTCCTTCTGGTCACTTGACAATGGACTTCTTGTCATGTGACACTCAGGGGCAGTGCGGGGCGAAAGAATTCATGACGTCATGTCATTTGGGAAAAGCAAAATACCATGTTTGTGTGTGAAAATAGCCATGAAACTCTGCACTACACTCTGGTGTGTGATCGTATTCAGCACTGCGCAGACAACACAGATGAGGATTTTTGTCAGTTTTCTCCTTGTTCGGCTTCTTCTTTCGATGCCAGACCGGTCAGTGCTTTTCTCTTCACCAAGAATGTGAGGAACGTCGGACTGTTATGACGGTTCGGATGAAACGTGTAAAAAAAATCCAACCTTTTCCCGCTGACCTCTCAGCCAGCAGAAACCCCGCGGGGAATGGCACAGGGCAGCCTATCCTCAGAGAAATGAAGAATTCAGACGAATGTCCTTTGACCCACTTTCAGTGCTCCCAAGGATACTGCCTGCCCATCTATCTACGTTGCAATGGTGTGGATGATTGTCCGAACCGTGAGGATGAGGCATCGTGTGAGAGATACTTTGTTCCGGTTTCTACCGCTGTCGAGGGTCCAAAGTGTGTCTGCATCCTGACCACGTGTGTGACGGCGTGTTCCAGTGTCCTAAATATGATGACGAGCTGCTGTGTGAAAATCTTGCCTGTCCTGATGCGTGTCAATGCCAGGGTCTGGCCTATGTTTGCACTGTTAAATTCTCAGTCAGTTCCTACCCTAATCTTCGCTATCTGGACGCCAGTGGTTCTGGCATAACACCCAGTGACTTGTCTAACAACCTACTTCTGATACATCTTCGTCTATCGGATTGCCAGATTGACACACAGCCGATTTTGATGCTTCCTAATCTGAGGCATTTGGATCTAAGTGTAAATGGAATAAAGCACATTGATATGCAACATTTTAACACCATGAATAATCTACAAGTTCTTGTGTTGTCCGGTAACCCCTTGCTATCGATAACACACAGGGAAATCGCCGGAAAAAATGATGGTACTCGAGACTATCACCTTATCGGATACCAGTTTCGATGTCTTCAACGGTAGTGCACTGGCCGGCTGCCCGAACCTCAAGACACTCAACATGTCGTGGAGCAAGCTAACGACAATAACTGACGAAGGCTTCCAATCCACGCCGCTGTTGGAGAACTTGGACATGCGAGGTTCCCTGTTGAAGGATTACCCAAGGATCTGCTGAGAGGTTTAGTCTCTCTGAAGGTGGTCCATGCTAACAACTACAAGTTGTGTTGTGAAGTCATGCTTCCCGACGACTTCGACTTGAATAACTGCCACACAGAGCAAGACCTGCTGGCGTGTGAAAGACCTTCTCAAGTCCAACGTTTCCGGTTTTTCCTGTGGCTTTTTTCTTCACTGTCCGTTGTGGGCAACGTGGGCAGCTTTGTGGCCAGACTCTACCTCGTCAACAAAGGCGCAGGTCTGAGTAGCTTCAATATCTTTGTTAGCAATCTCTCCATGGCCGATTTCTTCATGGGGGTCTACCTGGCCATTGTAGGGGTGACTGATCAGATCTATCGGGGGAAAATACCTCTGGCATGACGACCAGTGGAAGGAAAGCACGGTCTGAAAGGGTGGCTGGCTTTCTGTCTCTGATGTCCACTAAAGGTGTCGGCCTTCATCATCTGCCTCATCACTCTGGATCGCTTCCTCGCCCTGCGCTTTCCCTTAAGCAGACTTCACTTCAGCCGCGGCTCTGCTCTGATGGCCTGCACAATTGTCTGGGTAGTTGGAATTGTCTTGGCAACAGTTCCTCTCTTGCCCGTGACATCACATTGGGAATTCTACAGTCAGACTGGTATCTGTTTTCCCGCTGCCATTCACCAGTAGTAAACGTTTCCATGGTTACGACTACTCCTTCAGCTGATGATCGTTCTGAACTTTATCTGTTCCTGCTGATCGCTGTGGGCCAGGCGATCATCTACTGGTCTGTGCGCTCCAACACGATATCATCTTCGAAGAAAACGGGGTCCAGAGACGCCACCATCGCGCGCCGCCTGACCACCATTGTTCTGTCGGATTTCCCTTGTGTTGGTTCCCTATCGGCTTGCTGGGTGTGCTGGCCTCCACGGAAACTCCCATCCCTGACGAGCTCAACGTCGCCGTGGCCATCTTCGTGTTGCCCTTCAACTCTGCACTGAACCCCTTCCTCTACACCTTCAACGTGCTGATGGAGAAACGTCAGAAGGCACAGGAGATGTACTTACTGAAGCGGCTGGAAGCGGAAATGTGTACAGAGCAGAGTGACGCATTGTTCAATTTTTGTCAACAAATCCACGGCCATCAAACTGATCAAAACGTGGTACGGTGAGCAAGTACTCACTAAGGAAGACATACTGTCGTGTGGGTCAGTGAAGGCATCACCTCAGTGAGCACTCACTCGGTAAGTGTTGTTATTATGCTCACCAAATCGCTAAAAGGAAGATGAAGTGCGTCTTTGGGTAAGAACTGAAGCAAGACTTCCCATTGTGCTCACATCCTTAACTTTTGGTAGAGTACCTCTAAACTGGTAAGGTTTTAGCTAACACCACAGGATGACTTTCCACTGTGTTCACAGACCTAATTGTGGTAACGTAACTGGAAACTGGTAAACAATTTACTAACACCACAGGACGATTTCTCGTTAGGCTCACAGATTCAAGTGTGTTAGAGCAACTGGAAATTGGTAAACAGTTCAGTTCAAGATGGTATCTATGCTCTTGGAAATTCCCATATGCGCACCTTCGTGTCTCAGGCGTTTCCCTAACGTTACCTTTGAAACAGTTCAACTGTTCATTGGATTGACGGTTGCCCTTTCTCTTCCTTTCAAGGAAGATTGTCGAGCGCTTCCTCTTTCCGCTGGTAAGTACTTAACTAACACTGCATTAAGACTTTCCATTGTGCTCATACCGTAACTGTGATGTAGCGACTGGTCAACTTTTGGTGACATTACACGAAGCCCTTCCTCTGTGTTCACAGACTTGTGCTAAAGCAACTGGAGAAGTGGTAAAAGTTAGCTAGCACTATACTCACCCAGGGAAAGATTCCATGGTGCTCATAGACTAGAGCGCGAGCAATTGGAGGACTGGTAAATAAAATAGCTAACACTGTCCACGCGGGAACACCTTCCATCATGCACACAGACCTGTGGTAGGGCAACTTGAGAGATGGTGAACATTTGGCTAACACTACTCACAGAAGATTTTCCAGTAGGTACGGCAACTTGAGAAGTGGTAAAATTTGGTAACATTACTCACAGAAGAAAACTTTCCGGGTAGGTACGGCAACTTGAGAAGTGGTGAGCATTTGGCTAACACTACTCACAGAAGAAGACGTTCCAGTAGGTCCCGGCAACTTGAGAAGTGGTGAGCATTTGGCTAACACTACTCACAGAAGAAGACGTTCCAGTAGGTACGGCAACTTGGGAAGTGGTGAAAAAATTTTGGGCCCAAAAAAAACACAAAACTCCACGGGGGAAGAAGACGTTCCAGTAGGTACAGCAACTTGAGAAGTGGTGATCATTTGGCTAACACTAGTCGGATCGTAGACCTGTAGGTGGGGCAACTTGAGAGGTGGTGAACATTTGGCTAACACTACTCACAGAAGAAAACGTACAGGTAGGTGGGGCAACTTGGGAAGTGGTGAGCATTTGGCTAACACTACACACAGAAGAAAACCTTCCAGTTGGGATCGTAGACTTGCAGGTAAGGCATCTGGAGAGGTGGTGAACACTCCTGACCCAGCAAGTTGCT
>JABMCL010002114.1:15000-27500 GCA_018857735.1 Alviniconcha marisindica
CTCGTAGAGTATGCAGGTACCCAATGAAAGCAATCCGCAGCGGGGGGGGGGGGGGGAGAGAGAGAGAGAGAGGGCAGACAGACAGACGAAACAGACAAACAGACAGACAGACGGACGGACAAGGGCAGAAAAGGAAAAAGACAGGCGGACGGACGGGCAGAAAAAGAGTGAGAGACAGAGAGTGGGGGAGGGGAGAGAGAGGCACAAGAAAGAGAGAGAGAGAGAGAGAGAGAGAGAGAGAGAGAGGAGAAGAAGAAGACAGACAGACAGACAGACAGACCCGACGGGCAAACTTTCGGACCACGTGTGGTTTCATTCACAGAAGATCACAGCAGATCCAAGAAGTTTAGTAACTCCGCTGACGCAAGTCGCCGATCGGCGACTGTAGAGTTTTCGTTACAAGTGGCTGTACGGCGACTGTAACGTTCTCATTACAAGTCGCCGCTCGGTGCCTGTAGCGCCGAAATGGCTGAAGACGTCTGAACTTCGTTCTCGCGAGTGG
The DNA here is from genome assembly GCA_018857735.1 of Alviniconcha marisindica. Lineage (NCBI taxonomy): Eukaryota > Metazoa > Mollusca > Gastropoda > Provannidae > Alviniconcha > Alviniconcha marisindica. Next base: position 15,503 of record JABMCL010002114.1, read on the forward strand.
CGCGTGGAACCTGCACGTTTCGTCATCAGAGGCTTTGCTCCTTGGCCACTAGAGCTAGGCCCGTCATCAGTGCTTTGCTCCTTTTTTACTGGGGCTAGGCCCTTTAACACGTTCGTCATCAATGTTTTTTTCCTTTGCCACTAGAGCTAGGGCCCCCCAAAAACGTTCGTCTCAGTGCTTTGCTCCTTTGCCACTAGAGCTAGGCTCCTCAACTCGTCCTTCATCAGTGTTTTGCTCCTTTGCCATTAGAGCTAAGGGCCCCCCAACACGTTCGTCGTCAGTGTTTTGCTCCTTTTTCATTAGAGCTAGGCCCCTCAACACGTCCGTTATCATGCGATGTTTTGCTCTTTTGCTACTAGAGCTAGACCCCTCAACACGTCCTTCATCTGTGCTTTGCTCCTTTGCCACTAGAACTAGGCGCCTCAACACGTTCGTCATCAGTGCTTTGTTCCTTTGCCACTAGAGCTAGGCCCCTCAACACGTCCTTCATCACTGCTTTGCTCCTTTGCTACTAGATCTATGCTCCTCAACACGTTCATTAAAACTAGAAGCAGAAACGTGCGGCAGCAGAGTGCGTTTGCAATATTTTGAACTGCTTATGCTATTCGCCAACCAACTTTGCTACTTAGCTATCTCAAACAGACCGCTAGTTCAAGTTCAATTTGCTTTTAGCCCACAGCCCCTAAGGACTATTAGGGACGGGGAGCCCAGGACGGCCACCTCGACCTTCACACAGCTCCTGAACTCTTGATGAAGGCCCAAAGGGGGAAAAACACGGCCGGTCTTAATTTAGGGGTTTAAGGCTGGAAAGGGGGGTGAGTTTTTAACCCTAAATAAATCCCCTTATTAATTTTTCAAATTATTACCTTTAATTTTTTGAGGCTTGAGCTTAAACGGGCTGGTTTGAAAAGGAACCCTAACCCAATTTTTTTTGGCCCCCCCAACCCGGGGTTTTGGTTAAAAGGGGTGCAACCAAAGCAAACACCCCCTTTCCACTTGGGCCTGTTTGGGGATAGGAAATTTTTTAAAACCCGGGGGGATGGGGCCCGTTCAGGGGGTAACAAAAGGGGCCCGCCGCCCCCCCTGACAGCCCCCTTTTGGTTTAAAAAAAAAGAAAAAAAACGGGCGTGACCCGTGGCTCTGGGCTGGCCAAAAAACGATTGGCAAAAAGGGCGTCGTTTTTTCAATGAAATTTTCTTCTGGAAAGGGGCGGGGAAGTTGGCCGAAAACAGCCATTTTTTTGAAGAACAAAATTGAGGCTGGTAACCAAAAAAGGGGAGCGCGTTTGAGATTAAGGGGGGCGGGAAAAAAGGGGAAAAGGGGGGCGAAAACACAGCTCCTGACTGAGCGGGGTTTTCCGGTTTAGGGGTTTTGACGAAAAGGCTGATAAAGGCCGGAAAAGTGGTTCCGCGCCCCCCCGGGGGGCCCGGGTCTTCCGGGCCCCTTTAGGGTTTTGGCCCGGGAAAGGCCCCGGGGACCAAAAAGTTACGCTTTGGGAAACCCCGATCGCCGATCACGGCAAAGGGGAAACCGCGGATCCCGTGGCCATCTTCTGGGCTGTTTTTCCTTTTCTTTTCCCCTCTCTCTCTCTCTCTCTCTCTCTCTCTCTCTCTCTCTCTCTCTCTCTTCCCCTCTTCCCCCCCCCTCTCTTTTCTCCCCTCTCTGTGTCTGTGTCCTCTTTTTCTGTCCCCCTTTTTCTGTCTCTCCTTTTCTTCCTCTGTCCGTCCGTCTGTCTGTCTTCTGTCTGTCCCGTCCCCCTTTCTGTCTGTCTTCTTCTCTCTCTCTCTCTCTCTCTCTCTCTCTCTCTCTCTCTCTCTCTCTCTCTCTCTCTCTCTCTCTCTCTCTCTCTCTCTCTCCTTTTCGGGCCCATACTCCCCAAAACAAAGACCCGGCAATGGGAAATGCAGCTGACCTAATGAGTCGAGTGTCGACCGATCGATATACAGCGTCGGTGGGGTGAGGAGGGGAGGGGGTTGGTGTAGGTTAGGGTTACTGGTGTAAGTTAGTGGTGCTGGTAGTTAGCTGTGAACTGTGCATGCTTTCTTGACTTTCAGACATTTTTTTAATTTTTAAATTTTTTTAAATTTTTTGTTGTCGCTGATGGTGATGTAAATTTTTTTCATGTTCATTTATCTGAAAGGAAAAATGACTGCTTGCGTTGTAAAACAAGACCCAAACACACAAAACGTTCAAAAAACGCTGTTTATTAGGACAAAACACAGCATGCGAATTGTCAAGCTACAAAACGATACTTGAACGGTGATAAACGGTGAAAAATGAGATGGAGAGCTAAAACACTCATCTGTGTTTCGTTGAGCTGTGTTGTTTTCGTGTCCAGTGCTTGGACAAACAGATAAGAGTCTTAGCTCTCCATTTCATTTTTCATCGTTTTCACCGTTTAAGTGTTAGTTAAGCGTCGTTTTTTGACTTGATCAAGGGGATTACCATGAAAAAATCGCATGTTGTGTTTTGCCCTTATAAACAGCATTCGTTTGAGGCTTTTTTCTGTTTGGATCTTGTTCATTTAATTTGTTCACTTTTTGTCAAGTAGAGGGAAAGGTTTTGAGAGTTTGTTGCTTTTTTTCTCCTACTTTTTTATTTTTTTATTTTTTTAGTAAAAATCTTTTTCACTGCCGTTGTGTGTTAAAAAACAACAACAACAAACAAAGAAACAAAAAATAACCGTTCAATTGTTTGTCCATACCTATGTGACAGCGTAATAAACACCGAAGCCGAAGTCATTATAATAAGGGTATTAATAATAATGATAATAACAAAGGAAGAACAATAATCATCCCCAAAAAAAAACAAAAACAAAAAACACATGATTATAATAACAGTGATAATAATAAAATAAGGATGTACCTTTCGCGGATTCTATGTACCTTGTATTTACTCACATTGCAGGTAAAAGCTTCGTAGGAGGTTTCAGGTATTTGTTATTGTGTTGTGACGTATTTCGAGCGTTTGTTAACTCCCTTTGCCTGTTTGGAACTTGGGAGAAAAAAATTGGCCAAATGACCCTGAGGGACACTGTTGATAAGCACAGGGAAAAACAATATTACGGGCATGGACTCTATATGTCACAGTGTAATCGGAGATTCCCATAGGGTAAACCGGTGTCCCGATTTGTCTTGAAGAATACCCTGGGGAAACAGGGATCCTGATTTTTGGGAATCCGGATCTAAACCTTTCCCCTCCCCGCCCCCTTCCCCACACACCACCTTAACCCTTCCCAAAACCACCCAAACACACACACAACACACACACACACCTAAAATGTAAAGGCCCCCCCCCCCCAAAACACACCCACACACACACACACACACCCCCAAAAGGGCCCCCCCCCACACACACACACACACACACACACACACACACACACACACACACACCTGCATGCACATAGGCACACACACGCGCGCGTGGATTGATATCTCTGTACAGAGATGGAAACATTTATTGATTAAACAAGACGTATTGAAATAGAAAACAAATGTTGCAAGTAAAATAAGAAATATGTCTTCAATATCAGTACACATAAAAAGTGTTTTAACTTTCTGTTCACTCACACATACACACACACACACACACACACACACACACACACACACACACACACACACACACACACACACACACACACATTGCCCCCCCCACGTTTTCCACACACCCCCACGCGTTTAAACAACACGACACACACACACACACACACACACACACACACACACACACACACACACACACACACACACACCACAAAATTAGTTTTGCAGGAAGAGGTCTTTGGAATACATTTTATTCTCCAATTTTTACAGCCGAATATTCTCAATGGGCACTTCGTCTTGTTCGCAAACGAACTGCGAGTGAGAGGCCTTTGAATGAGATGCCAAGTCTGGTACGGTGACAGTCTTTTGAATGAGATGGCTGACAACCTGAAGATATAATAGAACAGCTCTAGAGAATGTACTCACCTATACAACGACACACAGGGAACAATTAAACACAAGCGCTTTCGACAGCGAGTCTTCGTCGGGTGTAAGAAGAGAGATAGAAAATAATAAAAGAAGAAGGAAGTAAAGGAGAAGATAGACAAGGAGTTGAAGTAAAACAATGTTAAGAATGCATACGTAGATTTCTGTAAAAAAACTGAAGATAGTTATAATGTTTTCATTGTGCTTCTCTTTGGTTACCACTGATCTAAAAATACACGGATAGCGGCTCGTTCATCGTGATCATGGATCAGAGTGAAGTAATCATCCACCCCATTCAAACAGAGCAGAGTGGGTTTGCGGTTTGATCTTCTTCTTGGGTGTTGGGGGTGTGTGTGTTGTTGTGTGAAGAGAAAAAGTGAGAGAGAGAGAGGGAGAAAAAGAAAAAGAAAAAGAAAAAGAAGACAGACAGACAGACAAGAAAAGACAGACAGAAACGAACCCAAAAAATCAACTTAAATTTTAAAGTTGTAGTTTAGGATTTCCGTTTAAAAATTTGTCCGAGAGAGAGAGAGAGAGAGAGAGAGAGAGAGAGAGAGAGAAAAAAGAAGACAGAAAACAGACAGACAGACAGACAGACAAAACAGAAACAGAAAAAGACAGACAGACAAAAAACAAAAGAGAGTTGCTCAACCACAAGTCTGTAATCACAATGGATGTATTTAGGGTGGGTAGTGCTTTATGGCTATTTAACACGTATCATGCTGTTCTCTACTAACCCCCCCTTTTTCCTTTTTGTTGAATGGACGTATATTTTTACTTTTTGTTTTTTACTTACTCTACAACGAGCAGGTGACCACAAGGGATATCTAGGGAATATCCTCATGGGTGAGTGTTCACTTATCTCTGTGACTGTTCTCAACTTTCCACACCGTCTTGTACTCTCCCCTCTGTTTTTGATACTATCAGCCTCCAGATTCCTCGTACTAGACTTTCCATTGTTGGTTCCCGCGCCTTTTCTTTCTTCCGTCCCTCTACATGGAATGACCTTCCCCTTCCTCTCCGACAGAAACCCTCTTTAAATCCAAAACCCCGAGACATTTCATTTCCCAGAACTTAGCCGTGCCATGTTTTCAGTTTTGTGTTGCTGTTTTCATCCGTCTCCAGTCTCTGTTCGCTGCCCGTTTTAAATTGAGTGTAAATTAAGTTTGGTGTAGTCAGTAATGGTTTGGGGTGTGTGTGTGTGTGTGTGTGTGTGTGTGTGTGTGTGTGTGTGTGTGTGTGTGTGTGTGTGTGTGTTTGTTTGTGTGTGTGAGCGAGAAAAGTCTATACGGACAAAATTTTGCGCTTTTTTTTTTTAGTAGTAGTAATACAAATTACATACGCCCCCAATCCTGCAAAACCAGTTAGAGAAATTTATGCTGATTTTATTCTTCTTAGTAAATGCTCACTAAAGCATGTCTGTGTCCTTTCTTTGCGATTTGGTGAGCACGATAAACACTTCCTGACGGAGCGCTCACTGAGATGAATCTGAGCAGGGCAGAAACTCTTCCTTGGTGAGTACTTGCTCACTGAACCACGTTTGGATCAGTTCCGTAGCAGTGGATCAGTTGACATATTGTGACACGTACCTTTAGCGCTGTGTCGCTTTAGTATTTGCTCGGTACACAGTGGAACTTCCAGGCGCTTAACCCCTTCACTGCCCCAGCCTGTAAAATTTCTGGGCTGAAAGAGGTACGGACGCATCTGCAAACAATATATTTTCCGGTCCTGTGGCACATCTACTTTCAATGCCTCGTGTTTTGATGAAAATTTTTTTTACATGCCAATGCAAAAAAGAAAACAGAAAGGGTTACGGGTTTCAATTTTTGCAGTTTTATTGGTCTTTTTAAGTAACGTCATGGCAATGAACGGGTTAAGCAAGTATTCCTCCTGTGCTTTCCGGCCATCAGCACGTTGAAAGGGGTAGGGGGAAATGGTTCAGCGCCGAGTTGAAGGGCATCAAGAAGATGGCCACGGCGACGTTGAGCTCGTCAGGGATGGCAGGGGGGCCAGCACACCCAGCAAGCCGATAGGGAACCAACACAAGGGAAATCCGACAAAACAATGGTGGTCAGGGGCCGAGCGATGAACACAAATGAACGAAACCGGAAAATTCTGGCCATCAAGCGTGCAAAGCTATATTCTGACCTTTTAAGGCTATGAAGAGAGAACCGTGTATAACTGTAGGTTCTCTGTAGATGAGGGCCTTCATTTGTTTGTCCAGTGTGTCCAACCGCGGGGTGGGAATGGCCGAGCTGTTTGTTAGGTCAGTTTAGCTCGGCTCAGGGTGGTTCTTCGTGCTCGGTAAAAGCCATACATGCGTTCTGTCAGCTATGCCAGACGTTTCCATAACCCTTTCACTGCCGTACCTGCCGCGCCGTCAATCTGAAAACGACCTATAAAAGTGCCAAATTTGAAATCATTAAGGTCTCCCCCAACCCCCACACACCTCACACCCCCATTCGCATAAGCACGCAAAAGGTTTCCATCAAAATGCACAATATTCAATGTAGATTTGTTACAAGACCATCAAATGTACTGTTTGCAGGCGTGTATGTGGGCGCTTTTCAGCCCGGAAATTGTACAAGGGTGGGGCAGTGAAGGGGTTAGAGCTGCCTCTGAAACAACAATCCCAACGGAAGACTGTAGTAGTAACTTGGTGTTTTACGCCCAGTCAACCATTGCGGGGCGAAACGGAAAACTGAGGCAGGGGAGCGAGAAGAAAAGAAGAAGACAACTTATGAGAACATCTCCGGCTATTCTACCACAAATCTGCCTAGAGCAACTTGCTGGGTCAGGAGTGTTCACCACCTCTCCAGATGCCTTACCTGCAAGTCTACGATCCCAACTGGAAGGTTTTCTTCTGTGTGTAGTGTTAGCCAAATGCTCACCACTTCCCAAGTTGCCCCACCTACCTGTACGTTTTCTTCTGTGAGTAGTGTTAGCCAAATGTTCACCACCTCTCAAGTTGCCCCACCTACAGGTCTACGATCCGACTAGTGTTAGCCAAATGATCACCACTTCTCAAGTTGCTGTACCTACTGGAACGTCTTCTTCAGACTCCGTGAGTAGTTTTAGCCAAATGCTCACTTTGCTCACTACTTCTCTAGTTGCCGTACCTACTGGAACGTCTTCTTCTGTGAGTAGTGTTAGCCAAATGTTTACCACTTCTCAAGTTGCGGTACCTACTGGAACGTCTTCTTCTGTGAGTAGTGTTAGCCAAATGCTCACCACTTCTCAAGTTGCCGTACCTACCTGTACGTTTTCTTCTGTGAGTAATGTTATCCAAATGTTCACCACTTCTCAAGTTGCCGTACCTACTGGAAAATCTTCTGTGAGTAGTGTTAGCCAAATGTTCACCATCTCTCAAGTTGCCCTACCACAGGTCTGTGTGCATGATGGAAGGTGTTCCCGCGTGGACAGTGTTAGCTATTTTATTTACCAGTCCTCCAATTGCTCGCGCTCTAGTCTATGAGCACCATGGAATCTTTCCCTGGGTGAGTATAGTGCTAGCTAACTGTTTACCACTTCTCCAGTTGCTTTAGCACAAGTCTGTGAACACAGAGGAAGGGCTTCGTGTAATGTCACCAAAAGTTGACCAGTCGCTACATCACAGTTACGGTATGAGCACAATGGAAAGTCTTAATGCAGTGTTAGTTAAGTACTTACCAGCGGAAAGAGGAAGCGCTCGACAATCTTCCTTGAAAGGAAGAGAAAGGGCAACCGTCAATCCAATGAACAGTTGAACTGTTTCAAAGGTAACGTTAGGGAAACGCCTGAGACACAATTATTGGGTTTCCCCCGATCCTCAATTGTTTACCAATTTAGTTGCTCTAACACATTAATCTGTGAGCCTAAGGGAAATCTTTGTGGTGTTATTAAAATTTTTTACCAGTTTCCAGTTAGTTACCACAATTAGGTCTGTGAACACAGTGGAAAGTCATCCTGTGGTGTTAGCTAAAACCTTACCAGTTTAGAGGTACTCTACCAAAAGTTAAGGATGTGAGCACAATGGGAAGTCTTGCTTCAGTTCTTACCCAAAGACGCACTTCATCTTCCTTTTAGCGATTTGGTGAGCATAATAACAACACTTACCGAGTGAGTGCTCACTGAGGTGATGCCTTCACTGACCCACACGACAGTATGTCTTCCTTAGTGAGTACTTGCTCACCGTACCACGTTTTGATCAGTTCGATGGCCGTGGATTTGTTGACAGTTAGTGAAACCTTGAACAATGCGTCACTCTGCTCTGTACACATTTCAGCTTCCAGCCGCTTCAGTAAGTACATCTCCTGTGCCTTCTGACGTTTCTCCATCAGCACGTTGAAGGTGTAGAGGAAGGGGTTCAGTGCAGAGTTGAAGGGCAACACGAAGATGGCCACGGCGACGTTGAGCTCGTCAGGGATGGGAGTTTCCGTGGAGGCCAGCACACCCAGCAAGCCGATAGGGAACCAACACAAGAAGTCCGACAGAACAATTATGGTCAGTCGGCGCGCGATGGTGGCGTCTCTGGACCCCGATTTCTTCGAAAACGATATCGTGTTGGAGCGCACGGACCAGTGGCCCAGAGCGATCAGCAGGAACAGTATAAAGTTCAGAATGATCATCAGCTGAAGGAGTAGTCGTAACCATGGAAACGTTTACTACTGGTGAATGGCAGCGGGAAAACAGATACCAGTCTGACTGTAGAATTCCCAATGTGATGTCACGGGCAAGAGAGGAACTGTTGCCAAGACAATTCCAACTACCCAGACAATTGTGCAGGCCATCAGAGCAGAGCCGCGGGTGAAGTGAAGTCTGCTTAAGGGAAAGCGCAGGGCGAGGAAGCGATCCAGAGTGATGAGGCAGATGATGAAGGCCGACACCTCAGTGGACATCAGAGACAAAAATTTTCAGACCGTGCTTTTTCCCGGGCGTCATGCCAGAGGTATTTCCCACGATAGATCTGATCAGTCACCCCTACAATGGCCAGGTAGACCCCCATGAAGAAATCGGCCATGGAGAGATTGCTAACAAAGATATTGAAGCTACTCAGACCTGCGCCTTTGTTGACGAGGTAGAGTCTGGCCACAAAGCTGCCCACGTTGCCCACAACGGACAGTGAAACAAAGAGCCACAGAAACACGCGGTAGACGTTGGACTTGAGGAAAGGGCTTTACACGACGCCAGCAGGTCTTTCTCTGTGTGGCAGTTATTCAAGTCGAAGTCGTCGGGAAGCATGACTTCACAACACAACTTGTAGTTGTCAGCATGGACCACCTTCAGAGAGACTAAACCTCTCAGCAGATCCTTGGGTAATCCTTCAACAGGGAACCTCGCATGTCCAAGTTCTCCAACAGCGGCGTGGATTGGAAGCCTTCGTCAGTTATTGTCGTTAGCTTGCTCCACGACATGTTGAGTGTCTTGAGGTTCGGGCAGCCGGCCAGTGCACTACCGTTGGGAACAAAAATCCCAAAATGATAGTCTCGAGTACCATCATGTCTGGTTCCGGCGACTCCGTGTGTGTTATCGATAGCAAGGGGTTACCGGACAACACAAGAACTTGTAGATTATTCATGGTGTTAAAATGTTGCATATCAATGTGCTTTATTCCATTTACACTTAGATCCAAATGCCTCAGATTAGGAAGCTCAAAATCGGCTGTGTGTCAATCTGGCAATCCGATAGACGAAGATGTATCAGAAGTAGGTTGTTAGACAAGTCACTGGGTGTTATGCCAGAACCACTGGCGTCCAGATAGCGAAGATTAGGGTAGGAACTGACTGAGAATTTAACAGTGCAAACATAGGCCAGACCCTGGCATTGACACGCATCAGGACAGGCAAGATTTTCACACAGCAGCTCGTCATCATACTGAGGACACTGGAACACCCCCACACACGTGGTCAGGATGCAAACACACTTTGGACCCTCGACAGCGGTAGAAACCGGAACAAAGTATCTCTCACACGATGCCTCATCCTCACGGTTCGGACAATCATCCACACCATTGCAACGTAGATAGATGGGCAGGCAGTATCCTTGGGAGCACTGGAAAATGGGTCAAAGGACATTCGTCTGAATTCTTCATTTCTCTGAGGATAGGCTGCCCTGTGCCATTCCCCGCGGGGTTTCTGCTGGCTGAGAGGTCAGCGGGAAAAGGTTGGATTTTTTTTACACGTTTCATCCGAACCGTCATAACAGTCCGACGTTCCTCCCCAAGAGCAATGCACTGACCGGTCTGGCATCGAAAGAAGAAGCCGAACAAGGAGAAAACTGACAAAAGTCCTCATCTTTTTGTCTGCGCAGTGCTGAATACGATCACACACCAGAGTGTAGTGCAGAGTTTCATGGCTATTTTCACACACAAACATGGTATTTTGCTTTTCCCAAATGACATGACGTCATGAATTCTTTCGCCCCGCACTGCCCCTGAGTGTCACATGACAAGAAGTCCATTGTTAAGTGACCAGAAGGACACTGAACCATACTTACCTTTTCCCAAAACCCTGTATTAATATCAATGGATATTCTGCTAACCATGTGAACTTCAGTTTTGTTTACTGAACGTTAGTCGGTTTGCTGAATTCACAGAGTATTTTTTTTCCTAAAAAGTGGCTGTATTTGTGAAGGGACTGTAAAAACCGCACTGGGGAGAATGCAAAGAGCTTTGGGGGAAAATCGTCTGTCTGCCATCGCGCCATTGCCACAGGGTTTGTACACCGCATCCGGAATCACGAATTTTATTTGTTCAACAGCTGTGCCCCGATGGCAACAACTCGGATCCTTCACAGTTGCCATGATCTGCCTGAATCGTGCGACTTCATCCCGTTCGCCAGTGTGACCAGCCTCTCGTTACCTTCAGTGCAGTTAGAAGAGGCTTCATTCCACGTCGCTTTTACTTCACGTCGAACAAACCGGTAACATTTTTTTCCCGCGTCTAGTGCTCCGTCTCCACAGTCAGTGCTAGCGTAACTGCAGCCTTTCTCGTCTTCGTTTCCCCTTTACATTCTCTTACCATATTACAGCCGAGCAGCGGCTTGAAGATGTGTAAACGGGGGACGGAGCAGTTGTACATATTGTTTGACAACTCCTGGGGCTGGGGCTCCTTTGGGGCCTGGGGAAAATGGCGTACATCATCTTGAACCCAGTCAACTCTTCCTGTCTGTCGGTATGGAAATGGGGTTGTATTGAGGAACGAACACCCGTGGTGGTATGCTTTGTTAACCTCCAGAAAATTTTTTGGAAAGTTTGAAAACAATTTCAAGAAATCACGCATCCCCCCCAAAGCAAAGTGAACGAATTTAATCAACACGGACTCGTTGTCCGAAACCTGCAGGGAAAATCCCCCTCATAGTTTTTTAAATAGACGCTGTGCAGTCCGTCGTAGCGGGGCGATGTCACATAACCGACTGCGTCCGTCAGCCGCGTCACAAGCAAGGCCATGTTCCAACGATGAACATGAAAATGGATCGTTATCGGTGTTCCAGGGCACAGTTGGCCTTCACCCCGCAAGACAAAACCCAACGAGGTAGAAATTGAAAGTCAATTTTTTGTCGTTCAGCACTGTCTGGTTGATGTAAAACTTTGGCGTTGGGGCGCGCCCAAAAAACCCCAAATTCCCAATACGATATTTATTACTGGCGGGCAACACAAGCTGGTCAATCGTCACATCGCGAAATACTTTCGTGGAACATGATCCACCATTACAGCGTTGATGGGTTTCCCGGGGTTTTTCGCTATGATTTTGAGAGTGGCTGGTTCTGTCGTGGCGATCCTTTGGTTTGGGGGTCCAGGACATGCATCTGTGTTGATAACAAAATTCGTGGCATCCTTTCGAAAACAGGCCCTTGTTTATTGACTCCACGGGCACTTTTGGACACGGAGTTATGGGAACTGTTACATTAGGGTTACTGGCCGTATCTCTTTGGGGGCGAACGGAACTGAGCGTGGTGGCAACAGTTCAGTGTTTTCTGAAGCAGCTGTGACGATTTCAAGGGCCAGGTGATGCCAAGAAGGCGATTAGAATCTGAATCACGAGGGCC
>JABMCL010000260.1:2500-33659 GCA_018857735.1 Alviniconcha marisindica
TATTGAAAATGTTCCTTAATAAATGCACATAGCAGCTTTGGAAAAATGTGTTTTGATAGCGTCGAGGAGACGTCTGTATTTCAAACTCGACACAGATCTTGTAGTATTGTTCAAGACTGGATAAGAACAGACTGATCGACTGAATCCTAATCGATTCCACACATCATTTTCAGTAATGTTGCACAACTCCTTTGAAGACAGGTATTATAAGGGAGCTTTTCCAAACGCTAGGAACCAATCCAGTTTCCCAGCACTTTTGAAGAAAAGGATGAGGCATTTGCTATACTTACTCTGGTAAGTGATTCAGCATGTTGACTATGTCTAGTGAATGTGTGTAAATCTCTCTGTCAGTGCCTCCCCCCCCCCCTCCCCCCCCCACCCCCACACCGCGCGGCTATCTGTCTCTGTCTTTCTCTGTCTCTCTTTCTCTGTGTCTGTCTCTGTCTCTCTCTCTCTGTCTCTCTCTCTCTGTGTGTCTCTGTCTCTCTCTGTCTCTTTCTCTGTCTTTGTCTCTCTCTGTCTGTCTCTTTCGGCATGGTTCGATGGTTTCAAGCTATTTTGATAACCCGAGGAAACTTAATTGTTTCATGCCGAGATAAACTACGGGAAGAAAAGATGGAGGATGTGGTCGATACTGCTGAACAGTCCACTGACAGGTCTAGTGCATTCCGATCGACCTACTGTCCTTCTCTCGTCTCAACCGCAATCAGATCTGTCAATACGTCTGCGGGAATTGGATTGAGTCTCAAAAACATTGAATGAAGAGACTGAAAGCTTTAATGAGGGGGTGGGGGAGAGGAGTAGAGAGAGAGAGAGAGGGGTGGTGAGAGTGGAGAGAGAGAGAGAGAGAGAGAGGGGGTGGAGGAGGGAGTAGAGAGAGAGAGAGAGTGGGGTGGGAGGAGGGAGAGAGAGAGAGAGGGGGGTGGGAGGAGGGAGTAAGAGAAGAGACGGGGGGGGAGGAGAGAGAGAGAGAGGGGTGTGTGGAGGGAGAGAGAGAGAGAGAGAGGGGGTGGGGGAGGGAGAGAGAGAGAGATAGAGAGGGTGGGAGGAGAGTAGAGAGAGAGAGGGTGGGTGGGAGGAGGGAGTAGAGAGAGAGAGAGAGGGGGTGTGGAGGATGGAGTAGAGAGAGAGAGAGAGAGGGTGGTGGGAGGAGGGAGTAGAGAGAGAGAGAGAGGGGGTGGGGAGGGAGTAGAGAGAGGGGGGTGGGTGGGAGGAGGGAGTAGAGAGAGAGAGAGGGTGGGGGGGGAGGGAGTAGAGAGAGAGAGGTGGGTGGGAGTGGAGAGAGAGAGAGAGAGAGAGGGGTGGGTGGGAGGAGGGAGTGAGAGAGAGAGAGAGAGGGGGGGTGGGAGGAGGGAGTAGAGAGAGAGAGAGAGAGGGGGGTGGGAGGAGGGCGGAGAGAGAGAGAGAGAGGGTGGGTGGGGGAGGGAGTAGAGAGAGAGAGAGAGAGGGTGGGTGGGAGGAGGAGTAGAGAGAGAGAGAGGGGTGGGTGGGGGAGGAGTAGAGAGAGAGAGGGGGGGTGGGAGGAGGGGGTATAGAGAGAGAGAGAGAGAGGTGGGTGGGAGGAGGAGTAGAGAGAGAGAGGGGGTGGGAGGAGGGAGTAGAGAGAGAGAGAGAGAGGGGTGGGAGGAGGAGTAGTGAGAGAGAGAGAGGGGGGGGAGGGAGGAGAGAGAGAGAGAGGGGTGGGAGGAGGAGTAGTAGAGAGAGAGAGAGAGGGGGGTGGGGAGGGAGTAGAGAGAGAGAGGGGGGTGAGGAGGAGAGAGAGAGAGAGAGAGGGGGTGGGAGGAGGATTAGGAGAGAGAGAGGGGTGGGGGAGGGAGTAGAGAGAGAGAGAGGGGGGGTGGGAGGAGGAGTAGAGAGAGAGAGAGAGAGAGAGAGGGGGTGGGGAGGGAGTAGAGAGAGAGAGAGGGGGGATGGGGGAGGAAGTAGAGAGAGAGAGGGGGGTGAGGAGGGAGTAGAGAGAGAGGGGGGGGGAGGGAGAGAGAGAGAGAGAGAGGGGGTGGGGGGAGGAAGAGAGAGAGAGAGAGAGGGGTGGGGAGGAGGAGAGAAGAGAGAGGGGGTGGGGGAGGGAGTAGAGAGAGAGGGATGGGAGGAGGAGAGAGAGAGGGGGTGGGAGGAGGGAGTAGAGAGAGAGAGAGGGGGGTGGGAGGAGTAGAGAGAGAGAGAGGAAGGTGGGGGTGGGGGGAGGGAGTAGAGAGAGAGGGGTGGGAGGAGGGAGTAGAGAGAGAGAGAGAGAGAGGGGGTGGGAGGAGGGAGTAGAGAGAGAGAGAGAGAGAGGGGGGTGGGGGTGGGGGTGGGGGGGGGGGGGGGGCGGATAAGGGAGAGTTAAATGACACGCTGGGTACAATTGCACAGATATTTATATTAAAGCTGAACTGCATCCCTTTTGTTCGGAGGCAACGAGTTAAAAAGAAAAGAAAAAAGGAAGCCAGGCCGACCTGGAACCACTTTGTATGAGTGAGTAAATTGCTTCTAACCTCTCAGGCCTTACCTGGTCAAGTGAGTGTCCCACTGGAACACATTGCACACCATCAAAACTCCACAAACTGGTCAATCAACTTCCAGTCTGTAGCATCCGTGTTAACCCCGTCTACTTCCGGGTGGCTCTATTTTCTATTTATATACATCTCCTTGATGGGGCTTCAGCCCACACCATGCAACTACAGCCAGTAGGCAAATTTATTCTGAAGCAAACTAACCTGAGATATCGCAAATCGCCCCGATCATCTGAATCACACGGAGACAGATTTAGAAACAAACAAAACGCCGGTATACATCTAGCGGTTTTTACAGTTGATCGTGGCTTCATGCTATGGCAAAACGTTCTGAGTCTCACCCCTCTCTCTGACAGACAGACAGACAGACAGTCAGGCAGGCACGCAGGCGGGCAGGCAGACAGACAGACAGACAGACAGACCGACAGACAGGCAGACAGACACGCACGCACGCACGCACGCACGCACAAAAACGCACACGCACACACACACACATACACACACATACACACACACACACACACACACACACACACACACACACACACACACACACACACACACACACACACACACACACACACACGAATACACTCGCATTCTGCGTTAGTAGGGAGACGATTTGGAAAATATGAAAATGAATGGACTGGGAAGATAAAATTAGAACAAGGGGGACATTTCTGGCGGAGAGAAAAGCATGGCTATATTCTGACCTACTCTAGGCCTTAAATGGAGAACATTTGTCAACTCTGGGTTCGGAGCAAAGAAATGGGCCTTAATTTATGCGTCCGCTGTACCCCACAGCAGTTTTGGCAAAATGATGCAGTTCAGGATCAACACACAAGGGAGTTAATGATGCAGTTCAGAGAAGATCGACCAGCACAATATGTAGCCAACAATTATAGCAACACTTAATGCATAAAAAATAAAAATAATAATTTATAGTTGAAGACTGAAATGGGAATCACCGGAGTCCAGACGAACCAGATCACTATCAGTCAGTCTAAATTTTTATTTTATGTCTGTTCACAGCAAGGTGATATTAGGCCACGACGAAGCAGAGGCCAAATAATAATGTTCTACAAATATCACCAACAACACCACTGACATTTCCTCCAGAACTCTCTCTCTCTCTCTCTCTCTCTCTCTCTCTATATATATATATATATATATATATATATCCCTTGGGCCATCTAGAACCAGGTCAAATCTCACTTTGAAATATCAACAGATCTTCACGAGACCAAATTGCTTTAACAACAGCCCCCACCTCCCACACACATACACACACTCCCCCCACCCCCCACCCCCCCCACCCCCCCCCACCCCCACCCCAGACAATTCCAGTCTGGAACATTCTACCTGCATCTGCAACTGAAGCTACCTCCTTAGCATCTTCCAAGCGGGAGCTCAGTTCTCTTTTGTCTTAGGGTGTAGCTTTTAACTAAAGCAGGGTAGTTAATCACACACACACGCACGCACGCACGCACGCACGCACGCACGCACACAAACACACACACACGCACACACGCACACACACTCTCTCTCTCTCTCTCTCTCTCTCTCTCTCTCTCTCTCTCTCTCTCTCTCACACACACACACACACACACACACACACACACACACACACACACACACACACACACACACACACACACACACACACACACACACACACACACACACACACACACACACACACACCTTTCACTACCTAAACACAAACACGACCGCTACATAGTAAAATTTAATTAACCCCTGCCACCTCTCTAATATTTTGTTCCGGAAACGACATCACTTGTGAGCAAAGGAAACACCACTCGACAGATCATCTTCACGAAACACTGCACAGCAGGTTTTCTCCCTCAGCCCAACTGATAGAAAAAGTACGGGTAAGTGTCGCTTTAAAGGAGAAAGCCGTGAATCTGATACAACATGTATCATGCATGCAAGAAGTCAGTCGATGAGACATACGTGGGCCAGCAGGAATCAAAGCATACCAGCCCTTCCAATGAAAATGGGAGTTTCACTTCATGGAACTAAGATTGCTGTTTTCTTGGTTACACTGACTGTACTCACGAACAAGACCAAGTGAGTTTTGTATATTTCATGCATATACTTCATCCATTCTTCTTCTTCTCTGTCTGTCTGTCTGTCTGTCTCCCTCTCTCTCTCTCTCTCGCTCTTAGTTTGAGAAAATCATCCGTGTGTTGAGTGATCTAACAAACGGATTCATTAACTAATTGGTTGATTGCTGGACTGAATGGTGGGTTGTCTGTTGAGCAGTTAGCCCATGTTTTTAATGACTGTTTGGTTGACTGTCTGATACCTGCACTGACTGACTCATGTGTGGGTAGAGGGTTTGACTCAGTGATGTATTACTCGGCTGAAAGCTGATAAACAAATCTCAAACAAGAATGACTGCTAGCGTTCTAGAACAAGATTCAAAAATACAAAAGGATCAAAAGAACGCTATTTATTAGGGCAAAACAGAGGTAATCCCCTTTATTAAGCTACAAAATGACACTTAAACAACAGTTAAACGCTGATTCTTCCAAGCACTGGACTCTAAAACAACATAGCTCAACCCCAAAACAAACAAGTGTATTAACTCTCCATCTCATTTTTCATCGTTTTTCACCGTTTAACTGTTGTTTAAGTGTCGTTTTGTAGCTTGATTAAGGGGATTACCCCGAAAATTCGCATGCTGTGTTTTGTCCTAATAAACAGCGTTCTTTTGAACCTTTTATGTGTTTGGATCTTGTTTTAGAACGCTAGCGGTCATTCTTGTTTCAGTTTCCTTCTAAAACAAGATCCAAAACGCATGAAAAGGTTAAACTAAAAGCTGTTTAATATGACAAAACACAACATGCAAATCTTTGGGGGGTAATTAAGTCCCTTTATCAAGCTACAAAACAACACTTAAACCACAGTTAAATGGTGAAAAAGGAAATGTAGGATACTCTTCTTCTTTTGGTTGAGTTGTTTTCTTATGTTGTTTTGGTCTCCAGTGTTTGGAAGAATGTTGGTGTGTCCATAATCCACCTATCTCTGACATCGACTACGGGTTCTTTTTACGTGCGCCTGTGATGTTTTTGTATTCTGGGGGCCTCGGTTTGTAGTTTCATTCGAAAGACTTTTGCAGAGTTTGCACAGAATTGTTAGTTTGACTCCGGAGAAATCTCGGGGCTGGGGCAAAGCCCAGGACGGTAGCGGTCACGGGTAAGGCGGAATAAAATGGAAAAGAAAAAATGTTTATACAAACATGAAAACTAACAATGACTTTAGTCAGAAAATTACTTCAAAAGAGATTATAACTAAAACAAAACTGAACTCAGCCAACAGCCCCCACCACCCTCCCAACCAGAAGTAAAAGAAGCATCATAGACAACACATTCCCCTAGAAGAAAAAATAGAAACAAGATGTAAAAGCTGTCAATATTTTTGCTACCAGCACTTTTTCGCTTTGTTGTTTTCGATTTTGTTGTTTTTTGTTTGTTTGTTTGTTTGTGCAAAGGAGCCAAAGACACACCTACTGGAAATCGGACAGTGCGTTTTTCAATCGTATCGCAAAACAAGCGGATGTGACGTCACCAACGCACGCGAGCAACTCTCTTGACTGTGTCAAAAAGTGCGTTGACCAAAATGATTGCAACTCGGTCTTTTTTGACAAAATCAAGAAAGAATGTTGGCCGCAAAAATCTGTCTTCATTTCTCCAAATGGCACAACCATGAGACTCGGATTTCGCTACTTTCGCATAAATTCTGGTGAGTAGATCTGTTTTGATTACTCTGATACATCTTACATAATACATCTTTCAAGGGAAATCCCTTGCTAACCTCTGAGCCTGTCATTGATGAATTTGTCTTAAAAATAATCAACAATGCACCCGCCATGTCTTGTGAACACGATCCCATTCCCACCACGCTTCTTTATGAAAACCTTGACATCCTCTTGCCGACCATCACGAACATCATCAACACGTCTCTTACCACTGGCATTGTACCACGTGATCTGAAGACTGCCACTGTTGAAAAAGCCATCACTTGTCAAAAATCTTTTGAAAGACTACCGCCCCATTTCTAACCTTCCATTTTTGTCCAAAATCCTTGAAAAATCATTCTCTACAAACTTCTCTCCCATCTCCAAGAAAATAACATCTGCAACCCCTTTCAGTCAGCCTTACGAGCAGGACACAGCACAGAGACACACACCCCCCCTTTTTTTTTTTTTTTTTTTTTTTACTTGTGTAAATATCCGCTCTGGACAATAACAACATTTCTGCTCTTCTTTTGTTGGATCTTTCTGCAGCTTTTGACATTATTGACCACCAAATTCTCCTCTCCCGCCTGAACTCTGTTTTTGGCATTCAGTCATAACTCTGATTTTGGCATTCAGTCATATCTCTCAGACAGATATCAGTCCACTTCAGTCAATAACTCGTCTTCACCATCACAGCTCATGTACCGAGTAGTGGGGCCGAGTAGTGGGGCCCGTTCTCTTCGTCCTGTACACTACACCTCTCTCCGATATCATATCTAACCACTATGAATCGTCAGCTTTTCTCGGATAATACACAGCTCCAGAAATCCGCTCCTCTGAAGAGAAGTGACCAACCTCATCAAAGAACTCAATGCATGCACCGACGACATAGAAACATGGATGACCGAAAATAAGCTTAAACTTAACGACGACACCTACCTTCAAACCTTCCACCGTTTCCCTCCCTGATTCGGTTACTCTTGGCTCTCACATCATCCCCGACTCTGATTCTGCCAAGAACCTTAGAGTCATTCTTGGTTCAAGCCTGTCCATGAAGAAGCAAGTAATAAAAATCTGTCAAACTGCTTATTTCGAGCTTAAACGCATTAGTTTAATCCGCAGGTTTCTCACTGAAGATGCAGCCAAGACTCTTTGTTACTTCCTATATATATCCTCTCAAGGCTTGACTACTGCAACTGTCTCCTCATGGGTACACCTAATTCTGACATCCAACCTCTCCAGAAAATTCAAAACTTTGCTGCAAGGCTCGTTCTCTTGGCACCCCGCCACCACTGCTCAACACCTCTCCTGGAAAAATACATTTGCTTCACATTTCAGAACGTATTAAATTATTAGGTCGCTTGTATGTGTTTCAATGCAATAAATGGGTCTGGTCCTGCTTACTTCTCTGAACTCCGTCTCGTACACTATGCTCTTCTTCTGACACTGCTCAACCCTATCATCTTTCAAAGCCAAACTGAAAACCTTCCTCTTCTCACAGTATTTCCGCCCCAACTAATATCAATACCCAGTTTCTGCTACAGTCAGTGTGTGTGTGTGTGTGTGTGTGTGTGTTGTGTGTGTGTGTGTGTGTGTGTGTGTGTGTGTGTGTGTGTGTGTGTGTGTGTGTGTGTGTGTGTGTGTGTGTAGGGAGGTGTTCCTTGTTCAAATGTTCGTAGTCTCGAACACAATTTCTCGAGTGAAATAAACAGCTGTATCATTCAGCCTGTCTTAAAGAGACCATCTGTTTCCATCTACAGCGTCGTGTCCATTTGAAGATGGCTACGTGGTCCACAGACAAAGCGGGACGTGCTTCAGACCGGTGGACTGGCCAGTGCTCATGTGGACAGATGCACGTGACAAGTGTATCAGTGACGGAGGGACGTTGGCCATTTTGGAGCCTTTGGAAAAGCTCGAATTTCTCATCCTCCATTTTAGAACTAATCCTACAGGTCTGTCGGTGTTCTCTCTCTCTCTCTCTTGTTTTTCTTTATTGGTTGATCTCGGCACTTTCACTTTCCCCGAAAGAGTTTGCCATGCTGTATTTTAAGTGATAGTGCTAGTGTATGTGCATCCATGAGTACGTATGTTTGTGCGTGTGTGTATATGTATATTTTGCGTGTGTATGTGATTGTGCGTTCGTGTGTGCGTACGTACGTGCGTGAGTATGTTTGTGTGGGTGTATGGGTGTGTGCGTATGGATGTGTGCGTATGTATGGGTGTGTGCATGTACGCGGGCAGACAGCCAGACAGACGTGCAGACGCACATACAGGCAAATACACCATTGCCTTCAGCATACGTAAGATTATTCGATTGTCATTCAACCCTTTCCCCCCCCTTTTCCTGCGTCAGTTTACCAGGCAGGCAAATCCTACCTGATCGGCGCGTCCAGACCTCCGGAGGTGTGGAACACCCCTTTCCCCAGCACTGGACCGGACTACGTGTGGCTCGACGGTCAGCCTCTCAGCATGGCCACCACTGGACCCTACTGGTTCGAGAACAAGCCAGACAATGCAGGCCAATCGTGCAACATCCTGACGCTTCGTCCTTCTAAAGATTTCCTGTTGGAGGACGTCCCACGAGTCGAGAAGAAGCGGCGTTACGTTTGCGAAAAAAACTTTTGACGGCTAGAGACTCGTACGTAACGTATCGCACGCACCTACCGTTTGACTTCCCCATCTGAGGCTTAAATACTGACGTACCTTTTTTTTTCTTCTTTTTTTTTTGCAAGCACATCACCGTGGAGCATTTATTCATTAACATGCATCCATTGCAATACCCCCCCCCCCCTCTCTCTCTCTCTCTCTCTCAGAGATCCCATTCATATACCGAAAGCAAGGTGCACAGAAGAAGAAGAAGAAATAAAATATTCACACAGATAAACACACAGATAAACACACACACACACACACACACACACACACAACACACACACACACACACACACACAGACGCACGCACGCACGCACGCGCGCGCACACACACACACACACACTGGATCACGCGCACACACAATGCCAATAAAGAGCACAAGCGCCCGCGCGCGCACACACACACGCACAGCCGAGAAGGATAGGCGGGTGGAGGGGGGCGTTAAAGACTAGTTTGAAGGCAGGGCTAGAAGAACTGTGATAAAGAGCAAAGAGAGAGTGAGAGTTCACGATTTGCTAGCAGAAAAGCTATTACTGGTCAAAATACTGTTTGAAGTGGTAAGTTTTAAGGCTAGTTTTGAAGGCAGGGAGGGAAGGTCTGTGACGGAGAGCGAAAGGAAGAGAATTCCAAATTTGGGCAGCAGAGAAGCAAAAGGCATGACCACCATGCTGTTTTCTTTTGAAGGTGGGGATGCGAAAAGTTCTATCATCCGGAGAAGAGCGCACAGACCTAGAAGGGACATAGTACTGAGGGGCTTTGTCAGTGATGATTTGATATCGACAGCTATTTTGTATTTAATTATTTGTTATATGGGGAGCCAGTGCAGTTGCTTGAAAAGAAGTTTGGCGTGTTCTGTTCTACGAGATTTAAAGGAAAAGTCCAAGGTTTTTAAGTATGCAAAATGACCATCGAAATGATTGACAAATGAGTCACTAGTTTGAGATTTAATGAAATAAAAAATGAAGAAATATTTTCATGTTGTTTTTAATCGATTTTATTTTCTGTAGGCTGGCCGAGACTCTGTCTCGGGTCTCCGTCAGTCACGTGACTTTCTCGGAAGTGACTCAGTCTGGGAGTCAGTGCGATGCCATCTTAGATTGTTCATTGAATGTGTATGCGTGTGGTCGACAAAAAGCTCTAACCATGCCGGCCTACTGTGTTGCAGCAAACCGTAACAATTCACAAGCAACCCAAAGCATAACTATGCACGAGTTCCCGCGAATCGATCCGCTGTGAAGCGAAATGGGTCAAATTTGTACAATTCAAACGAGCTGACTTTGATGCTGCGCCTCAGTCACGCCCATATGTATAGCGAGCACTTCGCTGAGTGCGATTTCGTGAACATTATGGCGGAATACCAAATGGGGTTTGCTTCAAAGCGGAATTTGTAGGGCTGTCCACAGGGTAACCGACTTTGAAAAAATTCAAGTTCGAATCTCCAAGGATGAAGCTGACGAGCAGCAAGCGCGCAGCATGATACCAAAAATTGGGAGATACATTGATACCCTGAAACAAACGCTAACAAGGCAAAGACAAAAAGTCTAATACGAATGCCTACGGCAGAAAAGGCCGTGAAAGAAAGAGACTGTACACAAATGCCTGTGGCAAAGAAAGAAAGAACAGACTACAAATGCCTGTGGCAAAGAAAGAAACACCAAACCACAAATACTAGTGGCAAACGAAAAATGGCTGCCCTACTCAGGCAAGCAAACAGCTGACACCAAATGAAAGAAACAAAACAGCTGAAAGCACCTCAAAAACCCCAAACGGTTGCCTACCTGCAAGCATAAGGTGGGAAAAAACAACAACAAAAACCACCAATCACAAGAGTCTAATAGAGTACTGTCTGCAACAAAGGAGTGGACGACTACAGTCATGAGAGCAAAGAGCAAAAATAACTGTGCCAACGACAAACAGATGGAAAGTAAACTAACCATAACTAACTCTAAACTAACCCCTCACTAACCCGGCTTCCATCTAGAAAAACAAAGGCTGCTGACTGATAAAGCAAAACGCTAATCAGGACTACCGATGACAAAGCATCAGGATGTAACACAAATGCAGACGACAAGAGAAATACAAAATGGCTGCCCTAATGAGGCAAGCTAACAAGCGGGTACGAAATGGCCAATAAACCAAAGTTAAAAAAGAAAGAACGCATGGTGAAAAAGAAGGGGAAAGGAGAGAGAAAAACAACAACACTTTCTGAAAAGAAAGAGGAGGCAAGTAATGTCAGCGAGCAACGGGACAAAGGCTGGATACAAAATAATACGTGTCAGTAAACGATACAACCCACTTAGCAGTGACAACAACACGGCAGGGCAACAGACGCTCACGAACTACCTCACACAAAGAAAGGAGAGGTCTCGTTAAATGAGAGGTCTCGTTAAACATCGAGACTACCCCCCACACTCGTACATCGTAAATGAACGATATAACTCGAGAAACAAAAGTGAATGGCAAGAACCGGTAACTAGCCCAACCCCAAACCCTAACCCAGGGAGGCCACGAAATCGCTAGTCTATTGAACCAGAACGAACAAAAAAAATTCATTTTTACATGTGATGAAACAAAAAGGATAAATTGGGAAAATAAAATAAAACACTCAATAAAAGGCAGGCTCCCTGATGAGGTCTAGCCTGTTGTGAAAGCTAGAGTAAACAGAACGGAAAAAACTGAAACGCCACGCACCTAACAAGGCTCGAGAAATAACAAGGAGGAAATAAACAAAGGCCCGTAGTACTTACAATGACGTCGGAGCTACATCCTTGGAGATTCGAACTGGAATTTTCCCGCCGTCGGTTACCCTGTGGCTACTAGCCATTTTGCAGCGACTCCCCAGAGTGACGTAGTGCGCATATGTGCACATGATTTTCAGCGTCATGGCGACGCTTTCGGTACGACAGAAAATGCCTGTTCTCGTGCATTTATAGCCCTCAGATCACAATTTCACCTACATCATTGTTCTCAGCGAACTTTAACGGAAATCGTGTCAAAATTCACCCCAAACCTTGGACTTGTCATTTAAGGAGGAGTTTGGCTGCAGAGTTCTGTACTTGTTGGAGTGAATTGATGACTCTGTGGATAGCCTGCCAGTAGGGTATTGCAGTAGTCTAATCTGGACAGGATGTATGAGTTATCTAATGTCCTGGTTGCGACTTCAATGAGATATGAGATTATATTCTTGCCTGTATATAGCTGCTTCTCATACGGCACATATACATTATTTTTTCTTGGATATAATTATATATTGTTAGATGAACACACAAGGGAGTTAATAAGCGCTCAAAAGACGTCACACAAAACAAAAACATGTGTTAGTGTAGATCAGAGAACAGCGCTATATAAAAGTTATCTGTCATTATTATCGTTTATTATTCATCGCTTCAAAAAGGAGGTTAGCTTCAAAATTTGCTTATGTTTTGTATTGTCTGATTAGAATAAGGGTTCTTTACAACCTTGTGTGTGTGCGTGTGTGTGGTGTGTGTGTGTGTGTGTGCGCGCGCGCGCGCGTGTGTGAGTGTATGTGTGTGTTTTCCCTCCACAGCTCTCAAAGATTAATTTGTCTCTAAAAATACAAATATACATAAATTAAAAAAGGCTTATGTCATAATGCAGATTTTCATGCACGCTGGGACCCCTACGCCTGCTGCATTGAACTTTGCTATCTTGATTGCAGTTGCCTTTGACTGTGTTGTGCACAGAGTTGTGAGTCAGCTTTTTATCTGCATTGTGCCTACTTGCCTTGTATTTTAATCTTGTGTGCAAGAATTTTGATTGTGTGATTCGTCCTAAGTGACCCTCTTCGACTGACTAGACTTCAGAATCCAATACCTAACTAACCAACTTCCTGTGATTTCAGATCAAACACACACACACACACGCACACACGCACGCAAGCACACACGCCCACCACCACCACCACCACCGGATCCGACATTCACAATTACTCTATTCCAAGTCAAACCACAAGTCATCGAATCACAAGCAAACTGCTGGCTCACAGTTGTGCACTCAACGCAATGGATGTCCAGAAGACGACAGATGATGAATGGATGTTAAAGCAGCGGCGAAAGTGTTGAAAGCATGATGCGAAAGGAAACGGTTCTTTACGTCAAATGAAGTAATCTTGGCGGAATCGTCTGATGCTGTTGAGAACCCAAAGTGCGGAGCTTTCTGCAGCATCAAAAAGAGGAAAGTGTATATGTGTGTGTGTGGGGGGGGGGGGGGGTAGGAGCGGAGGGAGGGTGTTGCGCATGAGTGCGTGCGAACAGAAGTATCGATCGAACAAGTCCATGCCTTTAAGCGTTTCAAGCAAGGAGAGAATATATTTTAGACCATGAGCCAGCCTATAGATTTATTTATTTTTAAATCAGGGCAGAGGGAGGGCGGGGTATAGGAGCGGAGGGAGGGTGTTGCGCATGAGTGCGTGCGAACAGAAGTATCGATCGAACAAGTCCATGCCTTTAAGCGTTTCAAGCAAGGAGAGAATATATTTTAGACCATGAGCCAGCCTATAGTTAAAAAGGGGGTATAGGAGCGGAGGGAGGGTGTTGCGCATGAGTGCGTGCGAACAGAAGTATCGATCGAACAAGTCCATGCCTTTAAGCGTTTCAAGCAAGGAGAGAATATATTTTAGACCATGAGCCAGCCTATAGATTTTTTGTAGGCTCTCCCCTGAATCAGATGCATAGACAACAGTTCGAAGTATTACTAACTGACGACCTGCTACTGCAGGGACACTGGGGGAAAGTAAACATGGTGCTTAACGTCCACAGAAACCATAAGGCTTATTAGGGGAGAGCCTACACTGTTTCCTGGTTGGTGCAAATAAAAGTTATGTTATAGCAACCTTTGACTTGTGATTTTTCATTCATGCTTCCAACCTGCTTCCCTCACTCCCCACCCCGCACCCCTACAATTCGTACCAGCATGTGCAGTATTTTCGTGTGTCCAAACAATGGCATAGCTTCCGGTTGTTTGGGGTTTTGCAGCGTACACGTGCATTCTAATGCATGCGGTTTGGCTATGTGTCATATCAGATACTCCCTAAAAGCAGAGTACTGCATTTTATCTCTCTATGTCTCTGTCTCTGTCTCTCTCTGTCTCTGTCTCATACACACACACACACACACACACACAGAGCACACACACACACACACACACACACACACACACACACACACACACACACGCACGCACGCACGCACGCACGCACGCACGCACGCACGCACACACACACAGAGTAAAAGCAGAGTATTTCATTTTATCACACACACACACACACACACACACACACACACACACACACACACACACACACACACACACACACACACACACACACACACACACACACACACACACACACACACACAGTCAAACAAAACAAAAAGCAACAACCGCCACAAAATTAACAATAAAAAGCACACGCACCAGAAAATCGATCAACAACGTGCGACCGACATTCTTTTAATAAAAAAGAAAAGAAAACGATAATCGTTTGATTGTCGCAAACGGAAAACCACTAGTGAAAGGGATCAAAATACACAAGCGGTTGAAAAGAACACACTTTTTTGTTGTTGTTGTTGAGTTTTTGCTTTTTACTCCCCCCCCCCCCTTTTTTTTTCTTTTTTCTTCTTCTCTTTTTTTCTTTTCTTCTCCAAATGTGGCAGTACAAAAGAACTAGTAAATGTTCAACTATTTGCACGGATTTTCTTCTTCTTTTTTTCAAGCACCGAACGGACAAACGATCATTTTGCAGAAGAAGACGAAGAAGAAACAAATGTCTTGTTTTCCCCCCCCCAATAGAAATGCCTTGTGTGTTTTTCCCCCCAATAGAAATGTCTTGTTTATTCCCCAGTAGAAATGTCTTGTTTTTTTTCCCCCCAATAGCAATGTCTTGTGTTTTTCCCCAATAGAAATGTCTTGGTTTTTCCCCAATAGAAATGCCTTGTTTCCCCCCCACGCCCCAATAGAAATGTCTTGTTTTTGATTTTTCCCCCCCCAAACTTTTCCCCCCCCCCCCCAAGCGTCCCCATAGAAATGCTCGGTTTTTTCCCAATCTCCCAAGAGGGAGCTCGATAATGAGACTGTCCACCCCCACCCCCCTCCCTCCCAAGAAGATGTACGGCTCGCGCGCGCGCGTGTAAGTGTTAGTGTGTGTGTGTGTGTGTGTGTGTGTGTGTGTGAGTGTGTGTGTGTGCGCTTGCGTGCGTGCGTGCGCGCGCCCGCCCGCGTGTGTGTGTGTGTGTGTGTGTGTGTGTGTGTGTGTGTGTGTGTGTGTGTGTGTGTGTGTGTGTTGATCGAGTCTCAACAATGCTCCCATTATTTCGGATTATGCGTTAATGTTTGTGCAACTTTGACCGTATTTCCAACCAGAATATTATTGCTCTCGCGCGGACACACATTCTTACACACTCTCTCTCTCTCTCTCCCCCTCTCTCTCTCCCCCCCCCTCTCTCTCTCTCCAGCTGTTCTATAAACTCGTATCTTAAATCCGATGATTTAAGATACGAGTTTATAGAACCCAAATATTTCAATAACCCATGTGAATTTCGGTTGGCATTGCTCTTAGCTACGCAGATTGAACGCGCCCTGAAAAATCTTACTTTGTTTGTGTATAAAGCATTCAACAGAAGAAAAACCCTGCTATTGTGTAGAACTTAAAAAAGATATGATACATATAAGAATGAGATGAACTAATAATCATGGACAGTATTGTAATATTCTCCTCTACATAACGTTTCGCTTCGGCTTTGTTCATTTGCAACATTCCAACGTCAGCAAATTGAATACTGTGTGTGCATTGCATTACAAGGTTTATTGTGCTTACACCCCTTCAAATGGGGCTATGGCCTTATTGAATAAAATTTCCGTATTCCGTATTCTCTCCAGCTGTAAACGCGCGTGCGTCAGTCTCTATACGCATCGTGAGGTTTCCGACTTGCGTGCCCAACGCTGCACTTTGCATTCTGGTTACCTGTCGTCCAGGTGGAGATCTGCTTCTTAATGCTAGCTGGCACTGTGAACTGGATCCACCGCATTAGCGTGGATACTCAGATTCATTGATCTAGAACAACGACAGCAAACTCCAGTCAGCGTCTCCTTTAACAGTCTGATGTTTCATTAAAGGAGCACGGAAGCAAAGACACACTTGGCCTCAACACGTAGAAACTGTTTGCACACAACGGAGTTAATTAGCGCTGGAAATACGTAAGACAAGTACAACAACAAATTGAAGATGTATCTCTGGCGGAGTTTCTGTACCTTGTATTTACATGCATGCCAGGTGAGAGTTACCGTAGGCGACTCAGGTGTTTGTTGTTTTGTTACGTTTGTTGTTTTGTTATGTATTTCGAGGGTTAAATTATGTATTTCGAGCGTTAAATTAACTCCCTTGTGTATTGATTTTGCACCAGCGCTCTGGGCCCCGTTCTGTTTTAGATTGTTTACGTAGAAACTGCGCCAATATTTTCATACGCTCGCTTCATCTGGTTCTTCTATCAATGTTTCTAATAATAATAATAATAATAATAATAATAATAATAATATCATTATTTATGGCACCCCATCACGTAAGAGCCCGGAGCGCTTACAAAGACATAAGGGTACGCCATTTCATCACATAACTGGCAATTTACAGAGCGCTTTCAGCAACTCACTTATATAATAAATGCGCTTTACTTTGTGAGCAAGTGCTCTTTGTACGTTTTTACAATAATCCCGCCCCGGTTATCAGATCCATGCAATTTCATTATTGTACTGTTAGTAACCCGGGAACCGGAGCAGACGACGCTTTTGTTTTGAAGCGCTGCGTGTTGCGTAACGCCACATGGCCTTCTCACAGCCGACCGGCAATAGCCGCCGGTGCGCGCCATTTTCAAATCTGTTTACTCCCTTAATATTTTGACCGCTTGTTTGTTTACCTACTCTTTGTTTACCTAGCCCTTTTTTATGCACTAGGCCATGTGTAATATAATTTGGTATCTTAGAATGTTTATCCAACGTTTATTTAGACGTAGGATCGAGCTTAATCAGTAGCCGATGCCTCTAAGTAAGTAAGTAAACATGGTGCTTAACGTCCACAGAAACCATAAGGCTTATTAGGGACGGGGGATGCCTCTCTAGGTCCATTCTTTTTATAGCCGTCGTCTGCATGGCGCGTTCTCTGTTTAGTACTAGTGAATAGTAGTGAATCTTTGTTTTGACTCGATTATAAGTAATTCTGTGTCGATCAGTGCTTTGTTGTATAGTATTTTGCTTAGCTGACTTCATGTTTAGTGTTTATTTTGGGTTGAAATTAACTTATTAAGTATTGTGTACTTGTGTATTGGGTTGAAATTTACTTATTAAGTATTGTGTACTGTAGAAGCTAAGATGTATTCATAGACTACTTGGTATCACTATCAGCGCTGCTGCGACTAAAATAACGCGCCCCAGGCGAAAGTTCGCACCGATTGTTTTAGTGCTAGTCTTTGAGTGTGTCTTGCTTCTCTTACAGAGCGTTGTATTGTAATTGTTATGTACCATTTTAACCGTGGGAGCGTGCTCTTTATTCTAAGTTTTAGCGACAGTTATGTTTTGTACATTGTGTTAGTTGTGATTTAGTTGTACGAATCTGCTTATAGATAGGTGCAAGCCACGCTTCCCACTCTTGTTGTAAATTAAATAAGTCATGTGTGTACATTTTGTTTACACGGTTTAAAAGGTTGTAATTGTAGCTTTTATTTGATGTTTTTCATGTTTTAATTAGTTTAGTTATTGTAGAGGAAACTCTATTTGTGCGGGCCAAAGAAACACAATTGTCAGCCATTTTGTGGTCCAGAGGGCCGATTTCATTGTAGCGATAGCGTGTGTTCCTTGCGGCCCGCGCCGTTCTCTTATCTATGCGTGCGCGTGAGGATTTTGGTGTGCTGAGAAAGTTGTCTGCTGCTGTAGAATAAAGCCTGTTTGCCGTCGCCGCCTGCTGTGGTCTCCATTTCGACAGACTCCGCTGCCTGGGTCACTGTCCTTTGACCACTCCACGCCATTACAACTCTATACAAATACACCCTTTTTTTTTTTTTAGCGCTTCGAATCTGAGCTTCTCAGGGCGCAGCCATGTTGGCTCGCTCGAGCTGTTTAACAGTCCAGGACAGAAAAATATTGGTTCATGACGTACGTATTTGATACTTTGCTACGCATTCCGGCCTAGTATTCACGACGTCACTGATACAGACTGGGCACATAACGGCAGCAATCACTACGGTAGTGTTTTCGCGACTTTCAAGCGTCTATTTTTAAATTTATTTTTTAAGACGAACAGGGCAAGAATTCTAATGAAAAATTGATGTTTATTTATCATTTTCTCCATTCTTTTCCTATTCACAGGGCCCGAGGTGCTTCCTGTCTTCGATTCTCCTTTAAAGGAACTAGCTCTCCTTCGCAGGCTAAACTTCTCGTGTGCTCGAAAGAGGTTAAACGAACATTATCCGCAGAAAAAAGTTTTGTGACTGAACGCGCAGTTGATTTTATACAGATTTTTATACGGCGTCTTTTTGGACACCTTAACTAAGTCTTGCTTCACGAGCTGATTACCGCGTTCTTCGTTCTTTTTCCGGGCATTATTTTGACGTCACCAGAGGGGGAGTCCGCGAGAAAAGATGTGCTCTATTGGGGTTTACCCCGCTCTGTCTTCAACTCATAATAATTGGTAATTTCTGGTGTAAAATTAGCTGGCAGATAAAAAAAGATAAAAAAATGTAATGCAACAAATCATGACTAAAATAACAATTTTAAATAAATCATATGAAAAAAGAAATGAAAAACAAAAACAAAAAACCTGTGAAGGCTAGTTCCTTTAAGAGCTCTTGCACACTGTCTGCCACACCAGTCGCGGAGAAATTTACATTTTTACAAAGGATTGGATTGACATGGACAGGGTGGACTGGGCTAGAACACAAAGCAAACAAAGGAAAATGTAACGGAAGGCCTCCGTGCAGGTAATATTTTGCCTGCACGCGTGTGTGTTGGCTATGAGAGTACATACATTATTGTTAGTGGAGCAGAGTGGAACTTAAAGGTCCATTTTACCATACTCTCTTTTTCTGTCACATTCAAAGAAAAGAAGAAGAAGAAAAGAAAAAAAGAAAAGAAAAAAAAAGAAAAAAGGAAAAAGAGAGAGGAGAAAGTCATTTCCAGTATGTAGAGAACTTCTCTTCTTCGCGATATTTATGTAATGTATGCGACAAGAAACAAAAAACGAAACAAAATAGCCTTTTCGTTGTCTATTTGTGGTCTTTTCGGCGCTTTACAAAAGGTAAGGCCTGCTGAAAATGTGCACGCTACTTTGTGATGGCTTAATGATACACAAGTATGTCCAACCTGCATGATTCCAGATATACAGCATGATTATAACGCGTTCACAACTGCCAGCTTGTCCACGTGTCATTCATAAAACACACACACGCACGACACACACACACACACACGCACGCACACACGCACGCACGCACGCACGCACGCACGCACGCACGCACGCACGCACACACACACAACACACACACAAACAAACAACAGCACACACAACAACAACAACAACAACAACAAAAGCAGACAAACTAAGCACGTTTTCTATTTGATTTAATCTGCATGTATGAATGAATGGATATTTATATATGGCACACAAAAACTTCCACACAAAACCTAGCATGTTCGCAGCGCCGTGTAACACATTCAGTACAACAACAAAAACTAGCTGTCATTGCTGAAATTTAACCAAAGCGAACTGCTCAAAAAGAGTGTTAGAGACAACTAGAATAACTCGCCATCAGATACTGTAGCAGCGGTAACATAGCTCATTTCCAAACTAACCATGAGAACATATTTTATTCCGCACAATTGTAACAGATGAAAACAGGCAAGGGCATTAGCATATGCAGCCCAGTAACAAGCCAGCAATCTGTGCGTACGTTAATCATAGAACTTGATGGCAGGAGCTCAGAAGCCCAAGAGTTGACAAGTTAAAAGCCCAGAAGTTGTAAAACAAACGATATCAAGTATAGGTCCCCACCAGGATCACATTTTTGATACCCCTCTGCTCTTTACTGAGCATTGTGGGCCAAATTCGGCTGGAGGGGCGGAGGGTGGTGATGGGGTGGGGGGGGGGGGGGGGGGGAGGGGACTGATGTACCGAATAGGTTCTTTATGAAGGGAGTAGCACTCTGCCCCCCCCCACCCCCCATCCTTTCCCCGACGGGTTTACTCTGTTTACGGTCTTCCGATCTAAGTATAACGCCTCAAGAGTTAACTGCTTGCTTGCTCTTTTCTACGCTTCCACCTAATAATTTAAATGATATACTCAAAGCAAGTTCCCAGTGTGTTGCACCACCTACCCCCTCCCCCCCCTCCCCCGCGCACACCTTTCACAGTTCGAGCCTACGGAAGTACCGGTACTGGTTGCTGGGGGTGTGGGAGGCGTTGAAGATGGAGTAGTACCGGTCCCTCAGTAGGTGACCGCTGGCCTTGGGCTGCCGTTGTCTGGTCAGTACACCTTTCTTGTTGCCCACCACACGCTTCACATCTGTCAACACACAGAGGTAGGGGTCAGAGGACAGTTTGGTGACCCCCTCCACAGGTCTAAAGCTGTCAACGCACACAGGTAGAGGGTCAGAGGACAGTTTGGTGACCCCCTCCACAGGTCTAAAGCTGTCAACACACACAGGTAGGGGGTCAGAGGACAGTTTGGTGACCCCCTCCACAGGTCTAAAGCTGTCAACACACACAGGTAGGGGGTCAGAGGACAGTTTGGTGACCCCTCCACACGTCTAAAGCTGTCAACACAGACAGGTAGGGGGTCAGAGGACAGTCTGGTGACCCCCTCCACAGGTCTAAAGCTGTCAACACAGACAGGTAAGGAGTCAGAGGACAGTTTGGTGACCCCTCCACACGTCTAAAGCTGTCAACACAGACAGGTAGGGGGTCAGAGGACAGTTTGGTGACCCCCTCCACAGGTCTAAAGCTGTCAACACAGACAGGTAAGGAGTCAGAGGACAGTTTGGTGACCCCCTCCACAGGCCGGTCTACAGCTGTCAACACACATAGGTAGGGGGGTCAGAAGAGAGTTTGGTGACCCCCTCCACAGGTCTAAAGCTGTCAACGGACAACGGGTGGGGGGTGCGGTGGGGGTGGGGGAGGGGGGGGGGTCATGTAACAGTTTGTGTAACAAGGCACACAAGCATGGGATCAAATGAGTTGGTTGCTCACCATACGCTCTACAGCTGTCAACGCAGACAATAACAACACAATAAAAAGGGACCAGACGAGACCTTGTTGCCCAAAAGGTACCCTGCAGCTGAGACAGACAACAGAAGCAGAAAGGAGAGCAGATGGGAACGAACCTTCCCGTAGCAACTTTAAGTACTAGAAGAGTCCACAAAAGGTGTTTAAATGGTATTATTAACATATGCAAATCACGTCTGGAGGTGCACCTCCTGAATACACTGTGATCACCTCTGTAGTCCTCGTTCTGTTTGGGTAGTCAAACGGTGCTCGGAAAGTGTCTGGAAAGTGCATAAAAGGCACGCCTGCAGTACTCAGAGGGTGTCTTCAAGGTACTAGGCTGTCAGTCACTGCCCGTGATTATTTTTCATGGATTACCTCCCGTAGACAAGCGCAATTTCTGGCTGACTTGTACTTGTCTTAATCCACCATGCCCCGTTTTGTCCTGACAACCTACATGACTGAAAGGGCCGTAGCTCAGTGGTTAGCACTATGCTGCTGATCCAGTGAAAGCAAAGCTACCGTGGGTTCAACTCCTGATAGAGACACCGTGAAGGACCGTTTTCAGTGTTTCTGAGTGAACACTTGTGCAGACTCATAAACTGCCTGTCTCACTTTATAAACAGTTCGCACTAACATCGTTGCACTAGTCAGATAAACACCTCATGTCCTAACGAAGGCCTAACGACCGGTGGCATGCATAGGGATAACGCATACTAGCAGCAGAAAAATAAAACTGCCGATTGTGGTTGCTACAGGTGGAAGAAGTCTGACTAGGTGGTTTAAAATATTATGGTCTATCCCCATCAAACAAAACATTATTTGATTTAAAAAAAATCAATCTTTACACCAGCCTACAAACATGCCGCCACACACACACACACACACACACACACACACACACACACACAGAGAAACGCACGCACGCACACGCACACACACTGAAACGCACGCACGCATGCACGCACGGTTACACAACCGCAAAACGACGCACGCACACACACAAACACACGCACATATACACGAACTGATTGATACACACGCGGCAAAACAATGCACGCACACACACACACACACACAGCACGCACGCACACACACACAAAACAAAACACGCGCGCGCGCGCACACACACACCACTGATACACACACACACACCTGATACATGCCCCAAAAACGACACACTCACGAACGCACTCATGCACGCACGACAACACACACACACACACACACACACACACACACACACACACAAGCACGCACACACGCACTGACTGATACACAGGCGCAAAAGAACGCACGCATACACGCGCGCGCACACACACACACACACACACCAATACGCACGCACTGATACACACAAAACGACGCACGCACACACATACACACACATACCACACACACGCACACATACATACACACACACATGCACGCATGCACTTATTGATACACACGCGCAGAACAACGCAAATTCTTTTCTGATTTGCTTCTTTTCTCTTAATGTCGTCATATAAAGATATAGAAAACATTGTAGAATGATGTCCAGGGATTAAATTCAAAAGCAAACAAGAGTCCGGGCCTCTCTTTTGGTCTGTACAAGTAGGTGCCACACATTGATACACACGCACACACGCAAGAAAGCACGCGCGCGCGCGCGCGCGCGCACACACACACACACACACACACACACACACACACACACACACACACACACACACACACAGAGCTTATTAGGGACATGGAAGCCCAGGACGGCCACCTCGACTTTCACACAGCTCCTTAGCTCTGACCAAACCGCTCAGGTCTAGCGTCTTGACTAACGTAATTGCACCACAGAATCAGTTGTTTACATCTATGATCTCTCTCCCCCACCCCTCCCCCCTCTCTCTTTGTAAAGTAAACATGATGCTTAACGTCCACAGAAACCCTAAGGCCTATAGTAGGAACGGGGAGA
This sequence comes from Alviniconcha marisindica, assembly GCA_018857735.1. Lineage (NCBI taxonomy): Eukaryota > Metazoa > Mollusca > Gastropoda > Provannidae > Alviniconcha > Alviniconcha marisindica. The sequence goes on from JABMCL010000260.1 coordinate 25,621, forward strand.
AGGGGAGGGGGGTGTTATGTGGTGGGGGAAGAGGGAGAGTATATATACCTATCGCTACACTCTCACCACCAGAATGACTCCAGCATTAGATGGGCAGAGATGAGAGCCATTTTAATGTTTCATTAATTGTGAGGACAAAGTTACAAGACAGTGTCCACAAACCACAGCCTTTTTGACGAAAAAGGAGAGCCAAAGCTGTTTTTTTGTTTGTTTGTTGTTGCACAGCATTGGTTTCATGCTATTCATAGCCAAAGCTCGAGCCGAACCTTGGGCCAGGACACCCGAGACTTAGACTAGCGATTTCGCCCGGGACTATACTGCCTGTTTTTATTGTCGACAGGTTAGCGTTTTCACGACTAGTGACCTCGTCGAGATCTCTTGGATGTTGCTGAAGTAAAACATAACGAATCACATCCAGAATCTGGGCCTGCCATGTGGGAACTACGTCGCAAGGTAATGAACGAAGCTTGTCAGTGTGCATGCCCTGATGGGATAGCCCCGTCTAAAATTAGCACGTAGTGACACGGGAGCTGACGTTTTAATTTTGCTCTCAGCGCGAAGTCAGCCACTTTTGTCTCGGCATCTATCAGGTGGATACGTTAGTGTAGGTAGTCGAAGTCGCTTCGCCAGGCCACACCGGCTCTCAACCAAAGAGCGGGCAAGGGTCTAATTACGATGAGGTGACGTCACCTCGCGTGAACTGCCCATCTGTCACAGCGAAGTCCACTTCATGGGAAAGTGTCAAGTGCACTGGCAGCCAACTAAGGGCCTGTGGAACTCTTTAAAGTAATGACCAGGGTCCCCTCAGCTTTTCAGGACGCGATTGGAGCTGAAGCCTTAACGGGACAGGGTATCAACCACACTCCGAGCATCGCTTTCCGGTACCTTCCTCCAAACTCTACCAGATTTAGTTACGCCACTGAAGGGGCACTCTTTATCTCCGCGCAGCTGTCCAGCGACGCGGTCAGCGCCCTCTGAAAGGTTCGGGTACTAGTATGACTGTAGAAGCAACCTAGCGCCCTCCGTCCTTGCCAATTGTACAAGGAATATCCAGACCAACCAAAGAAATCAGAAACACATTCTGACACACTGGCACCAGTGCAAAAATGAAAGCAAAGGAGAAAAAACCCTTCAATAGAAACCCTCCAGAAAGAGAAAGGAAAATCAACAAAAGAGGCAAAAGGTACACACAAATCCTCAACAAGAATGAATTGAGAATAAAGGCAGAAGAGGAAAAATGAAAAGAAATAGAGAAAATAGAACAAAACGAATAGACATGGCAAACACGGAGAAAAGAAAGGAAAAACAGGGGAAACGGACACTAGGAACTCCCAACAAATACCTCTACCTAGTCTAAAAAACAAAACAAATGCGAGGCAAAAACAACAACAATGAAAACATCCGAGAGAAAAGCAAAAGCCGAAAGGTAAACAGAAACAAACGCGAGGCAAAAACAACAACAATGAAAACATCCGAGAGAAAAGCAAAAGCCGAAAGGTAAACAGAAACTCGGCGGGACTGTGCACACATTGTAGACCAATGAAAACCGTGCTTCTGGAAAAATAGCGGTACTCTCATGGGGCCGCGCCGAAGCACACGGCAAGAGTCGGTCGACATCGCAGATCATCCTTAATAACTATGCTCTTCAGCATCTGAGGACATCAAGCAAAAGAAAGAAAGAAGGAAAACAAAAGAAAGACCGACACAAAAAAAAAAAATACAAAGTCACGGACCAAACACGTCTCTCGAAGCCACGCAAGGCACCACTAAAACCAAGGCCAACCATTGGTCAATCTCCTGTCCATGCTACACAGTATACTGGCCGGCTGACCGCGCGGCCCCCCCACTCGTCTGACGAGCGGCAAGCGCAGAGCATGATGCCAAAAATTGAGAGGTACACTGATACCCTTAAATAAGCGCAAAGACAAAAAGCCCTAACACGAATGCCTACGGCAGAAAAGGCCGTGAAAGAAAGAGGCTGTACACAAATGCCTGTGGCAAAGAAAGAAAGAACAGGCCACAAATGCCTATGGCAAAGAAGGAAAAACCAAACCACAAATGATGGTGGCAAACGAAAAAGGGCTGCCCTAATCAGGCAAGCAAACGAAAAATGGCTGCCCTAATCAGGCAAGCAAACGAAAAATGGCTGCCCTAATCAGGCAAGCAAACAGCTGACACCAAATGAAAGGAAAACAAAACAAAAAACCCAGCTGAAACCACCTCAAAAACCCAAACGGTGGCCTACCTGCAAGCATAAGGTGGAAAAACACACCATCAAATCACAAGTCTTACAGACTACTGTCTGCAACAAACGAAGGGACGAATACAGTCAAAGCCACAAGAGCACAGAGCAAAAATAACTGGGCCAACGACAAACAGATGGAAAGCCAAACTAACCATAACTAACTCACTAACCCGGCTTCCAGCTGAAAAACAAAGGCTGCAGACTGATATTGTGATAAAGCAAATCGCTAATCAGAACTACCGATCACAAAGCATCGGGATATGAACAAATGCAGACAAAAAGACAAACGCAAAAGGGCTGCCCTAACCAGGCAAGCTATCAAGCGGGTACGAAATGGCCAATAAAAAAGAAAGAACACATGGTGGGAAAGAAAAGAAAAAAGGAACAACAAACAAAACAATAAAACCCACTTTCTAAAAAAAAGAGGAGGCAAGAAATGTCAGCGAGAAGCGGGTCAAAGGCTGGATACACGTAATCCGTGTACACGATACAACCCATTGAGCCGACAGCAACACGGCAGGGAAAAAGACGCTCACGAACAAAGACAGAATGAGCGGTCTCGTTAAACATCGAGACCACCCCCCTCACTTGCACATCGTAAATGAACGATATAACTCGAGAAGCCAAAGAGCAAGCAAAGAGAAAAAACAATGAATAAAGAGAAAAAACAATGATTGAAAAGAAGCGGCAACTAGCCCAACCCCAAACCCTAACCCAGGTGGGCCACGAAATCGCTTGTCTATTGAACTAGAACGAACAAACCTTGTGCATCGCCACGAATGATGAAAGAAACAAGGATAAATTGGGAAACTAAAATAAAACACCCAATAAAAGGCAGGCTCCCTGATGAGGTCTAGCCTGTTGTGAAAGCTAGAGTAAACACAACGAAAAGACCGAAACGCCACGCACCTAACAAGACTCGAGAAATGAAATAACAAGAGGGAATAAACAAAGGCCCAACTACTGGCAATGGCGTCGGAGCTTCATCTTGGAGATTCGAACTGGAAATTTTTCCAAGTCGGTTACCCTGTGGACACCCCTACAGACAATTCTGTGGACGTTAAGCACCATGTTTACTTAACCTAGCGCCAAAGCACGCACGTAAACATGAAACGCATCCACCCCGGGTAAAGAAAAGAGTTCCGTCTCAATTCAAACGATTGTGGTTTTATTTGTGCTGGTGTAAATGACACACCTTGTGTGTGTGTGTGTGTGTGTGTGTGTGTGTGTGTGTGTGTGTGTGTGTGTGTGTACACCTTAAAGGGCCCATAAAGGCAATTTTCGTTTGCAACGGAACGTTGAAAATCGACCCAGTTATGAAAGTCTAGTGCATAACATGACCTTTAAATCTAATAAAATGCCAATGCCATGAAAGTAAGTATGTTTACGAAGGAAGAAATGCATGCCGATCAGGCCGAATTTCGTCTGCTTGTTTTAATCTCGAAATACGTGCGAGATCCGTGACGTAGTCTCTGACGTCACAAACAGACCACGGAGGCGAATGGCGAATGAGGCGCGTTTTCACCATCAATCGGTCCACAACGAAAATGCCACGCGAATGTGCGGCCGTGGGATGCGCAGAGCTGCAGACCAAGGGTCGTTGTTTCCTTTCACACCTTCCCGAAAGATAGCAGTCGAAAGGGAAACTACATCCCTTTGGGGATTCGAACTGGAAATTGTTCCAAGTCGGTTACCATGTGGACACCCACACAGACATGATTTTTTTTTACTAAAGGGTATCAGCCCCGCATTGCCCGGCTTTCGCTAGGTTGATCCTTTGGGAGATGGAAGGAACGGTCTCTTCGGATGAAACCTTGCCAATTCTACAAGGAATATATCCAGACCGACCAAAGGACTCAGAAATACATTTTGACACCTTGGCACCCAGTGCAAAGATTAAAATTAAAAAAGGGGAAGAAAAAAAAAATCACAAAAAAAAACAACTCCGGAAAAAGAAAGGGAAATCAACAAAAGAGGCAAATGTACACACAAATCCTCAGCAAGAATGAACTCGTAATAAATGCAGAAGAAGAAGAGAGGATTTTTTTTTTTTAAATGGACATGGTAAAAACGGAGAAAAGAAAGGAAAAACAAGAGGTACAACTACTGAACTACCAACAAATACCCCTGCCTTGTCTAAGAAACAAAACAAAAGCGAGGAAAAAATCAATGAAAACAACCGAGAGAAGTAAAAGCCGAAAGGTAAACAGAAACTCGGCTGGCCTGTGCACCAACAGCATTAGGGAAAAATAGCGGCACTCTCATGGGGCCGCGCCGAAGCCACAGCACCATTCGGTCGACATCGCAGTTTGTCCCTAATATGCTCTTTAGCATCTGAGGACATTAAGAAAGAAAGAAGGCAAAGACAGTAAGTCTAGCACGAATGCCTACAGCAGAAAAGGCCGTGTAAGAAAGAAACTGTACACAAATGCCTGTGACAAAAAACAAAAAAAACAAAAAACAAAAAACAAGAAAGAAAGAAAGAAAAAAACAGACCACAAATGCCTATGGCAAAGAAAGAAAGACCAAACCACAAATGTTGATGGCAAACGAAAAATGGCTGCCCTAATCAGCAAGCAAACAGCTGACACCAAATGAAACAAACAAAACAGCTGAAACCACCTCAAAAACGCAAACGGTGGCCTACCTGCAAACATAAGGTGGAAAAAAACACCACCAAATCACAACAGTCTAATAGCCTACTGTCTGCAACAAATGAGTGGACGACTACATTGACTACATTTGTTGCAGCCATAAGAGCACAGAGCAAAACAACTGTGCCAACAAACAGATGGAAAGCCAAACTAACCATAACTAACATAAATCTTAACTAACTCTAACTAACCCTCACTAACCCGGCTTCCATCAAGAAAAATAAAGGCTGCAGATAAAGCAAATCGCTAATCAGGACTACCGAGGACAAAGCATCGGGATGTAAACAAATGCAGACGAAAAGAGAAATGCAAAACGGCTGCCCTAATCAGGCAAGCTAACAAGCGGGTACGAAATGGCCAATAAGCCAGAGATTTTAAAAAAAAAAAAAAGGAAAAGAATGCACGGTGGAAAAAAAGAGGAAAAGAGAGAAAAACAAAACAACAACACTTTCTGAAAAGAAAGAGAAGGCAAGAATGTCAGCGAGCAACGAGACAAGGCTGGATACACGTAATCCGTGCCTACACGATACAATCCATTCAGCCGACAACAACACGGCAGGGCAACAGACGCTCACGAAACTACCCCCCCGCAAAGAAAGAATGAGCAGTTCTTTAAACATCGAGACTACCCCCTCACTCGTACATCGTAAATGAACGATATAACTCGAGAAACAAAAGGGCAAGCCAAGAGAAAAAAACAGTGAATGACAAGAACCGGCAACTAGCCCCAACCCCAAACCCTAACCCAGGGAGGCCACGAAATCGCTAGTCTATTGAACCAGAACGAACAAACCTTTTTCATCGTTACATTATGATGAAACAAACAAGGCTAAACTGGGAAAATAAAATAAAACACCCAATAAAAGGCAGGCTCCTGATGAGATCTAGCCTGTAGTGAATCCTAAACACAACAAAAAAGACCGAAACGCCACGCACTAACAAGGCTCGAGAAAGATGAAATAACAAGGGGGAAAATAAACAAAGGCCCAACTACTGAAAAGGAGTTTCATCCCTATATGTTGTTTTGAAATCCTCTTTATATTAATTTTAACTGGACATTTTTCCAAGTCGGTTACACAGACCCGACTTCCACGTTTAGTTGCTTGGTCTGTTTGTGACGTCACTGCCCGACCGTTGACCTTTAGCTTAAAATAGCTCCGCGGAATCTCGCATTCAAAATGGCGCTGGTTTTGAAACGTTCAGTTGACTGTATTTTCCGACCTTTTTGCCAAATAAACGCATTACAACCTAGTCGAGGCCTGAAAAAGTTTTAAACAAGTGAGTAATAGACTGTTTCTTCTGTTCGAACGTTAGTACGGACCTATATGTTGTTTTGAAACGATTTGGAGCGATTTTGTGGCCTGACACTGCCTTTATAGGCCCTTAAGTGGAGGAATGATGTCGAATACCAGTGATTGGAGTTTAAATCCTCTCCTCACTTTCCCTGCTGTAGGGTACTGCCGACGCAGACACCGATGCTAGGAGCCCAGCGCTACCTGGAGTTCTCTCTCTCTCTCTCTCTCTCTCTCTCTCTCTCTCTCTCTCTCTCTCTCTATATATATATATATATATATATATGAAACGTTCTAACAAAAACAACAACAACAAAAACAAACACGCACATTGTAAATCATCGTACACCGCACTCTCAGGTACACGCAAACACTCAATCAAGCCCCGCACATTAAGTAACACTCTAAATTAAGATACGGTAGGATACCTTATTGCAAACAATCGTGTCCCATCAATGTGTAGTGTTACGAAATGCGCATTGTATTGTAACGAATCTGTAACTGTAGCCTGACTTGCACGCCAAAGTTTTTCCGTTGTAGCTACACGTAAAGGAAAAAACCGAGCCCTTTCGTTTGATTTAGACTACGACGAGTGATTATAGTCCCTTACTGAATAATGATGTAAATTACCGCGCCTATTGCGGCGCAAACAACCCTCGCCATACACATTGTATATCTGTAAGACAGTGTATATAATAATTAAGAAATTAATTTATCACTCTAGTTTTTTCTCTCCATCACTCTTGTTTTGTTGTGTTTTGTTGTGTTTTTTTGTTTTTTGTTTTGTTTTGTTTTTGTCTTCTTTTTTCCTTACCCGTTAACATTTAATTGCAGAATGAACAGTGTATTTTTTTCTAGGGAGACGGCCTTGAGAGAGACTGGATTGGAAGACAGTCGCTTGTTGTTATTGTATACCGCACAAACTACACATCCATCCTGGGCTTGTTTTTGTTTTGCGTTCTCATGGGAACCGTTACATAAAATGGCGAATGATTTGTGTGTTTATAGAGCCAGGACTGGATGTTTTTACAATAGAGCGGTCAAAATCATGACAAAGTATTTTTTAGTAAATTATCAGTGATCTCATTTTATATTCTATGCTGCACGAGAAGCCATAATCGAGTGACGATAGCCCTATTCTTTTTCCTTTTTGCTGAGCAGACAACTGTTGTTGAAAACACAGGGCATTCCACATCTCGTTGTTTTCATTCGGAACCGCAAGAAAATAGATTACAGTTATCAAGTTTGTCATCTGGTTTGTTACAATTGCTTCTCTTACGCTCAGGAGATATCGAATCTAACCCAGGCCCTACCCCTAATTATGAAATAAAAATAATTCATCTCAATGCAAGAAGTATACCAAAACACATATCGGACATTGAAACTGAATGCAATAAATATGATATTATTACATGTTCTGAGACATGGCTAGCTCCGCATCATACTAGAGCTCAAACAGACTTACTACATTTCCATCCACCGATTAGACTAGACCGACCGTTAAACCACAGTGGTGGTGGAGTAGCCATATACGTGAAACGACACTTATTTTGTAAGCACAGACCCGATCTTCATGTACCCGGTCTGGAAGCTATTTGGATTGAAACCAAAAATTTAAAAAGGAAACCCTGCTAATAGGTTCATTCTACCCCACAACCGAGTGCCACAGTTGACTATTGGGATTTGATCAGACAAAGCTTTTGGAATGTAAATAACACTGTTTAAATTTATTGCCTTTGGGGACTTCAATTCCGACTTTAACTTCCCAAGCAAGCACTTAGTTGATATACTCCAGTTTTTTCACCACTTACTAATTTACACTAGAAAACTCCGACAAGTAGTACAAGT
>JABMCL010001876.1:0-2500 GCA_018857735.1 Alviniconcha marisindica
GTGTGCGAAGAGAGGAAGGGAGGGAAGGAGGAAGAAAAGAGAGAGGGGAGAGAGCTTGTTTTGTGTGGGTGGGGGAAAGAGAGGAGGGAAGAGAGAAGGGGAGGAGAAGGGGAGAGAGAGAGCGTGGGGGGGGGGGGTGTGAAATGTGTTTGGGGATGTGATGTAAGGGGCATTTCGTTTCCCCCAAAAAAATGTGTATGCATTTTTTTTGACATCCGCGGTTATGTATTGCCCTTAAATATCCGGTAAACAACACGCTGCAACGGTTGGTATTTTCCAGTGTGTGTACAGCCATCCCTACGAGCTCAGCTCGTCATATGCGGTTGACAGGTCGTTAAAACTTGAATCTAATTACTAACTGGCTTGTGCCGCACAGGTGTAATAAGCACCAGTGCTGCCCAGGCCGATTTTAAAGCCACACCGAGTCACATTATGCAACCGAGACGTTAACTATAGGGTATCTTATGGCAAGAAGCACTAGCGATAAGGTGAGCGGTCCTAACTGCGCGCGCATACACAGAGAGAAAGAGAGAGAAAAGGAATTTAACAGAATAAACAGTAAATGGGATTTTGTGAGATAGTGAGATAATATCTTGTTTCGTGCCAGAGAGGGGGAGAGAGAGAGAGACTGAGAGAGCGCGCGCGCTGATTGGTCGGGCGAAGCAACGCCTTCACCTTGGTAAGGTCAAGTAGATGGAAAATTTCCCACGCAGCGCCTGCTGATTGACCGCCAAATACGTGAATTTTTTATTTTTATTTTCCCCTCGCACCCCAGCAGTCGTGATAACCACCGGTGATCAGGGTGAGTAACTGAAGTATATTTTGGGTAGGGTGGCTTATTGGTTCTTAATAATTGTGTGTAATAGTTCTGCGGAACACTTGTTCTTTGTTCGTGTGTCTCTGAGTTTTTTGAGTGGACTCGGTGTTAGGTGATGCTATTGATAAAAAAAACTCAGCTGGGGACCCGGTGTTTGTGCCTTGTGTAAAACTACAGCTAAAAAGGTTTACCACTGAGTGAGCAAAAAGTATACCTAAAATTATAAAAAGAAGAAGTATATGCCGGGAAGTTTTTTCGTTTAGTTTTTTCTTTTCTTCTTCTTCTAAAAGCTCGCGCTCAAAATGGTAATACTGGCAAAAACTATGCTTCAACACCTGGGAATAAGCATTGAAATTCCCACACAGGCGAGCGATCAAAAGTTCCCCTCTAAAGCACTTTAGCCTTGCGAATAAGGACTATAAAATTGCCCATTGATATTCTGTTGATAAACTTAAGTCTTACACAAGTGTAAAGAGCTCATTGCTGCCTATCAGGTCTTTCAGCAAAACCTTGCATTTAATCAAAGTTCAATTAATGGTCAAGAAAGTTGACTGTGCCAATGCCTAGGAAGGATTTGTTCAAGAGTCCCATGGCCTGTTTGGAATTAACTGGTCAACGAAATTAGGCATGCCATGGTTAAAAACAAACAAAACAAACAAACAAACAAACAAACAAAAAAACAGCAGCAACAACAAACAAACAAACAATAACACACGCCTATCAACACAAATGCTATCTTCCCTTGTGTTTACTTCAAAACTTATGATACTCATAAGGCTCAAGTGTTTGTTAAGGAACGCATGCCGATGTAAACTGGTTATAATTTAGTGTGTATATGTGTGTGTGTGTGTGTGTGTGTGTGTGTGTGTGTGTGTGTGTGTGTGGAATCGTGGGGATTGTGCAGAATATAGAGTGCACACTTTGAAGTTTTTAAACCCCCCCCCCCCCCCCCCCCCCTGCCCCTTCAGGATTGATATTAACTGCTCTGCCAGTTCTGATTTTGTTTTTTTCCATGCTAGTTTGTTTTGTTTTCTTCTTATTTTTTTCTCCATTTTTTCATTGACAGTTTATTATTTACTCGGTATATTTATCATGTACTCAGTATACTCTACTATAATGCAGATTTACTTGTAACGTCAGTTGTGTTCCCTCATGGGCGAGGGCTGGATGTAAACAGGCTTCGAGTCTACTCCATTACCCTCGTAAAATAGACTTCATTAATTCATTCGATGAGTCAGTCAGTTGATATTAATTACTCAATGCTGTTTAGTGAATATTTCAGATGGGTCATCGCACCCATTCAAAGAGTAAACATAAATGCTTGTACTAGTTGCAGAACTATTTTTCTATGTTTTGTTTTTGTTTGTTTGTTTTTGTTTTGTGTACTCGTCTCCCAAAGGATGCCCCCGTCTGTCTGTTGCTGTAGAAGTTGTACACGTGGCTGCTGGCTGTGGGCATTGATCGTGTGGTTTGACTTAAAAAAGAAGCTGTAAATCGTAGGTTGCTATGTATACCGCAGACTGACAAATACTGTTTTGGGTCTAGACTGTTTTCACTGTGAAACACGTGCTGCAGTTTATAACTAGAGAATGCGGTTAGCCGGTTATTATTGGTATTATTTTGAAAACAAACACACACACACACACACACACATACACACACACACACACACACACACACACA
>JABMCL010001876.1:5000-30878 GCA_018857735.1 Alviniconcha marisindica
TAAATATATATAATATATATATATATATATATATATATATATATATATATATATATTAATATTTTGTATATAGACAGAATAATTTTGTTATCTGTTATTGTTAATATATATTATATATATATATATATATATATAATATTATATATATTATTATATATATATATATTACACAGCACAACACAACAGACATATATAATATATATATAATATTTATATATTATATATTAAATAAAAAAATAGAAAAAAGTGATGTGTCATTGGTTTGTGGGGTGAAACCTACACATCGAACCTATGAACCATGCACACTAAAACAAACCATCCCAAGGGCACAGTCATATAAAAACCTGATTTTGTAATACGTGCGTTATGGTGATAATGATCACAAAAGGCCAGCTACGACTCGACTCTAGGGGGGGGGGGGGGGGGAGGGGGGGGGAAGAAAAGAAAAAAAGAAGAAAACTTGGAGAATATCTAATAATAACTCCTACTAAAACTCCAAATGGGATAGTTACAACTGTTGTTGAATAAAAATCCACAACAGGGCTTTTGCTTGAAATTCCTTGAGCTTTGAAAGTCCCATTTCAAGACCAAAAAAAAGTCCTTGCAAATCGGTAAAAACTAGGCAGAGTAAGGCTAGTGACTCGAAATGCTAGTGTCTTGACAACAATGGTGCCTCTCTCCAACTATCATTCTGACACAGAAGTCTTTGAGTGCAATGTATTACTTTTTTTCCTCTTCTGAATTATCAACGCTGTCCTTGTCTATAGCAGAACTTTCCTTGCCCTACATAATACAGTGTTTTGGGCATGGACCTATATCTACCATGGTTTTGGGTGTTTTTGTTGTTGTTGCTTCTTCACCCTCGCAAAAAGGATTTTGTTTGTAGTTTTGCCGTCAGGTCCTTGAAAAACGACAACGAGGCTCTTGTCTTTGAATTTTGTCTCTAAAAACCTGTAAGAACCTCAATGCGATACCGTACCGTACGGGTCTTTTGCCAGGTGACAATCACAATGTGAATCGATTGCACGAGGAGTCGGATACGGTACTCAGGTCGTTCACACTAATTAAATTGCACACCGGTGGAACATCAAAATGATGTTCAATTAAGGCCAGACAGCCTGCGCGTATAAATGTGCAGCAACGGATTAAGCCATGAACCTATGTATAGGTCCATGGATTAAGCAGTAAAGCAGTAAACAGTGTACTGCCATATTCAGTTATTTATTGACACGCACGCACGCACCTCCCGACCCAAAACAACAACAAAAAACAACCCAACAACAACAACACCACCACACACACACACACACACACACACACACACACACACACACACACACACACACACACACACACACACACACAAACGAGAAAAACAAAGAAACAAATGAAAAATCGAACCCCACACATACACACAACAACAAATAACAACAACAACAACAACAACAACAAAAGCGATACAACAAAACAAAACGACAACAACAACAAACTACTGATTACAGGCTTCTCCGTGTTCCTTGGTCGATGTACCCTGTGTGGTGTGACACTATGTGATTCAGTAACCCTGTCCGCGGACCAGAGGAGGAAGCAATATCACTGTCAAACAACACAATAGGGTCCATACACAGCAAGCAGACACAATAGGGGTTTCCTGTTGCGGGGGACATGGGACTGTTTTTTGCCAACGTTTCGGTGTTGCTTTACGTCCACAGACGCCATTAGGGACAGGGAGTCCAGGACGGCCAACTCGATTTTCAGTTTACACAGCTCCAGGACTCGGATTTTTGCCAACGACTTGTAGCTCCATTTTCAGTGAGGTACTGGGGATGCAGTAATTAAGGTCCCGCCTGTTAACCCAGAGCTGACAGATGTTCTCCTTTTAAAGCCTGGAGTAGGTAAAAAAAAAAAAAAAAAAAAGATAAAAAGAAAAGAAAAAGCCACGCATGCTTCGCACACTGCCAGAAATTTCTTTCTTGCCTTAATGTGGACTTTCCAGGTCCACTCATCTTCATTTTTCGAAGTCCTCTCGCTAAACTGCGTTAGTTTTGGCTTACACGGTTTTTCGTGTGGTCCCGCGGAACAGAATCAGTCACCATGCTCAATCATAGTCGTAAGCGATTTAAGCAGGTTCTAGTGGTGAATGCCTACGGTATATAAATAGGTACCCAAATGTTAACTGTTAAATGTCTTATTATACATTGATACATGGACTTAAAAATAAATAAAATTAAACGCTATAACAGTGAACTGTACAAACTTGTAGTTTTAATGACTAGTGTGTTGAACTAGTGTAAAAGAATTTTGAATGTGTGACGGGACAGGTTGACAGGACGCTAAAATCCAAGAACTAATTAACTAAGAACTAATCCAAACTAAGTAACGTTGTCACCAGGCGGCCAAAAACGACAGTAAGGAACAGCCATCATGGTTCCGTATCTTAGGTATGATCGTCACTTCGCGTCGAGTCAGTTGTTAACAGCTTTGCGTTTGGGACCTCGGGCTTTTACCAGACTTGGTGAGCTGTCATTGGCAACGATGATGATGATGTAGAGCTTAATGTTCTCGGATGTCGGCTGACATATTAGGGACAAACTGTGACCAGTGCGTAAGCACGGTTCAATGTTGCTTTACGTCCACAGAAACCGTAAGGCTCATTAGGACGGAAAGCCCAGGACGGCCACCTCGACTTTCAAACAGCTTCTGAACTCTGAGATCGGCAACGATGATGATGATGAAGTGATGCTTAATGTCCTCAGATGTCAGTTGACATATTAGGGACAAGTTGTGACCAATGCCGAAGCACGGTTCAATAATTCTTTACGTCCACGGAAACCAGAAGGCTGGTTAGGACGGAAAGCCCAGGACGGCCACCTCGACTTTCACACAGCTCCTGAACTCTGAGACTGGCAACGAAACAGCCTCGACAATTTATACTATAGCGAGGCAAAGACAGCGTTCAGCTTGCAAGAATGTTTCACTGACTAGAATGTCTGCAACATTTATTACGAGTACGGCAGAACCACTCGGCAGAGCTCGTAAGAGTTTGATTGTCCAGTTCACAGTGACACACATCCGTTACGATCGTCTACTCGGAACAAATACAGCTCAGATTTCGGAGTGTTTTCGGGAAACCCACGAGTGGACCGGGAGAGAGAGAGAGAGGGGGGGCAGGCAGGCAGGCAGGCAGAGACACACACACACACACACACACACACAGAGGGAGGGGGAGGGAGGGAGGGGGAATTATGAGTTGTAATGGTCAGGTGAGAGTGACATATTGTTTCAAATCCCACTGGTGCAAAGCCCTTTGCAGTATGCATATTTTCGCAGGTGCTGGTCGCGTGTTCACAGACAGGCACGGGCAGGCCATATATGAAAGGTCTTCATTGTTAGTTCAGTTCCCCTGCCCATACAATTTGCATTTGTCGGGCAGGATTTACGCTGGAGATCTGTATACCGCCGTATGCATGTGCGTGTGGGTTCGTGTGTATTTGGTCTTGTCTGGTTGTTCCAAGTGACATCTCAACATCTCAACTATACTACGGTTAAAGTAAGACTCTTTTGTTTGTTGTATTGTTCTCTTAACTTTATGTATTTTTGATGAACCCGCCATGACCACAACAAAATTGCCCCTTGTGGGATGATTAAAGTTTTTGAATTGAATTAATGAATTAACAAACCACGGCCCGAACGTTACCATTGTCTTGTTCAAACTAGGGTAAGATTTGAGTTGATTGACACAGAATTCTTCCTGTGAATTCTTGTTGTAGTTGTTGTTGTGGAAGTTGATCGTTTTGACTTAATTTACATACATGATACAGAATTCTCCCTGTGAATTCTTCTTGTCGTTGTTGCTGTCGAAGTTAATCGATTTGAGCTAATTTACGTACGGAATTCTTCCTATGAAGTTTTGTTGTAGTTGTTGATGTCGAAGTTGACCGATCCGAGTTAATTTACATACATAATTCTTTCTTCCTGTAAAGTTTAGTTGTAGTTGTAGTTGTTGTTGTCGAAGTTGATGAATCTTGAGTTAACTTACATTTGCTTTAATGGTCTGTTAAAGCTAAAGTAATGTGCAAGATGATTATGTAGGATGGTAACTGATGTGTGGGCCTGCTGATACATTTGGGGACATTTGCATTTTTTCATCACCACCGTGAAATGTATAAGAACGAATCAAAATAAAGAAGAAGCTATGGAAACGTGGAGGATTGTAACTGATGTGTGGGCCTGCTGTTACATTTGGGGACATTTGCATTTTTTCATCACCCACCGTGAAATGTATAAGAACGAATCAAAATAAGAAGCTATGGAAACATGGAGGATTGTAACTGATGTGTGGGCCTGCTGTTACATTTGGGGACATTTGCATTTTTTTCATCACCACCGTGAAATGTATAAGAACGAATCAAAATAAAGAAGAAGCTATGGAAACATGGAGGATTGTAACTGATGTGTGGGCCTGCTGTTACATTTGGGGACATTTGCATTTTTTCATCACCCACCGTGAAATGTATAAGAACGAATCAAAATAAGAAGCTATGGAAACATGGAGGATTGTAACTGATGTGTGGGCCTGCTGTTACATTTGGGGACATTTGCATTTTTTCATCACCCACCGTGAAATGTATAAGAACGAATCAAAATAAGAAGCTATGGAAACATGGAGGATTGTAACTGATGTGTGGGCCTGCTGTTACATTTGGGGACATTTGCATTTTTTTCATCACCACCGTGAAATGTATAAGAACGAATCAAAATAAAGAAGAAGCTATGGAAACATGGAGGATTGTAACTGATGTGTGGGCCTGCTGATGCATTTGGAGACACTGACATTTTCTCATCACCACCGTGAAACATATAAGAACAAATCAAAATAAATAGAGGCTATGAAAATAAAAACACTGAATTCGCCCTTCTCCTGTCTCTAACCAAAGAATCACCCGCAACCACATCAAGGGAAAAAATGAGACGGGGTAGAAGTGGACAATATAAATAAGTAAACTCTTTTCAAATGTCTTACTGCAGCATTTTCACAAATACACGGCAGAACGTTTTTTACCATCACCGTAAACAATTTAAATCAGTAAACTCTATTCAAATGTCTACTGCAGCATTTTCACAAACACACAGTTTTTTTTACCATCACCGTAAACAATATAAATCAGTAAACTCTATTCAAATGTATACTGCGGCATTATTACAAATACACAGCAGAACGTGTTTTACCATCACCGTAAACAATTTAAATCAGTAAGCTCTATTCAAATGTATATTGCAGCATTATCACAAATACACAGCAGAACGTTTTTTACCATCACCGTAAACAATAAAAATCAGTAAACTCTATTCAAATGTCTATTGCAGCATTTTCACAAACACACAGCAGAACGTTTCTCACCATCACCGTAAACATCCTTTTACAGGAGAAACGAAAGCTAAACTCAGTCAGTAAGTTTATACTGTCAGATGGCATACATAATATCTCCATTCCATTATGTTATGATCCAGGATGACGAATGCTTACGGTGACAGCATGCAAGCTCTGTCTGACTGTCATGTTTTGTCCCACTTTCCTGTCACTGTGATGGCAGCTTTCTCTCAACGTCGTGTTGAGAGTGAAAACAAACAGCTCGGTGCGGACTTCTGACCTTTTCTCAGGGGAAAAAACAAACACCTAGGGTAACTTCAGTGTGATCGAGTTAACGTGATCAAAACACATTCTTATATATATATATATTTATTTTTTTTATTTTTTTGGTTTAATAACTGCCTTTTCTTATATATTTTTTTTTTTTGCCCCCCCCCCCCCCCCCCCCCCCCCCTTGACTGTTAAGGGATCAAAACACATTTTTATATATTATTTTTTTTTTGGACCCCCCCCCCCCCCCCCTTTGATTTTAACTAAAAAAAACCCCCTTCTTATATATATATTTTTTTTTTTTCCCCCCCCCTTATCATTTAAACTTCCTTCTTTTATTTTTTAATTTTTGGCCCCCCCCCCCCTTTGTGGTTTTAAACCGATCAAAAAAATTTTTATATAAAATTTTTTTTTTGGGGCCCCCCCCCTTTTTTGATCGAGTTAACGTGATCAAAACACATTCTTATATATATATATTTTATTTATTTTTTGGGAAACCAAAATTTTTGTTTTTTTTAAAATTGCATTATTCCCCAGTTTACGTATAAAAGTTACATTTTTTTAAAAAGTAATATATGATAAAAAAATGTTCCCCCCCTGATATAACTACTGGTTGCCCGGCGAAAAACCCCAACTTTTTTATTAGGGGCCCCCCCCCACCCCCCCCCCCCCTTTTTTTTTTTTTTTTTTTTTAAAGGAAAAGGCCCCAAAACCAAATGCAAATTTTCGGCTAGGCATTATCGTGCGTGTCTGCCAAGCTAGCAAACTGTTTTGGTACTAAGACAATGCACACAGTGAAAAGGGCAGACAAAACGTTATCTGTTTTCGCTTGGAATTTGAGTCAACATGACCGAAATAAAATAATAACACTGTGTGTCCGTGCGCGCGCGCGCATGCGTGTGTATGTGAGTGTGTGTGTGTGTGTGTGTGTGTGTGTGTGTGTGTGTTTGCTGCACTTAATACATATAGAATGCAAAACATATAATTATGGTAAAGCGCTGAAATGGAAAAATTTTTTTTCCCCTCTCTCCCCTCTCTCTCTCTCTCTCTCTCTCTCTCTCCCACACCCCACACACACACACACCCCATACACACACACACACAAGTTACTTTCCGCCCCCCCGGTTGACCACAAAGTGGGCCGTGCTGGGCTTGGATCTGGGTGGGTATTCATGGAGTGTTAGTCACGATAAAAATGGACTTATCCCTTACATTAGAAGTAACCAAGAGAGTACGTGACTCGGGGGTGGTGGTGGTGGTGTGTGTGTGCGGGGTGGGGTGGGGTGGGGGTGTATAGCTCGAGTTTGTGCAATGACTCGCTTTTGAATCACATGCTCCTAATTCCTAATGTCATTGTTCAGGTGAGAATTAAAGGACTCCTTCCGCTGCGTCATTTTTTTAATTTTCGTTGTTGTTGTTGCGGAGTTTTGTGTCTTAAAGAACACGGGAACTGCTAAAAGTGGCACCCATTTGTTGTGAACAAGAACTGTTTGTCCAGTTCTCGACGCAGTGGGTGGATTGCACAAGTAATGCTCGTATGTTGCCAACCGATTTGCTTTGCCGAAACATTTGGTTTTGCTCTCTCTCTCTCTCTCTCTCTCTCTCTCTCTCTCTCTCTCTCTCTCTCTCTGCCCTTCTCTCTCCCTTCCTCCCTCTCTCTCTCCGCTCCCTCGCTCACTTCGTGTTGTGAATAGATCACAGACACATTGTCAACAGGCCACCGATCCCTTTGGATAGGTCAAACCTTTTATGACAAGATCACACACCCTTTGTGCACTGGTTATAGACGACTAAGACCTTTCCCCGCCCATATGTTTGTGCTCAGTCATAAGACAGAAGGCTGGAAAGAAAAGAAAAATTATATGAATATATCTTCGCCTTGCGAGACGGATGTTTTTAATACTCCCACTACTTTTCGAAGTCAATAAAAAGGTCACGAACAAGCAGAGAAACCCTACCCTTCCAAGTCCTCGAGCTTGACTGGCAGTTAAAAAGTAACGGCTCTGGAAGGATGGGTGTGGTTCTGGAACCGGATGTTGTGGGTGTTGTGTGTTTGTACCATCTGTGTGGTATCTGATGTTGAGTGTCCGGCTTTCTTTTGCATGCTACTTTTATATTTCTTCCTTCCATCCTTCCTTCCTTTCTTGTTTTCCTTTTGTTGTTGTTGTGTTTTTGCTTCTTTTTTTCTTTTTCTTTTGCCTTGAACAGTTGAAGCATTCCCGAACATTCACACACACACACACACACACACACACACACACACAAAACACCATACCCCCCCCCACACACACACACCAAACTGAAACAACAACAACAACAAACAACAACAACAAAACGAAACAACAGCAACAAACTACTACTACTGGATAACCTTTGTATAGCGCTGTTCTCTGGTGCTCAAACTCACTGCACTTTACATTCTCCAACATTTTCTAAGTTGAGAGAGAGAGAGAGAGAGAGAGAGAGAGAGAGAGAGAGAGAGAGAGAGAGAGAGAGAGAGAGAGAGAGAAAATCGAAGGTAACATGTTCAGGAAAGTAATATATCATTATGACAACTAGCAATGTATAATTATGTGCACACACACACACTAAAAGGTTTATGACTATGTCATATGAGAAGCAGCAAAGACCAACAGCAACAAAACAAAAACTTCTTTTTTTTAACCATTGTGTGTGTGTGTGGGGGGGGGGGGGTAATGGCAATACTCGTATCATATGGTATCAGATTACACATACCACCAACCAGCTGTTATCTCCAAGCTGCTCAGCAAGAGCTCTACAGAAAACACCTAACTCCTAGCGAAAGGTCTTGGAGAATTTTCTGGGAAGGAAAGTCTGGAGAATGGACCATGAGCAGATAAATGACAAGACAGAAAAAAGAAAAAAGAATGCCACAAAAAACGAAACAAACAAAACAACCATCACACACACACACACACACACACACACACACACACACACACACACACACACACACACACACACACACACACACACACACACACACACACACACACACAAACAAACAATACACGCGCGCGCGCGCGCACAGACAGACACACACACACACACACACACACACACACACACACACACACACACACACACACACACACACACACACACACAAACTACGCTAGGCAGAAGGAAAAAAAGAAGAAAAAAGAGAAGAAAAAGAAGAGAGAAGATAGGAAAGGGGAATCAAATGACAGCCCTGATATTCCAGACAGGAACGGGACATCGGAGACCCCAGGCCACCCTTCGGGGCACGCACAACATTTTCTAACGAGTCAACATGTGCCAGAAGCAGCAGCAAATGCTGTTGGCAGACACTTTATTTCACTATCTGTGTATCAAGGAAATGAAGTGCAGCACAGCATTACCAAAGCGCGTCACAGAACAAAGTAAAAAAGAAGTGGAAAAAAAAAGAGAGAGAGAGGGGAAAAAGAAAAAAAGAGAGAGAGAGAGAGAAAAAAAAGGGCTTTAAAATACACAGACGCCACCAACAGCTGCTTGCCATCTATTTCCTTTCCGCAATCTGGCGCTTTGCAACACAGCCACCTACGTGCCACGCTCGGCGCTGACGTGTCGTTTTAACCACTGGTTGTGATTGGTTAACCATACCGGGGCTGTAAATTGTTCTTGAACAGGGCCGCTCTGTTTGTGCCATTCACAACCGGCGCAGTTTCTTGTTATTTGTTTTTGACTGCAAATACGCTTGAACTGCGTCATCCTGTGCTTGTTTGTTGACCGGGACTGACAAAGTAATTGTTGGTGCCTAGTGTGGTGGGGTTAATTCCAGAATAGAAGCGAAGTGAGGAGGGTTGCGCATCCCTGTGAGATAGGAGATTGTTGGCACACAGCTTCGCAGTCTTGAAAACCATCTTCAGCACAAGAACTCTTTCCTACTGTGATCCAAACACAAAAAGGTTCAAACGAACGCTTATTTATATTTAACACGGACACACAGTATGCAAATATTCGGGGAAAGCCCCTTGATTGATCAAGCCTGAAAACGAGACTTAAACAACAGATAAAGGGTTAGAAAGGAGGAAAAATGAAAGAAAATGACGTATCTTACTGTATGAAGATTGTGCTTGGTGACAGCCTGTATCCTTGCTCAGTGCTTCATCCAAGAATATCTTTTAAATCTCACCGATCTCAAAGAAACAGAGACAGAAGGTTAGCCTAGCCTACTAGTGACCGTGTTAATAAATAAAATTTAAAAAAAGAAGAAGAGCTAGACAGGTCCATGACAATCTGCGTTGAGATCATGGTGTACAGTGAGAAAACCACTGATACACATCCCCCGTAATGGTAAAACACCAAATTACTTACTTGCCACTGATACACTGCGGGAGCTTTTTAATTAATTCCGTGTGACCCGATTCTCGTCCGGCCGTGTTACCGGAGATTGTAGGTCCGATCGATGACTATAGGCTATCAAAGTTTGCTGTTTGCCTAGACGTTCACAACACCTCCGTCCGAGAAGCCAACGTCTTGCGTGCCTGTGCATACTGATACTGTGGGTCGCGGTCATTGCCCTTCTCATCGTCAATGGCCGGCGCTAAAGCTTTGTTCAAACTGAAAAAGGAGAAAACTAACTCTCTCCCTCCCTCTCTCCCTCTCTCTCCTTCTCTCTCTCCCCCCTCTGACTCTCTGTCTCTGTCTGTCTGTCTGTCTGTCTCTCTCCCCCCCCCCCAATCCTCTCTGTCTCTGTCTCTCTCTCTTCTTCTGTTTTGTTTCCCAAAATTTACGGTCAGTCCTGCATTTTAACCTTTTGGTGGCAATGTTTGTTTTCTCTGGTTTCGGGTTGTCCTACGTCCCCGTGTGCCCCACACAAAACGCTTATGTTTGACGTCAGTCAACAGACTTCATGGTTGGGAGAAACGTGCACGACTGCCGGCGTTGAGTAAAACACACACACACACACACACACACACACACACACACACACACACACACACACACACACACACACACACACACACACACATACACACACTTTAAGTTTTCTTATATGATGCACACAAAAGAAAACTGAACTGAATAACAGAGAGAGAGGGTAACCCCAAAAATTTGCAGACTGTCTTTGTCATAATAAATAAGCGTTCTTTTAAATCTTTTATGTGTTTAAAACAGATCAGTCACAACTTCTTCTTTTTCATTATACTTTGGGAATCCCAGTGGTTTGGGCAACATTCCACAACTTCGTGCGCCTTCGTGACGCAAAATAGCCAAGTCGGTCAGTTTTGTTGTCTCTCTTACGTCGTGTTGTCGATGACATCACATAAAATGACTACTTTGTTCGCATTCACGTTCTGGATCGTATACTACCCACCGATTGGATACTGTCGAAGTTTGATCTTGTTGAGCCGAACATGAAATCGACAACATCCGGTCCGGTCAGAGAGACAGCGCCAAGATGGCGTAGGGACTATGTGACGGCTGGTCAAATATCAGCCGTCGTGCGTTTTACAGCGCCAGAGTCCAGAGAATGACCCCAGCACCGACCGTAGAAGTTCCAGGCTCTTTTTCTCATACGAGTTGTTGTACGAGTGTGGATCTGAAAGCATGGGCCTCCAAAGTAAGAGACATGGAAGCCCTGTGGAGTTTCCGGTAGTCTGATTTTAGATGTAGTCGGCAAAAGTAGGTCAAAGGTATAATTCCCTTCATCTGAATTCAGCAGCGGGCTTCGTTTTTATGTCACACAGCGCAGATTTTGATGTGAATTATTGTGCCACGTCCTGGCTTTCTCAGTTCGAAGACTCGAAGTTGATCCAGCTCGATTTTGTATTTCTTTTTCAAAGTTAGATCTAGATATTCGTAACAAAACACTATCCGATATTCTGCGCACAGAATTACTCCACCAGATGCGCTATTTAAACCCCGCTGAGAATTTGCAGACGGAAAAGCCCCGATTAAACAACAACAATCATCATTAACGTCCAGTCATGCTCGAAAGTGACATAGTTGTGTAATACCCAAAATGACTGATCTGCAAATAGATGAGTCGAGCTGTCACTGCTGACAATTATTAGACTTGGCGTGCGATGCGCAGGCTAGAAAAACAAAAACAAAAAAGCGCTATTAACTAATTTTCAGGTATCTTACCAGACCAGTCCAGCTACCGTAGCGGTTCCCGGGTCTCCGATCGGCACTGCTGTAGCGATCATCTACCTTGCTTAAGTTAATAGTTTCACCCTAATATATTTAAATGCCGTACGATGATATTATTAATGTACCTTACAGTGCCATACCTTACAGTGCCATGCCTTCACACACACACACACACACACACACACACACACACACACACACACACACACACACACACACAAGTTTCACCCTAAAGACGCCATAGTGGGATGCAAGTGTGCGGGGAAGAAGTAGATCTACACAGGAGACAACTGCTCGGCAGATCGACTTCCGGGAGGTATTTTCACCCAAAGATCGTTCCTTCGTGTTGTTTCAGACCATGAGCGCGGAAGTAGACAGCGCCTCAGCCGCGGCCGCTGCCGGAGTTCTGCAGAGCGGAGTCAAGCCAGGATGGCGGGTCAACGCCGACCCTCCCTCCACGGACGAGACGGCCTCCACCGTGTCCCCCAAGGTGGCCCAGAGAGAGGAGTGGTCTCGCAAGATCGATTTCCTCTTCGCCTGCGTCGGCTTCTCTGTGGGGCTGGGAAATGTCTGGCGGTTCCCCTTCCTGTGCTACCGCAACGGTGGAGGTGAGTGACGTTGTGAAGTTGTGGGCACGTCAGAGTGTGCGTTACATAGGCTTCCCACGTTAGCAGCTGAGACTTCGGTTTCCCTACTTTGCGAATGGTTGTATATACAGCCCTCCCATACGTCAGAAGAGATTATCTGCTAATCTAGGCATCCCGCTTAAGTAGATGTGTGTGCCGTTCGCGTCAGAAGATGGTGCATTAATTGGCCTCGCGTTACTGTAGATGCTGTGTACGTTTCCCACGTCAGTACGTGTTGCGTGTAGGCCTTCCACGAATGTAGATCTGCGTGTAGGCCTCTCGTGTCACAGATGTGTTGTTGCCTGGTCACCCACGTCCGTAGCTGTTACTGTTACATATGTTGCTGTTACAGAGTGTGTGTGGATGCGCGCGTGTGTGTAACGCAGGTCATGCCTGTTTAGTTTCTTGTGATTTGAATTGCTTGTACAAGTTACTGTTGTTGTCGTTTTCCGTTGGAGGGGTCACAACGTGGATGCAGTTTATATTTGAACTGTGTACAGCTTGCCGACTCTGTTTGTATGTTATAGGTTCGCGGTACATAAATACTTCATTATTATTGTTATGGTCACTATTACTGTTATAGACCATCCGCATCAGTAGGTAATGTGCGTAGGCCTCCCGCGTCACTAGGTGTGTAGGCCTCGCGCGTCACTTGGTGTGTAGGCCTCCCGCGTCACTTGGTATGTAGGCTTCCCGCGTCACTAGGTGTGTAGGCTTCCCGCTCACTAGGTGTGTAGTTCCCGCGTCACTAGGTGTGTAGGCTTCCCGCGTCACTAGGTGTGTAGGCTTCCCGCGTCACTAGGTGTGTAGGCCTCCCGCGTCACTAGGTGTGTAGGCTTCCCGCGTCACTAGGTGTGTAGGCCTCCCGCGTCACTAGGTGTGTAGGCTTCCCGCGTCACTAGGTGTGTAGGCCTCCCGCGTCACTAGGTGTGTAGGCCTCCCGCGTCACTAGGTGTGTAGGCCTCCCGCGTCACTTGGTGTGTAGGCCTCCCGCGTCACTTGGTGTGTAGGCTTCCCGCGTCACTAGGTGTGTAGGCTTCCCGCGTCACTAGGTGTGTAGGCTTCCCGTGTCAATAGGTGCTGTGTCGTCCTAATGATTACGTGTGTAGGTTTGTCACGTCAGTGGGTGCTAATGCCGTGTAGGCTGTACCCTCATCAGCATGTGTATCATGTTACATCAAGTGTGTAGGTTTATCTTGTCAGTGGGTGCTAATGCTGTGTAGGCTGTACCCTCATCAGTATGTGTATCATGTTACATCCAAGTTCTTTTCCTTCAAGGCCTTGGTCAGCTTTGAGACAGTGACTAGAATCCTGTAAGAATTACTGAGACGTGGTTGAGATGCATGCCGTTCAGTTTTTAGCAGATTTGGTTTAAACAAAATTTTATTCATTCATCGTAATCATAAGCTCAACAAATAAGTACAGGAAACACAAAAGAAATATGCTTATTTGGGGTCCAAAAAAAAAAAAATTAATACACAGACTTTTGGGGCAAGATGGCAAATTTTTTGTCAAAAGCAGAGGCAACAAACCAACAAAGACCCCCCCCCCAAAAAACAAACAAACAAGCAAACAAAAAAAAAAAGCAAAAAAATAAAACAAAACGGGGAGGGGGGGGGTTAAAAAACAAAAAACTAAAAAAATGGTCAAGGGTTTTTAATTTTATTGATCTGAAAAGAGGGAGAGGATTAAAAGGGGTTTACTTTTTCGCTTGTATCATAAAAAAATTTTTTGGAACT
The DNA here is from genome assembly GCA_018857735.1 of Alviniconcha marisindica. NCBI lineage: Eukaryota > Metazoa > Mollusca > Gastropoda > Provannidae > Alviniconcha > Alviniconcha marisindica. The sequence continues at coordinate 19,127 of JABMCL010001876.1, forward strand.
TTACAGATTTAAAGCGGTCGGTTTGGCGCAAAAGGTGGACTATAGAAATTTTTTCTTTTTATTTCTAAATGTAGTGGTCGTTTCCAAACGAAGGATTGATTTTTTTTCTTCTTTATTTTTAATGGTTTTTTTTCTAATACATTATAAAGGGGAAAGTAGTAGGAAATGCTCTGTTTTCTGCTGTATATCCGCATGAACATAGGGGGTCTTCTAACATGGCTCAATAAGTCAAAATTTTAAAATCGCTAATAGCAATCGGCTACAATGCTTAATTGTTCTTTCTAAAACCCAAAAATAAAAATATATAGGACAAGTGTCATTCTTTGACAAAATTTTTTCAGAAACTAATTGAAGGATTTGTTTTTTTTTGGGGAATGTGTTCCACATTTGGTAGTTGACGGAATGAATAAATTTGCTATATTCGTTTTTGAGGGGGAAATGCCTTTTTTGGGGTTTCCCTCGATGATAGGGTTTGTTTTTGAAACTAAAGGGTACTAAGTTGAAGGTACCCGGGGGAAATGGTAAAATCTTTTTGTAAACTTTTAGCTTGTGACTTTTTCGTCTTTCTTTTGTGTGCAAAATCCAGATTCTTTATAAATTTTTCGTGGTTTGTTCCTCAAACAGCTCCAAAAATAATTCTTATAGTTTCCCAAAATGCAGGTTTTCGACATGTTTGAAAGTGTTCCATACAATTATCCCAAACAATGTGGGCGTAGTCAAACTTGGAAATATAAAGGATTTGTCATAGTACCAAAAGGGCTTTTTGCAAAACTTTTAAAAGGAAAAAAACATAAAATAAAAAAGGGTTACTTTTCTAAAAAATTTTTTTATATTTTTTCCCCTTTGCAGTTACTTTAAAAAATCAGACCTAAGTTTTTGGTGACTTTTTGTCTTCAGAACAATATTTCCAAATGACATGGGAAAACGGATGGTTTTTTTCTTAAATTTAAAAAAAATTTCAGTTTTTTCTTCTTTAAAAAATAACTTTCCATTTTTCCCCGCTTTTTTTTTCCAAGTCAAAATTTAAAAAATTGCTGCTCTTTGTGGGGGTCTTTAAATGAAAGGACAACTGTCATCCAAAAATTTTTAAACAATTCAAAAATTTTGGTTATTCGTTTATAATTTTGAAAAAACGGGGGGCCTAAAAAGACCCCTGGGGAAACCCCAAAAAGGTACTGTTTTTTATTCAGATTTTTTTGTAAATAGTTTTGAAACCTAATGCCAAATTGCCTTTAACCAACGCTTCTTTTTTTCCAAAAACCCCTTGGCCACACTCGTCAAAGGGTTTTGGAAAGTCAAAAAAAAAGGGATTGTGTAGTTTTTCCCTTGATGAATGGTACATAGGTCTGATATTTGTGTGAGTTGGTTAACGTCGAGTCTCCTGGCATAAATCCGGACTGGGGATGGAGTAAAATATTATTAACCTTTAAATAATTCAACCCCCCTGTGAAACATCGTTCTAAGCCCTTGCCACAAAATTTACACGAAATAGGACGAAATTTTTCACAGATTTTGGGTCCTTTTTTATGGTGTTACATGAGCAATCTTCCAAATGTTTGGAAAGTACCTTCTTCAAACACGGTTAAATAGGAGGGTTTAAGGGGTTTTCTGTTTGCCCGGTAGCTATCAATTTTGTTAAATCATATGGGGCCCTGTTGCCTTTGTTTTGTCTAAAAAAATTATAACACTATGTATGTCAGCGTGCGAAAAATATATCAGTAATTTCAGAGTCAGTGTACTCTACATTTGGAGTATTTTCGTTTGGTTGTCTAAAATCGTTTGGGAATAAAATAACATTCAATGCGTTGCCTTGTCTTCGCTGGAAGAATACAAAGTACCATTGAAAAAGAGGGGAGGAAGTGTCGGATTCCCTTTTTTTTTCATAAATTGTTTACCTTTTCCACCTTTCCTTTAGTACCGAACTTTTTGGGGTCAGATGCCTTTAAATCAATTTCATTTAAATATTCCATTTTCTGCTCTAATCTTAGTTTCTAAGTTTTTAATCCGATAAGCTCGCCAGTCTTCGTCTTTATGCTGCGTTTTGTTTTTTTAAAAAACCCATATCTCGTTTTATAGCCCGGGGAATTTGCATTTACCCGCAGCATCTTTAGAGCGAATTGTAAGGGTTTTTTCGGATGCAATTGCAGGGGCTTCGAAAATATGTATTAAATGTTCGCACAGTCGCAATGGATCCTTTTGCATAAATCGGCCCAGTCTATACGAGACAGCATTTGCAAAATTTAATGGCATCTAATTTGTCATAATTGTAAAATTTTTTTTGAAACAAAATTTAGATTGGTGTTTGTCACTGTTGCATGGCCAACAGTGGTCACTACATTTTTCCCGGAAAACCCCCATATTTTTAATAACTTGGGGTTTGGGGTCAATACAGATAAGATCAATACATGTACATTTGGGAGTTATTCTATGAGTTAGAATTGGTGAACTGAAACGTGGAGTATATAAACTAAGTGCTTGTTTGGGAATTAAAAGGTCGGAATTGAAGCCCCAAAGGCAATAAATTTTAAACCAGTGTTATTTACATTCCCAAAAACTTTGTTGATCAAATCCCAAAAGTCAATGTGGCACCGGTTGTCGGGAGAATGAACCATTTGCATGGTTTCCTTGTTAATTTTGGTTTCAATCCCAAAAAGCTTTAAGACCGGGGACATGAAGATCGGGTTGTGTTACAGAATAATTCGTTTCACGTATATGGGTACTACCACCACTGTGGTTTTCGGTCGTCTAGTCTAATCGGTGGATGGAAATGTGTAAGTCTGTTTTAGCTCTAGTATGATGCGGAGCTAGCCAGTCCAGAACATAAATAAATTATTTATTGCATTCAGTTTCAATGTCCGATATGTGTTTTGGTATACTTCTTGCATTGAGATGAATTATTTTGATTTCATAATTAGGGGTAGGGCCTGGGTTAGATTCGATATCTCCCTGAAAGAATTGTAACAAACCAGATGACAAACTTGATAACTGTAATCTATTTTCTTGCGGTTCCGAATGAAAACAAGAGATGTTGAATGCCCTGTGTTTTCAACAACGTTGTCTGTCAGCAAAAAGGAAAAAGTAGGGCTATCGTCCTCGATTTTGGCTTTCGGGAGCATAGAATATAAAAGAGATCACTGATAATTTACTAAAAAATACTTTTCATGATTTTGACCCCTTTTGTAAAAACATCCAAACCTGGCTCAAAACACACAAATCATTTGCCATTTTTGAAAGGCCCCCTGAGAACGCAAAAAACAAGCCCAGGGGATGTGTGTTTTGGGGTATCAATAACAAAAGGGCTGTCTTCCAAACCATCTCTCTCAAGGCTGTCTCCCTAGAAAAAAAATTTTTTCTGCAATTAAAGTTTCGGATAAAGAAAAAAAGAAAAAAAAAAAAAAAAAACAACAACAAAAAAAAAGATATGGAGAGAAAAACTAGAGTGATAAATTAATTTCTTAATTATTATATACACTGTCTTACAGATATACAATGTGTATGGCGAGGGTTGTTTGCGCCGCAATAGGCGCGGTAGGTACACCCTTATTCAGTAAGGGACTATAATCACTCGTCGTAGTCTAAATCAAACGAAAGGGTGGTTTTTTCCTTTACGTGTAGCTACAACGGAAAAACTTTGGCGTCAAGTCAGGCTACAGTTACAGATTCGTTACAATACAATGCGCATTTCGTAACACTACACATTGATGGGACACGATTGTTTGCAATAAGGTATCCTACCGTATCTTAATTTAGGTGTTTCTTTAAAGTGCGGGGCTTGATTGGGTTTGGTGTACCTGAGGTGCGGTGTCGAATTTAACATTAGTTTTTTGGGTGTGGTGGGTTTTTGTTTGGGGGTGTTGGTGTTTTTGGTGTGGGTGTTGTGGTGTGGTTGATGGCGGGATTTCTTCGGCTGTGGGAAATTTGGTTTACTCGTGATTTTCTGGCTATTATTAATAATGTACAGTCAAGCACTACAGTGAGACTATTTTTTTAAACAACGTAACGGTCGGTCGCAAGCACGGCGACAATATAAACCTATTATATGCAAACCTACGTTTCCCATTTTTTAACGCCTGGCGGTATCTCATTTCAAAACATAATGCCATAAGGGTTACAACATCAGTATGCACGTGAAATGCGTGATCGTACAAAGACTCTGTTTTAGGCGGTAACTATAAATAAAACCGCTACCCTTTTGAACAAAAACAACAACGGGTATTCAAATACGTAAAGGGCACCACATCGGACCGGTGCTCCAGCTATTCTCTAAACAGTATTCACAGGCGCTCAGTTGTAATTTCTATAATAAAAAAAAACAAAAACAAAAAAAAACAAAAACAAAGCATGTCCCCTGCAAATATACATAGTGCGTATGCGTTTATACGTTTATGACGATCAGTCGCAAAATAAACTAATCAGGATTACAATATTATTGCACAAATCCAAATATAGAGGCAAGGAAACGCGAGTGGTTGACGCATTACGTCTTAAACACATATTCTAGCAGATTTCACTTTCCTCTTCAGTACAGCTGGGTGAATGAGTGACTAGCTAGCAGCCACGATGCCAGAGATGTGTTACTGATTTATCAGGCACTGGTGTCCAAATCGCTTTCTCTCCTGTTACAAGGCCAAACAGTGAATCAGACTTAACTTGTGATTTGTTGAATCCAGATAATATTTTCCCCCTTTATTTTTTGAGGTAGGCTGTTGCGGCTTGCTAGAACTGTTTGTAGTTGTTTTTGTGCACTCTAGCGTGGTTGACTGGGCGTACGAAAAATGTCAGTGAATGAAAAAATTATAAAAGTTACTGTTAAACAAGAAGATTTTATTTTCTTTCCTTTCCTTTTCTTCTTCTCCTTTCTTTTTCCTCTCTCTCTCTCTCTCTCTCTCTCTCTCTCCACCCACCCCCCACAAAAACCCACACCCACGCCACGCCCACCCCCCACCCCCCCCACGCCGCACGCACGCACGCGCGCGCCCCAAAAACACACAAACAAAACAGAAAAAACCCACGCACGCACACGCAATCATTTCCCCCTCCCTTAGCGAAAAAAAGAGAGAGAAAAAGTCAACAACAAAAGACCTAGTTGAATGCAGCGTGAGTGACTGCAGCTGCACCAGACGAAAGTCACATGAATCGTTTGCTACGGGCAAACTAGAACCACACACAACCCGTAACACTCGGCACGAGCCAAGCGCAGAGCAGGGTTATGGAAGTGGCTAGCGTACAGGGCGGCACCACACGGTATCACTGTATGGCCTGGTGACAATACATTATTTTGTACTCGTGGCGCGCTAAACAAAGTGCATTATGGCGTTGTGTTTATTCACATGCTCATTCACGTTCCTCAGTTCTGAAACAGAGCACCGGCCCATCAAGCGAATACTGATAAATTAGCCTCGGTCCGTGGTAGTCTGACGTCCGTGCATTACTTTCCTGACAGCTGGGGCAACAGCTGTAGGTAGAGTCTAATTATCGTGAAATTAATGTCACTTGACTTACGTAATTACTGGTTGTTGGAATCTAACGACGTCATGAGTGGTCGTGCTACGTGCGTGTGATGCGATGTAAGGTGACGGGTGTGTAAACGATACTCTAGTTCGAAATTATACCTAGTTGTTTATTCTTGTTCTTGTTCTTCTTATTGTTATTATTCATCGCTTTTTATATAACGCTATTCTCTGCTCTCTAGCAGACTCACGGCGCACATGTTACACGTCAGCGTGATTTTGAATGAGTTTGATATGCAAGAAGGGATGATAGGGGAGGGATGGTGGTGGTGGTGGTGGTGGTGGTGGTGGTGACCTTTTTCTCTCCACATTGTTCGCGAAGGATTGTTTCTTTAACTGGGATTTAACAGAAAACGAGTTTTGACAAGATCTGCACTCTTCCTGATCTGGTGACCCTGTGCGATTGACGGGACCTTAAACATCCAACCGACTCATTCACACCTGCAGTGAATCCACTGTGGACAGAGCTAACAACTTCAGAATTCAGGCTCATGAAACACCATAGTTCAGGAGCTGTGTGAGAGTCGAGGTGGCCGTCCTGGGCTGTCAGTCCTGACGAGCCTTCTGGTTTCCGTTGGACGTAAAGCAATATTGAACCATGCTTCGGCATTGGTCCCAGCTTGTCCCTAAATATGTCAACCGACATTCGAGGACATTAAGCTACACAACCGAACCGCTCATGAAGCTTTCAAAATTAGCTGATTTTATTGACCATGTCGGCTTATTTTACTGACAGTCTCTAGTGGCAGCAGTGTAGGTACACGGTAATAAGTGTAGGTACACGGTAATAAGTGTAGGTACACGGTAATAAGTGTAGGTACACGGTAATACCTCGGCTTCACGGCCTTCCGTTGTGCGCTTGTAACAAGTTTGTTACATTGCCCCCGGATGACGTACTTCAGATTATTAGAGCCAGCTCTGGTGGTTCCGCTTCCTTTCCGACGTTTCCTTTCCGGAAAACCTATATATATATATAGCATCCTGCGGAAGAATCACCTGAAACACAGCCAAGGAGGTTCTGTTGGGTTGTACATGGCAACGCATTGCTTCCACATTTTGGAATGATGATGCTGGCCAGACTTTTCGCACCATTTTGGGCATCACACACCCGGTTTCGTTTTCGTGTGTGTGTTTGGGGGGGGGGGGGGGGGGGGTGGTAAACCATCTTACACTCAGATTCTCGGAAAGTTACCCAAACACGTAGGCTTCACCTTTTGTGGGGGCTGGGGAAAGTGGGTGGGGGTGGAGTGGGGAGAGGCTTAGAGAGGGATGGTTAGTGTCGTAGATAGACGTGATAGTTTTGGAGAGGGGGGGGGGGGGGGGGTAAAGTTACCACATGAAAGAGAGAGAGGACACACGCGCATCACATCCATTCATAGCCGCGAGGTCACCTTGCAAAACAGGACCAGCAACGTGACCTTTTTGGTTTGCTGCTGACTGGCAGGGAATCATTCACTGACTAGAGACAGACAGCGGTCGTTCTGTAGGACTCCTGACAAACAGTTAGTAGGCCTGTGTTTGAATAGCTTTCCGTTCTTTTCCCGCGTACCTCACTCCAAGCCTCGCTTTCCGGCACCTTCCTCCAAACTCTGACATAATTGGTTACGCCACTGAAGAGGAACTCCTTATCTCCGCGCATCTGTCCTCCGATGCTGTCAGCGCTCTCGGAAGGGTTTGGGTATTAATCACATTCTGAACATCGCTTTCCGGCATCTTCCTCCAAACTCTGCTATACCTGGTTACGCTACTGAAGAGGCACTCTTTATTTCCGTGCATCCGTCCACCGATGCTGTCAGCTCCCTCGGAATTGTTTGGGTACTAATAAGACCGTGGAAGGAACGTGGCGTCGAAGCACGCAGGCAAACATGAGGCGAGTCCGCCCCGGGTAAAGAAAACGATTGTGGTTTTATTTGTGCTTCCGTAAGCAATGTGGGTTGCTATAAAAGAAACCTGATATGATTTCAGTTGCTTGTTACAAACCTACTTCCATTTGAACACCGACGAGAAACTGTAAGCCAGCTGACAGTTTCGGAGACCTGTATCGTAACCTGTTAAGGCAGTGGTTAGAGAATGGATGTCGTAAACCACCTTTGGCGTAACCAGTTATGGCAGGGGTTGGAGAATGGATGTCGTAAACCAACGTTTGGGGTTGGTAGGTAGGTAGTGTTGCTTAATGTCCTCAGATGTCAGTTGACATATTAGGGACAAGCTGAGACCAATGCCGAAGCATGGTTCAATATAGCTTTACGTCCACGGAAACCAGAAGGCTCGTTAGGACGGACAGCCCAGGACGGCCACCTCGACTCTCACACAGCTCCTGAACTATGACGTTTGGGGTTTACCCACGTGAAGGTCTTGGACTAGACAACTGTGAACAGGTCTCGAGGCAAGATGATTTTTGGCTGGCAGTCAAAACACTGAAGAGGAAAGCTAGTGGACTTGCAAGGTTAAAATGGATGGGCTGTCTCTGACCGAAAAGTGGAGACAATTCCAGGCCTTAGCTGGGGAATAAGAGAAAGCTTGTGTGTTAAACTGACCACTACTTAGAGAGTATTAGGTTTTATCAAAGAACGGCGATTTAATTTGTCACATACTTTACTTCTTCTCAAAGACGTAACATGTACACGAAGTACATTTTGCCTGCAGCCTTGGCGTGCCTAGCCCATCTCCCTTTTCACAAATGGGTCCCAGGTCAAAATTAAGGACCTGGTCATAATGTCGTCCACCGAGCGGCAACCTGTGACTCCCACAGCGTATTAAACAGGATCACTGCCCACGCAATCTCCCCGGAATACCAGTCAGTAAGGGTCATTGTACTCGGATTAGCAGCGGCTCAAACAATAGTACGGATTACCTCACTCGAACGTGTTCGTCCCTGAGCTAATGATGTTTAAACCTGCGTGACGTAATGATAGCAGTGCGCCCTGTTGGTGCAGAAGTGTAATGTACGCGTCAGGACCAATGCGGTCGGGGCGTCTCGCGGAGCCTAATCCCATCCAGTCAACGCTTTGATCTGAAGGCCGAGATCGTTGTACCGGTTGACAGGTAACCTTAAAGGAAAAGTCCAAGGTTTTTAAGTATGCAAAATGACCATCGAAATGATTGACAAATGAGTCACTAGTTTCAGATTTAGTGGAAAAAAGAATCGGGGTTTTAATCGATTTTATTTTCTGTAGACTTTCCCGGAAGTGACGTCAGTCAGGGGAGTCAGTGCGGTTGCCGTCTTAGATTCTTCAGTAAGCTGTGTATGCGTGTGGTCGACAAAAAAGTTAACTATGCCGGCCTACTGTGTTGCCGCGAACTGTAACAATTCGCAGACGACCCCAGTATAACAATGCACGAGCTCCCACGCAATCGACCAGCAGTGAGGCGAAAGTGGATTAAATTTAAACAATTCAAACCATCTGACTTTGTTGCTGCGCCGCATCACGCCCATTTGTGTAGCGAGCACTTCAGTGAGTGAGATTTCGCAAACTCCATGGAATACCGCATGGGGTTTGCTGACACGATGTACCGGTACTCTTTCAAAATCCTGCCCGACAGGCTCAAACTAATACGGCTGTCTCTCGGGCAAAGTATTAGTTTCGTCTTCGGAGCTTGAGTTGGCCATTTTGCAGCGACTCCCCAGAGTGACGTAGTAGGCATATGGTCACGTGATTTGGGCGTCATGGCGACGCTTTCGGTACGACAGAAAATGCCTTTTTTCGTGCATTTATAACCCTCAGATCACAGTTTCACCTACATCATTGTACTCAGCGAGCTTTAACGGAAATCTTGTCAAAAATCACCCCTAACCTTGGACTTGTCCTTTAATGCTGTTGCGGATTCGCTCAGTGATGACGAAACGATGGATTCTGCCTGCTGGATCCCCGTGGGCTCACCGTTACTTGGTGGGGACATGGACGGTCCGTGGTGGGGACGTTACGATACAGTTTATCTTGTCTGAGCGAGCGCGGACAGAGAGAGAGAGAGAGAGAGAGAGAGAGAGAGAGAGAGAGAGAGAGAGAGAGAGAGAGAGAGAGAGAGAGAGAGAGAGTAAATTTTAAAGGAGCTTAGGCATTGAAGAAACAGATTTTCAAACACACACACACACACACACACACACACACACACACACACACACACACACACAAAGGAATCATCTAAAGGGATTTACAAGTAGAAGAACACAAAACGGAGTCAAGCAAACAAACAATATCTGGAACAGAGATGACAGGCAGCGTTTCGATGTATTTTAATACATACAAAAATAAATAATAAATAAATTCAGTGTTCAGAATTCATTAATAAATAATAAATAAATTCAGTGTTCAGATTTCATTCTCATCATCGTAACTACGTTAGCATATTACCGGTCTGTACGTAGCTTGAAAAAGGTGCTGGCACTGGAAATTCGCACACGTTTTGAATAGTCCGATTAAAACAGCGTACATTTGAGTCTACAGGGAGTTACAGGGTCACCTCAGCAGCACGGCAGTAGTCCCTACTTTCGTGTCCCTACTGCCGTGCTGAGCTGACCCTGTAACGATGAAGTGATGCTTTATGTCCTCAGATGTCAGTTGACATATTAGGGACAAGCTGTGACCAATGCCGAAGCACGGTGCAATAAATCTTTACGTCCACGGAAACCAGAAGGCTCGTTAGGACGGACAGTCCAGGACGTCCACCTCGACTCTCACACAGCTCCTGAACCATGTCCCTGTAACCCACAGAAAACAGACCTTAAAGGTGATAAACGCCGTAGCCCCATTACGGCACCACTGCCTAGCACGATTCGGCGTTGAAGGGTCGGGTCACCTTGCGAAGACACGTTGCGTCAAGCAAAGCCGTGTAGTCCGGTGTCATCGGCGTCGGTGTCACCTTCGGCACGGCACTCGGGCCCATTATTTTGCTCATGCACTGTCACACTCGGGCAGATTTTCTCAGTGTCACCGTCGTGACGGTTTGTGATATTAGTTTACCCGTCGGGAAGGGCAGAACAACATTCTCTGTGTGTGGGTGTGGTGTGGGGGTGTGGGGGTGGGGGGTGGGGGTGTGTGGGTGAGACTAAATCAAGTTACCGAGTCTGACCTCTCCTTGACAACTACTTCATAGCTGTCACGGATGGGTACGCACGCACGCACGCAAGGACGCACGCACGCACGGACACACACATACACCAAGCACTGGTTTACAAGAAAGGTGGGAAAAGCGGGGGAGGCACACACACACCCCAAAAACACACACACACACACACACACACACACACAAAAACCAAAAAACACACACACACTCCAAGCCGTGGGATGACGTTATATATTTATACATATATATGTATCATAAACGAATAACTTGAAATCATGACTGATACGTACGTATACTGGTAACTACAGCATTCTCGGCCGATTTGCGACCTCGACCCCCCCCCCCCCCCCCCCCACACACATTAATTTCCTCGCTGCCCCGCTCAGAATGCCTGATTTGAAGCAGTCATTTGGTTTGATCCCCTCTGTCTGCTGGACAAAACGTACAAAACAAAACAATTTGAGAAGGTTATTATCCCTAAAGTGGTACATCTGGCATCGCATGCCACCAGCTGATGTTCTCAGAAGGAAGGCTCGTCAGGAAGGGGGTGGGGGTGTAGGGGGGTAAGAATGGCGTGGGAGTTTGTGGATGAATGAAGAAAGGGTGCAGGGAGGTGAATGACGTTAAGAGAGAGTGTTTTGGGGGGGGGCGTCAGTGACCATGGTTGATGAAGTCGCACACACGGTAACGCTAACCTAACGCAAGACATTCCCAGCCTGACTCTGTTGCTATATATTACACATAAACATACATTCTGTACACATTCTGAGGATGATCAGCATCACGGCATTCCAGGGAAGATAACCCCTCTGGCAGCATTTTTGGCAAAACCTCGCTAACACGGTTGGCAGAAAGCCTAAGGCTGCATGTGCGCATTCTTTCAAAGCGGATATCTTCGCGAGGGAAACAGCAGCTCGGTTTTATTTTGAAGCTGCCTATCTTCTGCCTGAAAATAGCTTTCCCCCGCGCGTTCCGATCTGTAAATGGTATCTGTGAAATGCGAAAGAGAATGCGGCTTGTTGCTGGTCTGTGATCCTCCGCACACCTGTTAGAGCTGGTCTGTTGCTGGCTGGAACCTCACCAGGGCCGCTTCTGCGTCTGCTTCGGAACTGATGCGGAAAACGTGACATTGACGTTGATGGAAAAACAGTAACAAGCACACCTATCCGCTCCACCTA